>JAUPFP010000001.1:18562228-18979728 GCA_036925085.1 Brachycybe producta | reverse complement strand
ATTCATATCTTTATTGGTTTAGGCATAAAATTCATTTCATATGTCGAAAAATGATCATTTTTTATGACAGAGCCGTGTTTTTATATCTGTAGTTATTTTATTCTAAGGAATACGTTAATTAACCTTCAGACATTAATTGTAGCTGACATTTCAATGTTTCATATGAAGTATAGATCGCAAAAATCGGATAACGCGTTTTTGAGATACTTGCATTTTATGTATCGGTTCAGTCACCATCTTTATGACGTCATTATTTCAATCCCACACACTTCCGGGATGGACACCCTCTTGATTTGTAATCAGGGGGTCGCCCTGAACACCCGGGTATAGGTGGCTTGCTTGCTTCATAAACTTTCCCACGGGAACAACACCTGCTCTCTGACTACAAGTGATCCCACGTACGTGCACAAAGAATAAACCTGAACAGAAAACGTAAAAAGAAGCTCCATCTATTGGTATAAAACATATATTGCGCATACGATCATATCGAACTAAATTTTTATTATTTTTTTTAAGTAGTTCTAATTTTTTTACATAATAACTTTTTAGGAAAACACAAGAGCATTTACTGATTTACCAGATAATCGTGAACGAAGCTTTGTATAAAAATTACTAAACAAAAAATGTCCTTTCGGCATATGTTGATGTTGGTTTTATTTTAGAAAGGGCTGCGTAACGATGACAACAAGGTTCTTAGTCTTTTGGCACGTTTTTTTTTTAAACATTGTAAATTCCTGTTTTTGTAATAGTGATAGATTTTGATTTTATTTTTGATAAAAACCGATACCGCATATGGGGTTTCGGTTTTTTCGATGAAAAGCAGCGGTTTTCGGTTTCGTGTGAACCGAAAAGTGAATCTCTAGTCAGCATATTGAAAGAAGAATTCAGCACTGGGTTCTGTGATTTTCTAGCACAAGAACATTGACCGTATTATGAGAGAGATAAAGTTCCAAGCGTCCCATTGGATATGCATCTCATCTGTCTTAAGAGGCTACATCGTAAAATTACTTTGAAAAATCTCCACAAAGAGCGCTAGCATCGTTATTCTATTGAGCCCATAGACCCAGTGTTAAAGAAAATATGTTAATTTTTAAAATACGCAGTCGCGGCAATATGTTTATTTTTTTTTTATTAAAGTTGTCCAATTTTGATATTTCAAAGTGCAATGTGCACTTTAAATATATGTTTACATAGTGATAGATTGTCAAAAAGTTGGAAAGTGTACTTCTATTTTTAAAAAAGTATTTCAAAATCGCGAATTTCAAACTCTAACTCCATTGAATATGCTCTCATAAGAAGAAGAAAAACATCCATTAAAATCTTGGTAAAAATACCTAAAAGTTATTTTAAAAAACCAGAAAAAAAATCAGCACGTGTGCCATTGTGTTGGCTTCACTGTGATTTACTTGTGGTATTTTAAAATTATTTTTACGTATTTTTTTACGAACGCATACTCAATGGAGTTTAACATAAGAGTTAGAAATTCGCGATTTTGAAATACTTTTTAAAAATAGAACCATACTTCTAATTTTTTGTCATTCTATCACTGGATGAACATATATTTAAAGTGCACATTGCACTTGAACTATCAAAATTGGAGAACTTTAAAAATGAAAAATAAACATATTGCCGCGACTATTTTAAAAATGAATGTTTTTTTTCTTTTAACATCGGAGGCTACATCACAAAATGACTTCGAAAAATCTCCACAAAGAGCTTGTGGAGATTTTTCGAAGTAATTCTGCGATGTAGCCTCTTGAGCCTAACTGGATTTTGTTTATGAATCGCACTTTAAAAAATTATAATCATTAAAATAATGGGCAATACTGCCCACGAATATATTTAAAATTCGCTATCAGCCCACGCTTTTAACGAAGTTGCACATACCTGTTATAATAGAATAATAAACACATGAGCGCATTATAAAACTTTAGACGGGTTAAAGGATGGAGGGGGTGTGGCATAACAGTGATATATAAATACGGCTGTGAGATTTTGGTCGTCTACTCACATACGGCACTGTGGCGATACCCGATTTCCACTAATCGTTGACTTGCATACCTTCCTCTATCGTATGGTTACCATGCGAAGAGGGATGGAGAGCCAGAATTAGACGGATGGCAACGGATGACCGATGGCTTCCTGAAGAAGTTGAGATTCTTCTGAAAGGTGGTCACCACCTGCTTTTTCCCGTATGTGGTTCTTTTACCTCCTTGTCCTATGGTGCCGCCGATTGTTCCAAGGAGAATAGTTATGGAACAAAGGACAATGCTATTTGTTGTTAAGCACTTTTATTCATCTTTGGTACGAAGTCGAGAACCCAAAGATGAATGGTTGAAATTAAAGATGAATTGTCCACGGGCCCATTGTTTGGGATGGATATAAATCGACGTAACAAGCGTGAACAAATTTGAAAGACAGAAATAGATGACGAACAAAGGAAAACGTGGTGCTTTTATAGGCTTTGACCTGTGTACACCGCCAAGGTGCAACCAGGTCCAAGTGATCACAAGGGAGGGACAGTGAGGAGTCATGCACCTCCAGGCTAGCATTCTGAGGAGATCACGAACTACCGGGTGTTACACGGCCCACCTAGCACTTTCAATATCCTAATATGTCCCTCCACTCCATATGTTTCGAGATCCCTGCTTTACGGTAAAGGCTCATTCTTTAGTTTCTGGATGCCGCCATTGTTTCCGTTGATTGACCGAGCTTCCATTTTTCAGTAACATGTACATAGTTTATGTTTCTTATTCTTATCGAGTGCCTTTTATGTGTTTTAGATTCGGACAAACTGTTGAATCTTTCGGTGATCGCCGAAATGTCGTATTGCCTTCACGATGTGTCAAAAAGTTTTCTAAGGGACGCTAGTGAGTTAGAAGATATCGGCGAAATTCGACAAACTGCGTCTGTTGGGGAAGTTTTTCCCGATGTGTTTCCTGTTGGTTTGTAATTTTTTATTTCGATTTTTTTTTTTTTTCGCTTTAAGAATTTTGTTTAGTTTGTTGATTTGTTTGAAACCAGGTTTTACGAACGAAATTATTATGTCTACTTAAATCAAGTCAAATATTTACACTTTTAGGCCCTGTTTCCACTGTGGCGAAAATTTGCGCTCTTCGAACGTGTCAACTGATGAAAAATAACAGTGTTTATACTATGGAGACATGTGCTAATGCATTTCTATTAGTAGTAGAAAAGGAATTCGATACGGCGAATAATAACAGAACAAACGTGACCTCTGCTTATTCGCTATTACGGTTCGGTGCATTATGTTTGGCCGATTGAAGTGAGAAAGCCACACTAGCTATACCACTTCAGCAAGACGATAAATTGCCGTTTTGCATCAATAATTTACATCGAAATGGCGTTATTTTTCTCTTTCTCTAATTAAATTGATGAAAAAACACTCGAAGAAAAAAGAAAGCCCTAAAAAAAACTAAAAAAGCACAAATATTCACCAAAAAGAAGGTTTAAACAAAAGTTGAATCAATTTCAACTTGTTCTTGGCAAATATTTGTGCTTTTTTTGGAATTGAGGACGTTATATCGAATATGGCTTTGCTCCTAAAGGCTAGTACTCGTCAGGATGCTTTGTTGCGATACAATGTTGAAATATTTTGGGGCTGAATCGCGTCAGCTCAGATTTCATGTTTCTTGACTCCCATCAAAATGGGAAACATTTAAACATTGTTGCGAAACATTTTTGAAACATGAACAAAAGACTCAAAGAACTCAAGTTTGCTATTAATTATTAACGACTAGGCTTTTAAAATACTGTTAAACTACTTGAGTACCTTCTGTGTAAATTCACTACTAAAGTGTGTTTTGGGGATTTTTCGTACTCCTGCCCCATCTCCTAATTTCAGGGTGAACTGAATGTGTTGTCGGCTGAGAAAAGCTTGTGTTTCCAGTGCCCACCACCGTTTCTGTTTTATTCGCCCTTCTCGATGAATCACTGTGTAGGCAACAGATTGCAAGGGCAGCTTTCGCAGGTGATAATGACATTGTGAAAGCCAGAAGGATGGAGAGAAACTGAGTTTAATAGGTGTGGACCCGGAAGAATGTTGCGGGTCTGAATGGCGTTAGTTGCGATTCTGCCCCGCAACATTGTATCGGAGCAGCCCCTCAACAATGTATTGCAACAAAGAATCCAAGATCTGTACTAGGTTTAATAATGATGTTATGTTGTACAACTTCAACTTCAGTTGAAATTTACACTCTTGTAAAAATTTCAACTGGTGAAAAAAATAAGTGTTTCTATGGAGAAATGTGCCAATTCATTTCTATTAATTGGACAATATAACATGACTGACTATTAAGAAAAAGCCATTCGATATACATGTATAATATAACGCCCTCAATTCGAAAAAATCACAAATATTCCACAAAGTTGAAAAGTTGAAATTTTTAACTTTTGTTTCAACTTCCTTTTTTAACAAATATTTCGGCTTTTTTGGTCGCCATCTTTTTTATCTCTTCGTTTTCGTGAGTGTTTTTTCATCCATTTTTCCTTCATTTTTCATCATTATTTCAGGTAAATTAATGCATTTGAATTAGATATAGGTTGTATTGAACTCTAGTTTTACAGAAAAATAACGCCATTTCGATGTAATTATTGATTAGAGGTTTAGTTTTAAAGTGGTAGAGCGAATGTGGTTTTCTCACTTCAGTTGGCCTAACATAATGAACCAAACCATAATAGTGAATAGGCGGGGGCCACGTTTGTTCCGTTATTAGCCGCGGTGTCGAATTTCTTCTCTCCTACTAATAGAAACACATTAGAACATTTCTCCGTAGTATACGAGCGTAAACACTTGCTTTTTTTTTCAACAGGTGAAATTTTCACAGAAGGCAAATTTTCGCCACAGTGTGGAAACAAGGCCTTAATGTATTGTACAATGTTCTCTGTTGCAAAAAAAAAATTATTTTAAAGGATATCATTGTGAAACCTGTCTTCATGTATTCGTGTTCACTTCCAGTTTCGAATGGGTCTCAAAATATTTTCATAACTTAAGAGGGCTACATTACAAAATTACTTCGAAAAATCTCCGGAAAGATGCTAGCATCGTTTTTCTATTGATTCCATAAACCCAACGTAAAAGAAGAAACGTTAATTTTTAAAATACACCGTGGCGGCAATATTGTTTATTTTTCATATTTAAAGTTGTTCAATATTAAGTTTTTAAAGTGCAATGTGCACCTTAAATATATATGCTGATCGAGTGATAGAAAAAAATCGCGAATTTCTAACTCTTATGTTAAACTCCATTCAGTATGCCCAAATAAGAAAAAAACATCCATTACAATTGCTCGTAAAAATAATTTTAAAAAACCAGAAAAAAAAAATCAGCACGTGCGCCAATGTGTTGGCTTCACTGTTTGTTAAAATTATTTTTAGGTATTTTTACGAACATTTTAATGGATGTTTTGTGCTTACGAGCGCGTACCCAATGGAGTTTAACATAAGAGTTAGAAATTCGCGATTTTGAAATAGTTTTTAAAAATAGAACCGCACTTACCAATTTTTTGTCATTCTGTCACTCGATCAGCGTATATTTAAGGCGCACATTGCACTTTGAAGACTTAATATTCGACAACTTTAAATATGAATAATAAACATACTGCCGCGACTGTGCATTTTAAAAATTACCATTTTTTCTTTAACATTGAGTCTATGGGCTCAATAGAAAAACGATGCTAGCGTTCTTTGCGGAGATTTTTCAAAGTAATTGTGTGCTGTATCCTCTTAAACGCGCCGTAAGGTTCACTTCATTTTATACGTGAAAGACATAATAATCAGAGTTTGAGAAGTGCTTACATTCTAAAATCACCGAAAGTATTCCTTTTAATTGTATTTTATTTACTTTCATTATTTTCTAGCAGAAGAAGAAAAGGAGGAGGTAGAAGCACCTGCACACAATGATGATGTGGCTGTCGAGAAAACCAAACCAAGTGTTCAAAACGAAGACACTTGCACTTTAGATGTTTACCCACATAATATCCGTCGCGAGACTTACGTCGTAAAAGAGTCTCTTCAGACAGATATGCTTCCGACTCCGTATAGATCAAAACGATTACGAATACGACGTACGACTCGTGTTTTTACGCCTCCTCCACCGGAGGTGTTGAATTCTGACAGTGCGGGCGAAGGAGTCGAAGAGCCCGCCTTGGAAGATGTCGACGTCGATAGTGTGGAAAACGTAAAAGTGAAAAGTTTGGCTTTCGAAAGTCATCAGATTCCAAATGTCGGCCCATTTGAGGATCTTTCCTTTCCGGTGATTCAGCAGAAATCCGACGAGGAGATTGATAATCACACGATTAGGTTGGAAGTGTCGATGGAACTTACTAAAACTGTTGGAGGAATTGAGGATATCGCTCGACATGACGAGAATGAAATGGAGATCGATTCGGGTACACATCTCGAGCAGCTTAAAAATTGCTCTGTTATAATCAGAAAAGAAAATATTTATGGATCGGAGGAGTTGCGAAATGTTTCCAATAAGCGTTTCGTTTATAAAATGCCGACTATTGTCTTCGATGAAGCTCTCGACCGTGGCGAAACTGCTGCCGAAGACAATTCTCTAGTGAACGACAAAGTCGAATTAAATGTTTTAGAAGCATGCGAAGAAGAAATTGATCCTCCACTTAAACGTGCATTTCCCGATAGTGTTCCGTCTTGTTCGTGGATGGAACCGAAGGTGAGAAAAATGTCACCTAGACTGAAAGCGAAACGGGACAGATTAGAGATTGCGGGGAAGAAAGACGAAAATGCTGCAAAAAAGAAAGACGAAGTTGTGACGAAAAAGAAAGACGAAGATGTTGTGAAAAATATAGATGGTGATGTTGTTGTACGACATTTTGAAAGTCTCGCGTCGGGTGACAGACTCCACAAGACAAAAGCTACAAATTCACAAATCCCCAATAAAAATCTTGCCGCGGTAAAAATGATTGAGATCGCAGCCGACGAAATTGCATTGTCATCACCTCCCGTACAACAGAATGTCCAACAACGTCTATTGAAGTTTGACGAGTTAAACGAGAAGGTCGAGCATGACGTTGATGCTGCAGTTAGTCGCCCTCGCGGTCTATCCATCTACGAAGAAATGGATGAAGACTTACTTGATTCTCCGGTCGTTCGGCAGCCTCAAAAAAAGAAAAAAAAGAAGAGATTTGATCTATTTAAGTCTAGTGAAAGTGAAAATGATGGCAGCGATGAAGATTGGCTTATGCCAAAGAAGCCGGCGAATAAAAGCAAGACGAAGAAAAAGGACAAAGCGAAAGACAAAACCTCACCGGTGAAGAAACAGAAGATGCCGAAGAAGTCGAAAAAAGATGTTGTTAAGAAACTGGCCACTAATAAACGTTCGGAAGAGCTCGAGGGCGAAAACGTTGAAGAAGTTGAATCTGCACGTTCGAAATCTTCTAAAGGTCAACGTTCACCTCTAGTAGGAATAACGACTAATCGGTATGCAAAAAATAAATGTCGTTAAACATATACGGCCCCGGAGATAAAATATGTTGGAAACAAGAATTTAATTTCCCTTAAGAGGCTACATCGCAAAATTACTTCGAAAAATCTCCGCAAAGAGCGCTAGCGTCGTTTTTCTATTGATTTCATAGACCCAGTGTTAAAGAAACGTTAGTTTTTAAAATGCACAGTCACGGCAATGTGTTTATTTTTCATATTTAAAGTTGTCCAATATTAAGTTTTCAAAGTGCAATGTGCACCTTAAATGTAGTCTGATCGAGTGATAGACTAACAAAAAATTGGTAAGTGCGGTTCTATTTTTAAAAATTATTTCAAAATCGCGAATTTCGTACTCTTGTGTTAAACTCTATTGAGTATGTCCAAGAGAGAAACAACTTTATTAAAATAAAAAAGCTGGTGCTGCCTGGTTATACAGGTTCCGAAAACGGACAGCGTACTGATCAATTCAAAGAACATACATTGAGATAAAATTATATATATTGACTCACTAACAAAATAGTGATTAGTGGTGTTTTAGTAGATTAATAGATGGAATAGAAAATAGATGTCGATTTACAGATAAAAACCACATCCATTAAAAATTTAAAATGCTCGTAAAAATACCTAAAACTAATTTTTAATAAACACAATTAAATCACAGTGAAGCCAACACATTGGCGTACGTGCTATGTTTTTTTCTTCTGGTTTTTTAAAATTATATTTACGTATTTTTACAATCATTTTAATGGAAGTTCTTTTTTTGGGGGGCGTACTCAATGGAGTTTAACATTTAACAAATAACATATAACATTTTAAAAATATAACCGCACTTACGAATTTTTTGTCATTCTATCACTCGATCAGCATACATTTAAGGTGCACATTGCACTTTGAAAACTTAATATTGGACAATTTTAAATATGAAAAATAAACATACTGTCGTGACTGTGTATTTTTAAAACTAACGGTTCTTCTTTAACATCGGGTCTATGGGCTCAATAGAAAAACGATGCTAGCGCTTTTTGTGGAGATCTTTCGACATAAATTTTGTGATGTATCTTAAGGCTCAAAGATGATTTTAATGAACTGAAAGGTGGCTAGCAAAATGGACCTTTTTGAAGTCAATCGTCTTTAACCATGGGTCAAGCAATTCAAGCATTCGAAAAGAAATTACAATGTTATTTGATAAAATTCAACTTAAACGCACCTAAAGGTAGCTAGAATCAAGAATATGTTTTTGGAAACATCAGATTTGGCTTAACATTGCATCTATGTAGTCTGCATGACTACATAGATACGTGCATGCTGGAGTATTTTGGCTATTTGTGTGGCTGAATAGGTATTTATTGTGATTTTTTTCTCTCCCCGGATGGCGCCACTGCATTGGTTAATGCTGAGCTCCATAGATGTTTTGAAAAAATTTGGACACAAAAATGTCAAGCGAACGTTTTTTTTTTAGAAACAACATTACGATAAGATTCAAATTGTCGTTAAAACTAGAATTATTATATATATAATATTCCAGGTATGTGTGTGTGTGTGTGGAGTAACACTGTACAAAACCCTTGAAGCACGTCGGAATTTATATAAATTTGAATAAATGAACCGTTTTTTTTTTTCTCAAGGTCAACTATATATTGAACTTTTCCTTTGGAAAGTGTAGAAGGGGGAGGAAGAGAAAAGTGGGAGGGGGGTGAGGGGAAAAGGTTGGAAAGTGTAGAAGGAGGAGAGAGAGAGAGAGAAAAGTGGGATGAAAGGAGTGAAATGAAAGGAAATTGAAATGAAAGGAGTAAAAAAAGGAAAAAAGGACGCGCATGCGCACAATTGCCTGTGAATTTTGCTCCCCTCATTTATGACGGGTTACCCCACTAGTGGTTAAATGTTATGCTAAAAGTTTTTTCGTGGCGATATCTTAATAATAAACATTTTATATCAGTTTGAAAATGACCCGTGCTTTTGGTTTTTCCCATTGACATTTCATGAAAAACTATTTTGCTTTCTTTTTCAAACTGTCATAAAAAGTTTTATTTTGAAAGATATCATCGTGAAAAAACTTTTAGCATTATCACCAACTACTCTAGTTCCGAAAACACTTTGGAATTATTTCGTAGTGTTTCTCCAGAAAAACGTTCGCTTGCAAAATATAAATTTTCGTCAAAACTGCTGGTAAGTGGAAGAGACCTCCTATAGAACATAATAGCCAATGCAGTAGTGGCGCCGTCTGCGAGGATAAAAACAAAATGAATATCTATTCAGCCACCTGAACATTTTTTTTTTTAAAATTGAAAAAAAAAAGGTGTTTCTATCCGGTCTTGAATGTCTCTTGTTAAATTTGTAATGGTTCTTTTATACTTTTTTTTAGGTCTAACAATGAAGAAATACCAATTAAAGAAATCGTAGAAGTAGTCAACGATCCGATTGTCGATATTGGTCTGAAACCTACGAGAAGGACAAGAAAGCCAGTGTCCTACAAGGAGCTGTCAGTAGTCAAGTAAGTTAAGCTCTTAAGTAACGCTGTTTCCTGAACGTGACATGGATGGCGCTTGCAACGTTAAAGACTTGTATCATTAAGTTATTAACAAAATATTTTAACATGTTAATTAAAATATAAAAGGTTATGTCATGATTAAGAAAACCAGAATTAACTTTGATAACTTGTGGTTTTCCATTTTAAGGCTCGCGTAGTAAAAGCCTCAATTAGCCATTACGACTGTACCTCTCTGATAGATTTAAACGATTGAACGTTCACAAGAGGTGATAAACGTCCCGACCGACGACCCGACTGCCAAACTGGGGTCATTCCATTTGTCCTTTGGGTCGTTATCTATTTGTTGCTAGGCGTCCCGACTAAAAACTGAATGACACCGGTTTGCCAGTCGCGTAGTCGGTTGGGGCTTTTTCGCCGCTTGTGAACGTTTAATTGAAAATACAACAAATTATAAAGGTAGGTTAATTTTCTTTTCTTAATCACGAGATACGTTTTATTTTGTATAAGCCGTTAGAAATATTTTTAAAAACGGTATTTCTCCCACGATAATTGCACGCTCGTATTAATTATGTCAGCGCCCCTATAGCGCCTTATAGCTAGAGGTGGCAACGGGTAGAGATGAACCGTTTCTACTCGGTTCCGAACTGGTTTAATTGGTTTGCGATTTTTAGGAAAACCGGTTCTGATGAGTTCATCAATCCTGACGAACCAGTTTAAACCGTTTCCCAATATGCATTAGCAGATTTGCGCAGCACATTAGGGTAGTGGTGGCAAAGGGTAGAACCGAAACGAATCTACTCGGTTCGGAACCAGTTCTTGTCAGTTCGACCTATACATGCGAACCGGTCCTATCAGTTCCAGTAATTGGCGAACCGGTTCTACCGGTTCCGAACCGTTGACATCTCTACTTATATCGCCCCATTGACATCTGTGGCGCCTCTTATGTTCTCTTCTATAGCAGTTGTAGTTTGGATTATTTCTTAAAGTTGTACATTTTTTTTAATTTCAGAAAAATGAGACGACAATTTTAAATTTTTATTTTGCATTTTAATATTTTATAACACCTTTTAAAGTTCGTTGCTGTTTAAGTTAGTTTTTAAAATAATTTTTCCGATGTTCTTTCGTGTCGCCAAGTGGGCAGTCGCTTTTCCAACCTACAAACAAAAAAAGCGTCAGTTAGTTTCGACAATAAAATATTGTTTCACAAGCATTTTATTGGTGGTTTTGTTATTTCCTGTGTTCATTATTGGACAAAAAAAAATGACAGTCGCATACAACCTTATATAGTTATATCATCAAATATTTCGACTGTTTGCAGTGTTGGATTACCAAATAGGCCGAGTAATCACGGGCCTATGAGCCCCACACCTTTTAGGGGCCTTGTGACAACTTATCAAAATAATATTGAATTGATATTGAAAGAAAATTACTATCAATCTTTCTCAAATTGTTTAGAGAAGATAGAAGAAAAAATGAACCAACTCAAAACTAGAGACGTGCAAACTAAAAAAATTTTAGTCAACTAAAAGTTGACTAATTATAACTTTAGTCAACTAACTAAACTAATTAGTCAACTAAAAAAAAATTAGCCGACTAAAACAATTAGTTGACTAAAAAAAATTAGTCAACTAAAACACACAAATCAAAATATATCTTCAAATTGTACGCAATAACCCCTGGGGTACTGCACAATTCATAAAGAATACAGCATTAGCTTAATAAAAAGTTTAGTCTGGCTAAATTTTAGTATAATTAAAATTTGTAGTGTAGATAAATTTTCTTAGTTCTAAAAATTTTAGTCGACTAATTTTCTTAGTCTGACTAAAAATTTTAGTCGACTAATTTTCTTAGTCTGACTAAAATTTTTAGGCGACTAATTTTCTTAGTCTGACTAAAAAATTTAGTCGACTAATTTTCTTAGTCTGACTAAAAAATTTAGTCGACTAATTTTCTTAGTCTGACTAAAATTTTTAGGCGACTAATTTTCTTAGTCTGACTAAAATTTTTAGGCGACTAATTTTCTTAGTCTGACTAAAAAATTTAGTCGACTAATTTTCTTAGTTTGACTAAAAATTTTAGTCAACTAAAAAAAAATTAGTTAACTAACTAAAATACAAACTTTTAGTTTTTGTTATAAACTAACTTTTTTTTTTCTGAAAAGCATTGTAAAATAACAGACAGTTACCGAGTTATTTAATTAGACTAATTTATTGATTTTAGTCAGCTAAATTTTAGTTTGCACGTCTCTACTCAAAACTTTATGGCCACTGAACTGCATACACGATATCTTGGAAAAGGTAGACTTCGAAGATATCCTGAAAGATTTCACGGGGAAAAAAAATTGAGGAAAGTGAATGTAAAGTTTTGTTGGTGCCCCCGCCCCCCAAGTTTCGACTGTCTAGGAGTCCCCAAACGGTTTAATCTGGCACTGACTGTTTGCTTATAAATACAACAGCAAATAACATTTAATCAGGAAAGGGGGGGGGGCAGATTACTTCTTTCGTGTTAAGGTGGCTGAATAGATATTTATTTTTCTCCCACCAGACAGCGCCACGGCAGTGGCTATTATGTTCTATATGAGGTCTCTTTGCCCACCTGTGATTTTGAGAAAATTTAAGATTTTTCAAGCGAACATTTTTTCAGAATTTGGTGATAAAACACTGATAATGCTAAGTGTTTTCATGATGATGATACATTGATATCTTTCAAAATAAACTTTTTTTTATGACAAGTTTGAATGAAAAAAACCTTAAAAACGGGGGTCGTTTTCAAACTTTAAATTATAAAATGTTTATTTTTTTAAGATATTGGCCACGAAAACACTTTTAGCCTACGACTCATAATCTTCTACCATTTTAGTTTGGAAAATAATTAGAATTTTTTTTTCTCGTAATGTTGTTTCTAAAAAAAAAAAGTTCGCTGGACTGGATGTTTTTGCGTTTTGGAGAGTGGGAGGTGGGCAAAAGCAAAATAAATATCTATTCAGCCACCTTAAAAGAAGAAAAAAAAACATCTTCGAAGCATATTTTTTTGTAAAAGTCATTTACGATACTACAGCTTGGGCCTTAAGTAGTAGAAGATTGTTAAACGTTTTTTTCGTGGCAGTATCTTTAAAAAATAAACATTTTATAGTTCAGTTTGAAAATGGCCCGTTTTTTTTTGGGGGGGGGGGGTTTCTCCATTGACATTTCATGAAAAACTATTTTCGTCTTTTTTCAAACTGTCATAAAATGTTTATTTAGAAAGATACCGCCATGAAAGAAGTTTTAGCATTATCAATTTATCGCCAAACTATTCTAGTTTCTAAAACACTTTGCTACCTGAAAAGAGGACTGACTCAAAACTGTACAGATATGTGTGAATAGGCGTCGGTGATACGTCACAGGATGCCACTGATACTGAACTGTAATAGACTATTAAACACGTATGAAGCTTACTTGTTCAAAAGTCCAGATAGAGTCGATTTTCGGTTTTATTTTCTGTTGAACGTAAAGCTGCGTAACAAAATCTACAGCTTCGCTGAATTTTACTCGCGAGTTTTCTTTTAAGACGTCGAGGTTAAAGCCACAAACTGCCCGATTCTTCATCACGAGATCTGTCACGGAAACGGGCTTTAGATTCCACCACAATTTTAGGAGACGAAATATGCTGCTTCGTTCTCCCTCGATTGCACAATTGGCACCTACCGAAGAAAACAAACAATGATGTATAGCCGTGTAAGTAGTCTTAACTTATTTACTTTGAGAGTCTGCTTTAATTATTTGCGATATTTTTTTTTTTACCTAAGTGTACAATTTTTCCCATTTGACCTAAAAGACGCTGTGCTGCTCCGAACTCGGCTCCCGACTGGTTATCTAATACAATGTTGATTCCTAGAAGAGACGACATTTTTTTCTGACACTGTTGAAACAATTTGCATTTGTTGCATTCTGGAGAACACTTAAGGTAGGTCCAAACTAGAACAGAACACCGACCAGACAATGTTCACGACCATTTCCAAAGAAGATGTTCCTTGTTCTGGTCGTTGTGGCCGCGGAGTGTTCAAACTTGAACAGAACACGTTCGCAACGTATTCCCATTTGGTGAACCTCATAATGAAAGTTTTTTGGAGAAATGTTTGCCGAGACGCCCAAACTACTCCTGGCCCGAACACCGAACATCCTTTTATGTGACGAACAAAACCAAAACTGGTGGATCGGGGCCAAACAGAACAATGAACGACATTTGTTAGTGTTTCCAGACTAAGAAGAACGAATTGAACAGTTCGAGAACAATGTGTACGGTATTCCAAACATTTCGATGTAACAAATTTTGTTCATTGTACTGTTTGGCCCCAATCCACAAGTTGACGTTTTTTGCCCGGCACATCCAAGGATGTTCGTGTTCCGGCCAGTAGTTTGGACATCTCGGCAAACATTTCCCCGAACGTTCAGTCATTGTCGGTTCTGAAATTATGAGGTTACCCCAACACGACTGCACAATGAGACACGTTCAAAAAGCAGCTGTACAGCTGCTTTTTGTTCGTGTCATGTAGGGAAGCCGTCCTCTCTACTCCCATGTTTAATCTAGTTCAATTCGACGTGTCTCATTGTGCAGTCGTGTCATCGCTTTTGTTCTGCCTTGTGTCAGGCAGTTTGCGGCGACTCATTTGAAAGCATGTAGTCAAAATGAAATGAAACACAATGACACAAAAATGTTTCGTTTCATCATGTTTCGAAACGTTTTGTGTCATCGTATGTGCGCGCCTTATTTGACTCATAAATAACTGCAATTAAAGCCGAGCTCGTATAATACATATTCTGTACTCTTATTCTGTAGTGTATTTTGCTTTTATCCGTCTTACCTCCAAATAATCGCGTTCTTCGGTAAAAAACACATCCACCAAAAATTATTTCACAGGCCCTATGGAAGTTCACGTACTCGAATAAATAAATTAAACACTTTCTTACCTTCTGGAAATTTTTCAAGCACTTTGTCCACATAATTAGTTTCACTTGTATCGTAAACAAAATCAACACCATTTGACTTTATAGCTGATTCCTTCCAATTTGACGCAGTTCCAATGACGATAGTGTCTGCAACTGTCTTTGCCAGTTGCGTTGCTGCCCATCCGACACCCCCTGAAATTGAAAAGAAGAAGACCGTTGTTACAAGAGGGCAGAAGCCTCACCTACAGTATAGACATTTGCCCTATAGACACTTTGTCCTAAAGCCATTTGCCCTAAAGAGACGTTTGGCCTAAAACCACTTTGTTGTTCTCTTTTCATGCAGTTTAGTGTCTTTCGGTGGAGTATGTTAAATGGGTTCTGTTCGCTGCAGGTGCGCAAAAAACGCCAAATGGCGTAAATGTACACTACTGATTAGGGCAAATGTCCTTTCAGTGCAAGTGGTTTTAGGGCAAATGTCCCTTTTGGGCAAATTATTTAGGGCAAATGTCCGTTTAGGGCCAAACAATTATTGCAATCAACATTTTCAACTAGTTTTAGGCTTATGTCCACGTGTCGTTTTATTTGCGACATTTGAAACATTTACCCGCTGCCGATCTGACAAATATCTTCTGTCTCGGCCGTAAATTCCCAAATTCGAATATCGCAAAGTAAGCTGTTAGATAGTTGACGTAAAAAGCGGCTCCATCTTCGAACGACATCGAATCCGGTAGAATCAAACAGTCTTTTTCATCGACACACGCGTATTCGGCCCAGAGTCCCATGTTACTACTGAAGCAGCTCACTCGATCTCCAACCTGAAAATAGAAATTAAACATAGCGAATGATTTAGTGAGAACGAGGGCAAAACTTGATACTTCGAAGGTTGTGACGTTCGATCCAACTTTGTCGACAGTTCCCGCAGCTTCGCGTCCCATTACGAAAGGTGGAATAGGTTGTTTTGGTCCTTGGAATAAACCCTGTCTCGTGTACAGATCGGCAAAGTTGAGCGCACACGCGTGCAACCGTAAGCGTAGTTGACCACTTTTCGGTTCTTCTTTTGGTCTCATTTCTAAGCGTAATTTGTCGTAACCACCGTAACCACTTAAAACGATGCTCGTGTTATTCTTTTTTGCGTCTTCTGTTTCGAACTCCATTCTGAAATAAAAGTTTCAAGTCTCAGCAATTAGAAGATGATTTTAGTACTGAGAATTATAACCATCACGTTCAACAAAAGCTTACTGCTGGACACAGGCACACTACTTGGAACAGGCAAGTGTGCCCAGCAGTAAAATTTTGTTGGCTCCGCCCTTTTATGAGCATCAGACCAAATATCAACCAATAAGAAATTGAAAAGGGCGGGGCATGTGACATCAGACCAAGTAACGAACCAATTAGAAATTGATGACGCTCTTAAAAGGGCGGAGCCAACAAAATTTTACTGCTGGGCACACTTGCCTGTATCCTTAGACCCTGTATAGGGGGTAGATGGAGCATGAGCCATAGGAGCTGCTAAAAGACATTGGAGCCAAAATGACTCGGCAGTTTTTATTCCAGGAATGTCATGTTTCACAATGAGTTTTGCCCAAAGTCACGTGACAAGTACCTCTAGTCATGTTGGTTCCAAGGTCTACCCATTATTCATGGTTTAAGTGGTGTCAATCTCAACGGTTGGGGGTCACTACAGCTACCAAAAAAATTAATAGACCTTTTGTTCATCAAAAGGGTCACTACAGCTACCAAAAAATAGGGGGACAAAATATAGATCTTTTTTTTATCACTTTCTCCTCACTACAGCTAAAAAAATAACCCTTTCTCCCGAACCTTACCTAATAAAACCTTACCGAACTTTACCTAACCGAACCTTAACGATCCTAACCAAAAAGTACCGATACAAACCGAACCTAACCGATCCTAACCGAACTGAACCTAACCGATCCTAACCGAACCTAACCGATCCTAACCAAAAATAACTGAACCTAACCGATCCTAACCGAACCTTACCGAACATAATGAAACCTAATCGAGCATAATGAAACCTAACTGAACCGAATGTAATCTAAACTAAACGTATTGATAAATAAAAAGGCCTATATTTTTTTGGTAGCTGTAGTGACCCTTTTGATGAAATAAAGACCTATATATTTTTTTTTGGTAGCTGTAGTGAGCCAGTCCCATCTCAACTACTACTACCAGTTTCAAGTGAATCCTGAAATTCTATTTTAAGTGAATTATTATAATAAGTGACTTATTCTCATTGAAATTCAAACACCATTCTGCCATCAAAAAAGTATATTTTAAGAGGCTAAATCGCAAAATCACTTTGAAAAATATCCACATGAGCCCATAAAGAAGAAATGTTAATTTTTAAAATACACACAGTCGCGGCGGCAATATGGTTTATTTTTCATATTTAAAGTTGTCCAATTTTGATGGTTCAAAGTGCAATGTGCACTTTAAATATAGGCTGATCGATTGATAGAATGACAAAAAATTCGTAAGTGCGGTTATATTTTTAAAAACTATTTCAAAATCGCGAATTTCTAATTCTTATATTAACCTCCATTGAGTATGCGCTCATAAGAAAAAAATCCATTAAAATACTCTTAAAATACCTAAAAATAATTTTAAAAAACCACAGTTAAACCACAGTGAAGACAACACATTGGCACAAGTGCTGATTTTTTTCTGGTTTTTAAAAAAATATTTTTAGGTATTTTTTTTTACCAATATTTTAATGGATGTTTTTTTTTTTTTGCTTTATTTGAACGTACTCAATGGAGTTAACAATCAGAGTTAGAAATTCGCGATTTTAAAATATTTTTTAAAAATAGAACCACACTTCCAAATATTTTGTCATTCTGTCACTAAATGAACATATATTTTAGGTGGACATTGCATTTTGAACTATCAAAATTGGACAACTTTAAATATAAAAAATAAACATATTGTCGCGACTGTGTGTATTTTAAAAATGAACGTTTTTCCTTTAACATCGGGTCTATGGGCTCAATAGAAAAACGACGCAAGTGCTCTTGGCGGAGATTTTTCGAAGTAATTTTAAAAGATTTCAACATGGAAATACTTTCAGTTTTAAAGAATATTGATTTAACTTATATATTCAAGTTTCTTAAAAAAAAATTCGAGTTTTTCTTAAAAGTTATAATCAGAGGTTTACATTGTTACTCACACAGAAAGAGGGGCTGTTATTATATTGATGTGGATGATCCGGATTTTCAAGATGTCCTTTTAGGAATTAGAAACTTTACTGGACAAGTGTTTATTCACCCCCCCCCCCCAACACTGGATTGTTCTTTGAAGGGAGAGGTGAAAGGGGGCGGGTCTATCAGACAGGCATCTATAGACAGCTTCAGAATTTTGTTGGCTCCGGCCTTTTATGAGCGTCAGACCAAATATCAACCAATTAGAAATGAAAAGGGCGGGGCATGTGATTATCAGACCCAGTAACAAACTAATTAGAAATTGATGACGCTCATAAAAGGGCGGAGCCAAAGAAATTCTGAAGCTGTCTACAAATGCCTGTGTTCATCAGTAAACGGATCCTCTCTTGATAAATAGTGGCGAGGTTGGAATTTAAAGTTGGACAGTCTCTTCGTTCTTCTTTGTTTTGTGTAAAACTAGTTTAATTTCCTTTTTCCATAAATTTTCCAATTTTTCAAAGCGCCTTCACAAGGTTAACAGCCTAGACAACTCAAGTTTTTGCACGTGCTGCATGACTCCGTAGACGCAATGTTAAGAGGCTACATCACTAAATTACTTCGAAAAATCTCTGTAAAGAGCGCTAGCATCGTTTTCTATTGAGCCCATAGACCCAATGTTAAAGAGAAAATGTTAATTTTTAAAATACACAGTCGCAATATGTTTATTTTTCATATTTAAACTTGTCCAATTTTGATGGTTGATAGCACAATGTGCACCTTAAATATATGCTGATCTAGTGACAAAATGATGAAAAATTGGTGTTTTTCTATTTTAAAAAATATTTCAAAATCGCGAATTTCTAACTTTTATGTTAAACTCCATTGAGTACGCGCTCGTAAGCAATAAAAACATCCATTAAAATGTTAGTAAAAATACCTAAAAATCATTTTTAAAAACCACAAACCACAGTGAAGCGAACACACGTGCTGTTATTTCCAAGTCCGTTTTTCACGGCTATCACAGTGGTGTACTGTGCAGTGGTGTAGCTATGAGGTTTTGTTTTCGACCCTCCCAGCCAATGAAGGCTTATGTATGGGATGGGATTTTAAGTTTACAATCAGTATTGGGTTCTAGTTGAAGATTGTTGGGCATGTGTTGGGTATATATACCCAGTTCAAATACTGAAAAAAAAAAAAACACAAAAGTCTGGCTTGATATAATTTTTGATATTATTCGCAATTCCAAAAATCAATCCAATAATCGAATCTCAAATCCAATGATCAAAATCTCAAATCCAATAATGAAATTCACAATCCAATAATCAAAATTTCCCCCCAATCCAATGATCAAAGTCTCAAATCCAATAATCAAATTCACTATAAAATAATCAGTTTCACCAATCCAAAGATCAAAATCTGAATCCAGTAATTAAATTCACCAACTATTTTATCTTAACTTTTAACTCCAATGTCAGTGTAATGAATCTAATGATTCATATTTCTTGCTGCCCCTGTGCTTTGCGAACTCCACAGCTCTACACCTGTTCTTTTCATCTTTGGAGAGAGTGGCCATTGAGCTCGCAATGGACCACCCTCTCCCCTTCATCACCAAATTCTATTCTTTCACTTTAGAAAGAAGAACCACCCTCTCCCATTCATCACCAACTTCTATTATTTCATGTTAGAAAGGAGACCACCCCGTTTCTGATATTTTCTTGATTACAATGAGAAGTTCACTACCTCTCTCTGACCTGGGATATTTGAGATGGACCTAATTAATTTAATGTCCATCTTAAACCTTCCAAACTGGAAAGGTCAGTGGACAGAAACATCAGAACAATTGAAGAGACTGTTCTTGAAATGATCTTGTCCTCTTTGGGACATTTTTGTTCAATTGTTGTGGTGTTTTAGAAATAAAAGTCTTTAACCTTTAACCGGATTTTTCTTTTTTTGGACACATCTGAGGATAATTGACTTTCTAGTCTGTTATTCTCAGATTGTGATTTGAGTGACTTACGAAGTGGTTGGAGAATTGTGTGCTCCAGCCCCTTCACATGTGATTGTGTAAAAGTGATATTTTTAAGTGTAATAAGTGTTTAAGTGTAATAGAAATAGTGACTTTAAAGATATGGGTAAATAAAGTGATTACCATCACAGCAGTAAATGTTTTTACATTCATTTCAACAATTGATGATACACCTGTAGCAACAAATACTCGGCCCCAAGTTCAAATAACCAAGAGCCACAATGTCCTTTTCTGCCGGCCATGCTAAAAGCCAGATGGAAGAAGGGACTAGTTCATCACATCAGATTTCCTCTTTGTTAAAACAAATTTTTTATAAGTTCTTTTCCTTTTCATCTTAAATTATTTCAGAGATTCCATCTGGTTCTACTGAACTCCAAAGTCAGACTCTCTTCTCACAAACTTTTTCTGTAACTTTTTTTTGTAACGACCTGGCTTGATTGTCACAACACCCCAGCAAGTTGTACCCAACTTACCGCCGCTCGATCTCCCTCTGGACGGGTCAAAGCGTGGGCCAACCTTCTTGTCCATCTGTGTCTACGGGTGGCGCCGGTCGGGAGATCACCCCACAAGTCAACGGTCGAATGGCCGACGAAGATGACGGAGAATCCATGGTGAATCTCCGGTGGATCTCACCGTGGATCCCGATGCGAAGTACCGGCCGACATGAAGAACATGGTGGAAACAGGACGGTGCAAACACGGCGTAATCCCCACCGGTTTCCCACCCTCCCTGCGGTAACTTCCCCAGTGATATAATTAATTAAAGACGACATGGACACAGTGTGGTTGAGTGAAAATAAAGATAATTTATTCAAGGAATAAATAATAGAAAAAACACTCACTCAATTTAGGCAATATCTGCTGGTTAATTCAACCAGCAGAGAGCCAAAAAACAAGAGATGATCCAGATGAACACGAGATGAATCTAGATGTTGATGGCCACCTTGGCCACAGGCACAACAAAAACAACACACATGCACTCTGCATATCCAGGGTCAACACACTGCCCAGTATATAATGGCCGCCGCCATTATATACCCCCAGGCTGCTACACCTGGGGGTTGGCAGTGACCCTTGCTGGCCTTTATGTCATCTGCCGGGCAGCCTATTTAGCCAGCCTAGCAGATGACAACAGGAGATTTAGTTCTGCTCCAAAAGGAGCAAAACTGGGTCGCCACAAAGTCCTTTTTTCTTTCTTTTAATGAATTCTACAACATATATCCTCTTCCCTAGAACTCCAATGTCGGAGTCTGTTGAGGAGACGATGTTCATCGAATATTGTTTAGTCCAAAAATGAATTTTAAGTTTTCTGATTGGTCAAAAAATATTTTCTTAAATTAAAATAACCAATCGGTCAACTTGCTATTGATCGTCTTTTACAAACATCTTTTGAATATGCATCCATAAAATAATAATTTAACTTCTTTATAATTTTTTACGATCGCCGATACATATTATTTTCACCAACTGTCATTTCCCATGACATAGTATGGTTACCCTGTAACTTTTCATAGAAAGTTTTTGTTTTCGGCAACTCATAACATTTCTTTTGAACGGTAAACATTCTCATCATTCGTTTATTTGATTTTCTTGGCCCTTTGAAAGGTATTTCTATTCAAATATTGTTTTGGCCCTTTCACCCTTACTATGTTGAGAACCCTAACATCATATAACTCTTTCGGTACTTCTTCTTCGTACCTCTTTTGGGTGACGTTTGATTTTAAACACTATTTTATTTCTTTTGTTATGCTCATTCAGAATCTCTTCTATAACAGTCTCTAATATTCTCTATATTTTGTTAGCATCCCTTTTCTGTGTGTTGAGAATCTGTTATATGTGTCTTACTTTTTCTTTTTTATTACTTTGTTGCTTTTGAATATCAAAGAGAGCCTATGGTAATGACTCATGAGTATCTTGTTACACTTTTCTACCATTGGTTTCTTCTTTTTATTCTTCTCTATAGTGACGTCATAATTTTGTAAAACGGGTGGCTTTCTACCGTGTGAATACAAAGTGTAAACCATGTGTTCTTTCTTTTTTTAAAGTTAAATTTCCAACCTTTTTATTTCTCAACTTTTTTCTTCTTATCTATTTAATTAGGTAGTCAGATTTTATCATATCAATTAACCACTTTACTTCTTTATCTATTACACTACATGTATATAGTATTTTTCCCACTCTTTTTTTTCTTAATTATCTTTAATTTTGTTAAAAAGTATATATTTAATTTGGTACACTTATCTGAAGTGTGTGTGGGTGGGTGGGTTTTGTCTTTCTCTTTCCTCCCTCTTTTGTTTTCTTTAAACTTTTTTATTGCTCTCTTGTACACATGTGCATGTGTGGGTGGGTTTTTTACTTTTGTGTTCATTTTCGCCTCCATTTTGGGTCCATTTTTGTTCTATTTTGGGTCCCTTTTCGCCGACATTTTTGGGTCTATTTTCGCCGACAATTTTGGGTCCCTTTTCGCCGACCTTTTTGGTCCGTTTTTGTCGCCATTTTTTGTATATTTTCGCCGCCATTTTGGGTCCATATTTGCGCCATTTCAGGTCTATTTGTCGCCATTTTTGGTCTATTTTCGCCGCCATTTTGGGCCTGTTTTCGCCGCAATTGTTTGTGCATTTTGCAGCCATTTTGGGTCCATTTTCGCCGCAATTTTCGGTTCTTTTTATGCTGCCATTTTGCATCCACATACGCCACCATTTTGGGTCCATTCACGCCGCCATTTTGGGTCCAGTTTCGCCGCCATTATGGGTCCAATTTTGCCGCCATTTTGGGTTCATTTATGCCGCTATATTATGCCCACTTTTGCCGCCACTTTGTGTCCATTTTTGCCGCCATTTTGTGTCCATTTCTGCCGCCATTTTGTGTCCATTTTTGAGGTCAATTTGTGTCCATTTTGCCGCCATTTTGTGTCCATTTTTGTCTCCATTTTGTGTCCATTTCCGCCGCCATTTTGTGTCCATTTTCGCCGCCATTTTGTGTCCAATTTTGCCGCCATTTTGTGTCCATTTTTTGCCGCCATTTTGTGTCCATTTTTGCTGCCATTTTGTCTATTAACGCCGCTATTTTGTGTCCATTTTTGCCGTCATTTTGTGTTCATTTTCGACTCCATTTTGTGTCTGTATTCGCCACCATTTTGTGTCCAATTTTGCGCCATTTTGTGTCCATTTTTGCCGCCATTTTGTGTTCATTTTTGGCGCCATTTTGTGTCCATTTCCGCCGCCATTTTGTGTCCATTTTTGAGGTCAATTTGTGTCCATTTTTTGCTGCCATTTTGTCTATTAACGCCGCCATTTTGTGTCCATTTTTCCCGCCATTTTGTGTCCATTTTTGACGCTATTTTGTTCCTTTTCGTCGCCATTTTGTGTCCTTTTGGGCGCCATTTTGTGTCCAATTTTGCCGCCGTTTTGTGTCCATTTTTTGCCACCATTGTGTCTATTTTTGCCGCCATTTTGTGTCCATTTTCGCCGCCATTTTTGTGCCCATTTTCACCGTTATTTTGTGTCCATTTTTTGCCGCCATTTTGTCATAATTATTGCAGCCAATTCGTGTCCATTTTTCGCTGATATTTTGTCAATTTTTGCGGCCATTTTGTGTTCAATTTTTTGTCTCCATTTTGTGTCCATTTTCGCCATTTTGTGTCCATTTTTGCAGCAATTTTGCGTCCTTATTACACCGCCATTTTGGGTCCGTATTCACCGCCATCTTCAGTCAATTTTCGCCGCCATTTTGGGTCCATTTTGCCGCCATTTTGGGTACATTTTAGACGCCATTTAAGGTCCATTTCGCCGCCATTTTGGGTCCTTTTTGCCGCCATTTTGGGTCCTTTTCGCCGCCATTTTGGTTCCGTTTTCGCCGCATTTTTTGTTAATTTCGCCGCCATTTTGAGTTTATTTTTGCCTTCATTTTTTGGTGCATTTTTGCAGCCATTTTGGGTGCATTTTCGCCGCCATTTTGGGTCCATATTTGCCGCCATTTCAGGTCTATATTCGTCGCCATTTTTGGTCTTTTTTGCCGCCATTTTGGGTCCTTTTCGCCACCATTTTGGTTCCGTTTTCGTCGCATTTTTTGTCAATTTCGCCGCCATTTTGAGTTTATTTTTGCCTTCATATTTTGGTGCATTTTTGCAGCCATTTTGGGTGCATTTTCGCCGCCATTTTGGGTCCATATTTGCCGCCATTTCAGGTCTATATTCGTCGCCATTTTTGGTCTTTTTTGCCGCCATTTTGGGTCCTGTTTCGCAGCCATTTCGGGTCCGTTTTCACAGCCATTTTGTGTCTATTTTCGCCAAAATTTTGTCTATTTTTGCCGACATTTTGTGGCCATTTTTGTCGCCATTTTGTGTCCATTTTGGCCGCCGTTTTGTGTCCATTTTCGCCACCATTTTCTGATCATTTTCGCCGCCACTTTGTGTCTAATTTCGCCGCCATTTGGTGTCCATTTTTGCTGCCACTTTGTCCATTAATGCCGCCATTTTGTGTCCATTTCCGACGCCATTTTTTGTCCATTTTGTGTCTATTTTCGCCATCATTTTGTGTCCACTTTGCCACCATTTTGTGTCCATTTACGCCGCCATTTTGTGTCCATTTCCGCAGCTATTTTGTGTCCATTTTCCACTGCTATAATGTGTCCATTTCCCGCGGCCATCTTGTGTCCATTTTGGCCGCCATTTCATCTTTTCATTTTTTCATCCTTTCATCCATTCCTCTATTCCTCCATTCATCAATTCATCCTTTCACCTATTCATCTGCAATCCTTTCATCATTTCTTCCTTTCATCTTTTCTTCCTTTCATCATTTGAAAAAAAAACGAAAAAAACGAAAAATCGAAAAAAAAAAAAAAAACGAAAAAAACGAAAAATCGAAAAAAAAAAAAAACGAAAAACAAAAAAAAAAACGAAAAAACGAAAAAAAAAAAAAAAACCGAAAAACCAAAAAAACGAAAAAAAACGAAAAAACAAAGAAAACGAAAAAAAGGAAAAAAGGAAAAAGTCGAAAAAAAACGAAAAAACGAAAAAAAAAAAAAAAAAAAAAAATTAGAAAAAAACGAAAAAACGAAAAAAACGAAAAAACCAAAAAATGAAAAACAGAAAATTCGAAGAAAAAAAAATAAAAAAATAAAAAAAAAACAAAAAAAAAACGGAAAAAAAAAAAACGAAAAACACGAAAAAATCGAAAAAAATGAAAAACTGAAAATTCAAAAAAAAAAAAACGAAAAAAAACGAAAAAATGAAAAAAACGCAAAAAAAAAAAAACGAAAAAAACGAAAAAAAAAAGAAAAAACGAAAAAAAAAAACCGAAAACACGAAAAAAAAAAAACGAAAAAACGAAAAATCGAAAAAAAAAAACGAAAAACAAAAAAAAAAACGAAAAAACGAAAAAAAAAAAAAAAAAAAAACCGAAAAAACCAAAAAAACGAAAAAAAACGAAAAAACAAAGAAAACGAAAAAAAGGAAAAAGTCGAAAAAAAACGAAAAAACTAAAAAAAAAAAAAATTAGAAAAAAACGAAAAAACGAAAAAAACGAAAAAACCAAAAAATGAAAAACAGAAAATTCGAAGAAAAAAAAATAAAAAAATAAAAAAAAACAAAAAAAAAACGGAAAAAAGGAAAAAGTCGAAAAAAAACAAAAACACGAAAAAAAAACGAAAAAAAAAAAAAACGAAAAACACGAAAAAATCGAAAAAAATGAAAAACTGAAAATTCAAAAAAAAAAAACGAAAAAAACAAAAAAACGAAAAAATGAAAAAAACGAAAAAAAAAAAAAACGAAAAAAAAAGAAAAAACGAAAAAAAAAAAACCGAAAACACGAAAAAAAAAACGAAAAAACGAAAAAAAAAAACCGAAAAAAAGAAAAAAAAAAACCAAAAAAAACGATTAAACTGAAAAATAAAAAAAAACGAAAAAAACAAATGAACAAAAAAAAAAATTAGAAAACAACGAAAAAACAAAAAAAAAAACAAAACAAGAAAAATTCTAAAAAAAACAAAAAAAACGAGAAAAAAAGGAAAAACCAAAAAAAACGAAAAACTGAAAAAAACGAAAAAACGAAAAAAAAAAGAAAAAACTAAAAAACGAAAAAAACCGAACAATGAAAAAAAACAAAGGGAAAAAACCGAAAAAACGAAAAAAAAAAACAAAAAAAAAAACGAAAAAAAAAAAAACGTAAAAAACAAAAAACAAAAAACGTAAAAAACGAAAAAAAAAAAAAAAAAAAAATCGAAAAAAATAAACTGAAAATTCGAAAAAAAAAAACGAAAAAAACGAAACAAAAATAAAAAAAAACGAAACAATGAAAAACCCAAAAAACGAAAAAAAAAACGGAAAAAAACGAGAAAAAAAAACGAAAAAAAACAAAAAAATAAAAAAAAAACGAAAAAAACGAAAAAAACAAAAAAACGAAAAAATGAAAAAACAAAAAAACCCGAAAAAACCGAAAAAAAACAAAAAAAAAACGAAAAAAAAAGAAAAAACGAAAAAACCAAAAAAAAAAAAACCGAAAAAACGAAAAAAAAAAAACAAAAAAAACGATTAAACTAAAAAATAAAAAAAAAAAAAACGAAAAAAAAAAAAAAAAAACGTAAAAAACGTAAAAAACGAAAAAATTTTGAAAAAAACGAGAAAAAAAAACGAAAAAACAAAAAAAAAAGAAAATAGACCCAAAAAGGCGTCGAAAATGGACACAAAATGGCGGCAAAAAATGGACACAAAATGGCGGAAAAAATGGACACAAATTGACCTCAAAAATGGACACAAAATGGCGGCGAAAATGGACACAAAATGGCGCCAAAAAATGGACATAAAATAGTGGCGAAAATGGGCTCCAAAAATAGACACAAAATGGCGGCGTTAATAGACAAAATGGCAGCAAAAATGGACACAAAATGGCGGCAAAAAATGGACACAATATGGCGGCGGAAATGGACACAAAATGGCGCCAAAAATGAACACAAAATGGCGCCAAAAATGAACACAAAATGGCAACGTTAATAGCCAAAATGGCAGCGAAAATGGACACAAAATGGCGGCAAAAATGGACACAAAATGGCGGCGTTAATAGACAAAATGGCAGCAAAAATGGACACAAAATGGCGGCAAAAATGGACACAAAATGGCGGCGTTAATAGACAAAATGGCAGCAAAAATGGACACAAAATGGCGGCGAAAATGGACACAAAATGGCGGCGGAAATGGACACAAAATGGAGACAAAAATAGACAAAAAATGGCGGCAAAAACGGACACAAAATGGCGGCGTTAATGGACAAAATGGCAGCAAAAATGGACACAAAATGGCATCAAAAATGAACACAAAATGGCGGCGGAAATGGACACAAAATGGCGCCAAAAATGAACACAAAATGGCGGCGAAAATGGACACAAAATGGCGGCGAAAATGGACACAAAATGGCGGCGGAAATGGACACAAAATGGAGACAAAAAATTGAACACAAAATGGCGGCGAAAATGGACACAAAATGGCGGCGGAAATGGACACAAAATGGAGACAAAAAATTGAACACAAAATGGCGGCAAAAATGGACACAAAATGGCGGCAAAAATGGACACAAATTGACCTCAAAAATGGACACAAAATGGCGGCGGAAATGGACACAAAATGGCGGCGTTAATAGACAAAATGGCAGCAAAAATGGACACAAAATGGCAGCAAAAATGGACACAAAATGGCGGCAAAAAATGGACACAAAATGGCGGCGGAAATGGACACAAAATGGCGCCAAAAATGAACACAAAATGGCGCCAAAAATGAACACAAAATGGCGGCGAAAATGGACACAAAATGGCGGCGGAAATGGACAAAAAAATGGACACAAAATGGTGGCAAAAATGGACACAAAATGGCGGCGTTAATAGCCAAAATGGCAGCAAAAATGGACACAAAATGGCGGCAAAAATGGACACAAAATGGCGGCGTTAATAGACAAAATGGCAGCAAAAATGGACACAAAATGGCGGCAAAAATGGACACAAAATGGCGGCGGAAATGGACACAAAATGGCGCCAAAAATGAACACAAAATGGCGGCGAAAATGGACACAAAATGGCGGCGGAAATGGACACAAAATGGAGACAAAAATGGACAAAAAATGGCGGCAAAAACGGACACAAAATGGCGGCGTTAATAGACAAAATGGCAGCAAAAATGGACACAAAATGGCGGCAAAAATGAACACAAAATGGCGCCAAAAATGAACACAAAATGGCGGCGAAAATGGACACAAAATGGCGGCGGAAATGGACACAAAATGGAGACAAAAAATTGAACACAAAATGGCGGCAAAAATGGAAACAAATTGACCTCAAAAATGGACACAAAATGGCGGCGTTAATAGACAAAATGGCAGCAAAAATGGACACAAAATGGCGGCAAAAATGGACACAAATTTACCTCAAAAATGGACACAAAATGGCGGCGTTAATAGACAAAATGGCAGCAAAAATGGACACAAAATGGCAGCAAAAATGGACACAATGGTGGCAAAAAATGGACACAAAATGGCGGCGAAAATGGACACAAAATGGTGCCAAAAATGAACACAAAATGGCGCCAAAAATGAACACAAAATGGCGGCGAAAATGGACACAAAATGGCGGCGGAAATGGACACAAAAAATGGACACAAAATGGCGGCAAAAATGGACGCAAAATGGCGGCGTTAATAGCCAAAATGGCAGCAAAAATGGACACAAAATGGCGGCAAAAAATGGACACAAAATGGCGGAAAAAATGGACACAAATTGACCTCAAAAATGGACACAAAATGGCGGCGAAAATGGACACAAAATGGCGCCAAAAAATGGACATAAAATAGTGGCGAAAATGGGCTCCAAAAATAGACACAAAATGGCGGCGTTAATAGACAAAATGGCAGCAAAAATGGACACAAAATGGCGGCAAAAAATGGACACAATATGGCGGCGGAAATGGACACAAAATGGCGCCAAAAATGAACACAAAATGGCGCCAAAAATGAACACAAAATGGCAACGTTAATAGCCAAAATGGCAGCGAAAATGGACACAAAATGGCGGCAAAAATGGACACAAAATGGCGGCGTTAATAGACAAAATGGCAGCAAAAATGGACACAAAATGGCGGCAAAAATGGACACAAAATGGCGGCGTTAATAGACAAAATGGCAGCAAAAATGGACACAAAATGGCGGCGAAAATGGACACAAAATGGCGGCGGAAATGGACACAAAATGGAGACAAAAATAGACAAAAAATGGCGGCAAAAACGGACACAAAATGGCGGCGTTAATGGACAAAATGGCAGCAAAAATGGACACAAAATGGCGGCAAAAATGAACACAAAATGGCGGCGGAAATGGACACAAAATGGCGCCAAAAATGAACACAAAATGGCGGCGAAAATGGACACAAAATGGCGGCGAAAATGGACACAAAATGGCGGCGGAAATGGACACAAAATGGAGACAAAAAATTGAACACAAAATGGCGGCAAAAATGGACACAAAATGGCGGCAAAAATGGACACAAATTGACCTCAAAAATGGACACAAAATGGCGGCGGAAATGGACACAAAATGGCGGCGTTAATAGACAAAATGGCAGCAAAAATGGACACAAAATGGCAGCAAAAATGGACACAAAATGGCGGCAAAAAATGGACACAAAATGGCGGCGGAAATGGACACAAAATGGCGCCAAAAATGAACACAAAATGGCGCCAAAAATGAACACAAAATGGCGGCGAAAATGGACACAAAATGGCGGCGGAAATGGACAAAAAAATGGACACAAAATGGTGGCAAAAATGGACACAAAATGGCGGCGTTAATAGCCAAAATGGCAGCAAAAATGGACACAAAATGGCGGCAAAAATGGACACAAAATGGCGGCGAAAATGGACACAAAATGGCGGCGGAAATGGACACAAAATGGCGGCAAAAATGGACACAAAATGGCGGCGGAAATGGACACAAAATGGCGCCAAAAATGAACACAAAATGGCGGCGAAAATGGACACAAAATGGCGGCGGAAATGGACACAAAATGGAGACAAAAATGGACAAAAAATGGCGGCAAAAACGGACACAAAATGGCGGCGTTAATAGACAAAATGGCAGCAAAAATGGACACAAAATGGCGCCAAAAATGAACACAAAATGGCGCCAAAAATGAACACAAAATGGCGGCGAAAATGGACACAAAATGGCGGCGAAAATGGACACAAAATGGCGGCGGAAATGGACACAAAATGGAGACAAAAAATTGAACACAAAATGGCGGCATAATGGAAACAAATTGACCTCAAAAATGGACACAAAATGGCGGCGTTAATAGACAAAATGGCAGCAAAAATGGACACAAAATGGCGGCAAAAATGGACACAAATTGACCTCAAAAATGGACACAAATTGACCTCAAAAATGGACACAAAATGGCGGCAAAAATGGACACAAAATGGCGGCAAAAATGGACACAAAATGGCGGCAAAAATGGGCATAAAATAGCAGCATAAATGGACACAAAATGACGGCAAAAAATGAACACAAAAACGACGGCAAAAATGGACACAAAATAGCAGCGAAAATGGGCTCCAAAAATGGACACAAAATGGCGGCGTTAATAGACAAAATGGCAGCAAAAATGGACACAAAATGGCGGCAAAAATGGACACAAAATGGCGGCAAAAATGGACACAAATTGACCTTAAAAATAAACACAAAATGACGGCGAAAATGGACACAAAATGGCACCAGAAATAAACACAAAATGGCGGCGAAAATGGACACAAAATGGGGGCGGAAATGGACACAAAATGGAGACAAAAAATGGCGGCAAAAATGGACACAAAATAGCTGCAAAATGGACACAAAATGGCGGCAAAAATGGACACAAAATGGCGGCGGAAATGGCCACAAAATGGCGCCAAAAATTAACACAAAATGGCGGCGAAAATGGACACAAAATGGCGGCAAAAAATGGACACAAATTGACCTCAAAAATGGACACAAAATGGCGGCGTTAATAGACAAAATGGCAGCAAAAATGGACACAAAATGGCGGCAAAAATGGACACAAATTGACCTCAAAAATGGACACAAATTGACCTCAAAAATGGACACAAAATGGCGGCAAAAATGGACACAAAATGGCGGCGTTAATAGACAAAATGGCAGCAAAAATGGACACAAAATGGCGGCAAAAATGGACACAAATTGACCTTAAAAATACACAAAATGACGGCGAAAATGGACACAAAATGGGGGCGGAAATGGACACAAAATGGAGACAAAAAATGGCGGCAAAAATGGACACAAAATAGCTGCAAAATGGACACAAAATGGCGGCAAAAATGGACACAAAATAGCTGCAAAATGGACACAAAATGGCGGCAAAAATGGACACAAAATGGCGGCGGAAATGGACACAAAATGGCGCCAAAAATTAACACAAAATGGCGGCAAAAATGGACACAAAATGGCGGCCAAAATGGGCATAAAATAGCGGCATAAATGGACACAAAATGACGGCAAAAAATGGACACAAAATGGCGGCAAAAACTAAAAACAAAATGGCGGCAAAAATGGACACGAAATAGCGGCAAAAATGAACACGAAATAGCGGCGAAAATACACAAAACGGCGGCAAAATTGGACATAAAATAGCAGCATAAATGGACACAAAATGGCGGCGAAAATGAACACAATGACGGCGAATACAGACACAAAATGGCGTCGAAAATGAACACAAAATGACGGCAAAAAATGGACACAAAATAGCGGCATAAATGGGCTCCAAAATGGGCACAAAATGGCGGCGTTAATGGAAAAAATGGCAGCGAAAATGAACACAAAATGGCGGCAAAAAATGGACACAAAATGACCTCAAAAATGGACACATAATGGCGGCGAAAATGGACACATAATGGCGGCAAAAATGGACACAAAATGGGGTCGAAAATGGACACAAAATGAAGAAAAAAAATTGAACACAAAATGGCGGCAAAAATGGACATAAAATAGTGGCATAAATAGACACAAAATGGCGGCGAAAATGAACACAAAATGACGGCAAAAAATGGACACAAAATAACGGCGAAAATGGGCTCCAAAAATAGACACAAAATGGCGGCGTTAATGGATAAAATGGCAGCGAAAATGGACACAAAATGGCGGCAAAAAATGGACACAAAATGGCGGCGGAAATGGACACAAAATGGCGCAAAAATGAACACAAAATGGCGGCGGAAATGGACACAAAATGGCGGCAAAAATGGACACAAAATGGCAACGTTAATAGCCAAAATGGCAGCAAAAATGGACACAAAATGGCGGCAAAAATGGACACAAAATGGCGGCGTTAATAGACTCAAAATGGCGGCGGAAATGGACACAAAATGGCGCCAAAAATGAACACAAAATGGCGGCGAAAATGGACACAAAATGGCGGCGTAAATGGACACAAAATGGAGACAAAAATGGACAAAAAATGGCGGCAGAAACGGACACAAAATGGCGGCGTTAATAGACAAAATGGCAGCAAAAATGGACACAAAATGGCGGCAAAAATGAACACAAAATGGCGGCAAAAATGAACACAAAATGGCGGCAAAATTGGACACAAAATGGCGCCAAAAAGACACAAAATGGCGCCAAAAAGGAACAAAATGGCGGCAAAAAATGGACACAAATGGCGGCGAAATTGGACACATAATGGCAGGGAAAATGGACACAAAATGGCGGCGAAAATGGACAAAATGGCAGCGAAAATGGACACAAAATGACGGCGAAAATGGACAAAATGGCAGCGAAAATGGACACAAAATGACGGCGAATATAGTCTTAAAATGGCGTTGAAAATGAACACAAAATGACGACAAAAAATGGACACAAAATAGCGGCGAAAATGGGCTCCAAAAATGGACACAAAATGGCGGCGTTAATGGATAAAATGGCAGCGAAAATAGACACAAAATGACCTCAAAAATGGACACATAATGGCGGCGAAAATGGACACAAAATGGCGGCGAAAATGGACACAAAATGGCGGCGAAAATGGACACAAAGTGGCGGCGGAAATGGACACAAAATGGCGGCAAAAATGAACACAAAATGATGGCGAAAATGGACACAAAATGGCGGCGAAAATGGACACAAAATGGCGGCAAAAATGGACACAAAATGGAGACAAAAATTGAACACAAAATGGCGGCAAAAATTGACAAAATATCGGCGAAAAATGGACACAACATGAATAATACAGATTTAATTTGCCTTTTTCTACAGCTCATAAATTTTTGAAAAAACCTTTTGTTTTTACCCTATCTTTTGTTCAAATTGTACATTTTGAGTAGTCTCAACCTTATACCCTGTCCCTGAAAAAAAGTTGCTGTACTTTTAAAGCAACCAGCTACAGTAAACATTTTGTCAGGTGTCCCCCTTCAGCCAAAAAAAAAACAATCCCTCAGCTTTTCCAACACCCAGTTAACAAAAAGGGGTCACAATACTACCATTATAAAAAAATTAAACAAACTAATCCCCATAAAGGCTACATAACAATAGACCAAAATGGATTACAAGAAAAAATGCAGATACTTATAGTAGATATTGCTGAGTTTTTAGTGATAAGTTGATAACACAGAAGACCAGCTATAGTTTTTGCAATATTTTAAAAATTTTCAAAATCATTTAGTAGTAATTTTTTACTAGTTTTAAGTGTTTTAAGTTTTTTAATATTGTTCTAGCTTTAATGCATTGTGTGTGTGTATTTTTGTGTACTTTATATAAAAACTAGTGGGGATGAAAAGATAGCGACAATCACAGGCAATTGTGCCCAGCATTAGAATTTCTTTTCCTCCGCCCTTTTATGACGTCAGATCAAGTAATAAACCCAATTATAAATTGATGACGTTCATAAAAGAGCTGAGCAAAAGAAATTCTAATGCTGGGCACAATTGCCCGTGATAAACTGTAGTTTAATTTTGCTAATATTATCCCCTCCTCTCTGGTGTGCGCATGTGCATCGTTTGTGAGGGTGACTGTTCCTTTTTTACTCCTTCCATTTCAATTTCAAACTTTAGTTTGTTACCCGCACCTTACCTAAAAAATTGTACTTCAACATGTACAAAAACATGTTGATCAATGTTCATAATCCTATCATGCCCTCTCCTGTTTCTTTCCTACTCCTCACCAGTTATCTTTTTGCATCATCACATTGGCCACTTTTTAGTAAGTATAAAACAAGACATTACGCACCATTCATAATAATATTAAGTTATGTTTATCTTCTACAGGCCTCTGTGGCAACCTGGTCTGCTCAAATGAAATTTTTTGATTGAGCAGACGAACTCCCTATGGTGGTCTGCCTGACAGCATGCAGTAGGCTGTTGGGACGGACGCCATTTAGGTGCCAGCAGACCTCTCACCATTAGAGTCAATGGGTAAGAGGTCAGAAGTGACCACTGTCCCCTCCAGGTGAAGTTACCTGGAAGTATAAATGGTCTACCCAGCCATTTGTTCTGGGCAGTGTGTTGTAGGCAGCAGACTAGACTGGATCAATGGTGGAGGCCAAGGAGGCCTCTCAACACATCTCTTCGTTCTTTTGTTTTGCCTGGTGGCTATTACGGCTTTGTCTTTGTTTATTTATGGGGTCTTGGCTGGTCAAGTGGAACAGTCAAGGTGTGTAAATAATTACTGCCCTTATCGTAAGTTATTAAATACGTTTTATTCATGTAATACCTTGTGTTGTGTTGGTCATTTGGGAAGTATCGCGGGGAGGGTGGAATTTACCGTCCTTTGTCCGGCTTGTTTCGGCTGGTACTCGCGTCGGCTCTTATCGTGGCGACATTTTACCGTCGTGTTCATCGGGAGAAGACTTCGTGGGAGCCGGCATTACCCAGACTTAACGGTGAGAGGCCGCTACAGGTGCCATCCCGTCTCCGTAATTAGAGTCTGGAGTCAGGTAAGTTGGTCAATTTGCCTGGGGTGTTGCAATGGACCGATCGGGTCATTACAATTGGTGGAGGTGCCGGGTATCCATACCCAGCTTCTCGCATGATTAAAGACAGTGGATTTGACTGTTTAGTCGGTCAAATCACCGTACAGTGTTAGTACGCTGCTGGGTGCGGACTTTGGTCCTTGGGACAGCAACCAAAAACACTGGTAAAATTGTTTTAGCACTTTTTTATCATGGGGTGTGGACTTCGGTCCGTTGTACCGTGGTACGAAGTGGTGCACGAGGTTTTTACCGCCAATATACCGTGGGGTGCGGACATTAGTCCATGGTAGAAACCGGTAAGAAAGAACTCTGACCACACTTTACATGGACTTTTGTCTGTGATACCACGGATTTGCACGGTTCCATCCGTTCGGTAGTGTTTTAAAGACTTTGGTCTGTGAATTTACTGCTTTCGACGGTATAATCCCATTTTCTGGTGGTTTTGGCCATAATTGACCGTGGAAGCATGGTGGATTTAGGCACAAACCCCGGTATTACCGATGGAGAATCGGGAACCCGGTGTGGAAGCGGAGTTAGAGTTGCACAACTGTGTCGTTGATCGTACCATTGGGACAGAAGACGAAGTGCCTCTGGAAACAGGGGTACAGAGCGAAGCGTGGACAAAAATTCTCTGGAGGATGGAAGCGTCGTGAACGGTGTAACATAGGGCCAACCTTTGCTGAGAGAATTTGTCACAGTGCGGAGACGTGCCGGTGATGGTCTCATGGAGAATCTGTCGGAAGTCAGCGGTGAGGCCGATGGTAATCTTGTTGAGCATGGTGCTCGGCCACGGCCAAGTGTCCATGTGTCCACCATCGCCTGTCCGGTTGGAAAGGCCGGTCAACTCCTTAGAAAGATGGTAGAAATCCCACACGAGACTGCTGAGGAGGCATGGGCCTATTTGGCTACGCTCTCTGAGCAGCAACTCGTGGAGATTGCCAACAGGATAGATGTCCTTCGGTTTGAAGGATGGTTCTCCCGGTCGGTGATTGAACCGTGGGTAGAACGATGGTTCTCACTGTCACCCATGCATGAGGCTGCACGGAGGAAGGCACTGCTGGTGTAAGCCATGCTGGCACCTCCGCGGGAAAAAAACCAGGCAGTTTCCTAGCGGATTTGCCTGGAGGATTCCTCCCGAATCCGGACAGCAACCAAGAGTTCGCATGGCGTTACCCTCGGATGCTGACTCCAAGTCTTACGCATCGGGGAACCGGAGCAGGCAACCTTGAAGGGTTAGCAGCACTGCTTGGATGCCCACTTCAGTGGTTCCAGCGGAGGTTCAGGCATTCGGGTTTTTCAACCCGGTTCACTCATTTGTCCATTACGACGACAGAGGATTTGGCACCTTTTCTCCGCAAGTTCAAAGCGAAAGCCCGGGCTCAGCGCTGGACATACTGTAGGTTCATTAAGGACTTTGCCAAGGTCACAAGGCCACTGCATAATCTCACTAGGAAGGATGCGTACTTTGACTGGTCAAAGCAGTGTGGTCTACCATTCAAGCAGTTAAAGGCATTTTTAACCAAAGCCCCTGTGCTCACCATGTATGATCCATGTGGTGGTGTTAATTCACACCGATGCAAGTGTGTATGGTCTAGGTGTCGTAGTATACCAGAAGTTACCCGAGGACAAGGCTCCTCAGGATCTGGCCTATGCTCGCCGTATCATGAAAGGACTGGAAACATGGTATTCTGTCACCGAGCAGGAATGCTTGGCGATGTTTGCAGTGGGTAAACTTTGACCTTACATCTTTAACTGGAACTTTGTGATCATAACTGATCACCATGCTCTGTCATCTACAGACCGCCAAAAACTTGCAAGGCAGGTTGGGGCATTGGCAGATGCAGTTGCAGGAGTACCAGTATAAGATTCAGTTTAAGAAGGGGAAACTTCATGAGGATGCCGACTGTTTGAGTCGGTGTCTGGTAAGTGAAGTTGACAATCCTTCTTTGCCTGAACACGCCGAGGCAGACGTGGGTGAGGTAATTTACCGGATCCATTCCGAGGTGGATTGGGCGATGGAGCAGGCCAATGACAATTGGTGCTTCAAGGTGAAGCGTGACCTCTTCACCGACCCCGATTCGAACTTACGGTTCAAGTGTATGCCATCCAATCCATCCAGGATTGCACTTGAACTGTGTTGGTGGTGCCGAAATTGTGTCAAGCCTGCTTGCGGAAGTTGCACAATAGCTCCGAAGCTGGTCACTTCAGAGTGTACAAGACATACCAACGGTTGTGTACTCGTTTCTACTGGTTAGGTATGAAACGTGACACGGTGGAGTATGTTAAGTTATGCTTAGTGTGTCAGAGAGTACGACAGTTCGCAAGAGTAGAAGGATTCTTGCAACCGATAGTTCCGGAGTACCCCGTTCTTGCTTGGGGAATGGACTTCATTGGGCCATTTCCTACATCCGTGGGTGGAGTCACCTATGTTTTGATCATGGTGAACTACTTCACCCATTACGGTGTGGCAAAGGCAGTATGAAGAGCTATGGCCACTTGTGTTGTCAAGTTTCTTAAAGATGAGATCTTGTCAATGTATGGCACACCGACTACTCCCATCTCGGATCATGGGTTCCAGTTCTGTAGCAAGGTTTTGCGAAAGTTCCGGGAGTGCTATAATAAAGCACAGCACTTCACGATGGTGTACCATCCGCAAGCTAATAGGCTTATGGAGCATACAAACAAAACTGTGATGAAAACGATCAAGCATTACCTTGATCCCCTCAAGGACCAACACGATTGGTGGGAGAAATTACGACCCGCCGTATGGGCCTACAACAATGCGGTGCAGGAGAGCATGGAAATGTCTCCGTACCAATTGTTGTTTGGTCGTGAGCCTAGGTTGGAGATTGATAATCTTCCTAACAATCTGGTCTGTGACATGCCTGACCAGCAAGCCATGGAAGAGCGGGCTCGTCAAAATATGGCGGCCGCTCAGGCAAGACAGAAGAGCTGGTATGATGCTGGCTGGGTGAAGCCACCTCTGTACCAGTCTGGTATGAAGGTCTGGATGAAGGATATGGCTGGTAAGCTCGGCAAAGCCAACAAGTGAGACTTTGCGTATAAGGCTGAACTGGGTACAGTGGTTCAGCAGGTTTCCGACCTAGTCTACGAGGTGGAGTTCATAGATGGGTATGGTCAGAAGGTGCGGGACCGGTTTCATGTTGATAACTGGAAGCCATATGTTCCCACATGTGGAGTCCGTGAGAAAGATGGCCTGGGTGGCTCTGATGCCTCTTCAAACTCTGAAGGAACCAGTGAGAGGATGATGTCCCTCCAGGCACCTCCAGTCAGCCCATCTTGGCTGACGAGTCTACTGACTCTGAGGCAGAGGAAGCACCTCAGCCCCGGTATAACCTCCGACCACGGAAACCGCTTCCTCTGAGGCACCAGTAAGCACCAGGAGGGAGAGATCGGGCCGATCCCTGGAATATGATGATGGCCTGTTAAGGAAAAACAAAAACTGTTCGCCCAGAGACCCTGGACGGGACACCGCCTGTCTGTCATAGACAGATGGCAGTTGCCCAGGGAGAAATGGGTGGATAAATCCATAATGTCCAGCTGCAGACTTGGTGTTAAGTCTGCAGAAGAAACTTCTAAATGTGATCTCTCTCCTGAGTCTTTTTGCAGAAATTTGCACCATGTGCCTAACCATGTCCCTAAAAAGGCAGATGATGGTGGAATCTCAATGGAAACAGTGGTGGAGGCGGCTAATGTTTTGCCACCCAGCCGCCGCTGTTAGCCGCTAATTTCACTGGAGGAACAGCTAAGTGCCATGTTGTTTGGAAAATTAAACAAGTACGGCCGTTTGCCACTATTTTTTGAGAGAAACTTGTATTTCACCGGAGAAATCGAAAAGATTCTGGATCGCTGGATGCCAGAAGGAATAAAGTACGTCCCCAAAGGGGAATCTTTATTTTCTGAATGTTGGCAGTTTTTTAATTGTCAATTGGTGTGTCAAGCAGTCATTGACCACTTACACATGTGGTGCAAGTGGAGGCACTGCTGTCATAATGTTGACAGCGGTGCTACCGCCGGTGGGGCCATCGAATGCACAGAGTTTGACCGCCCGAATGCCGTGGAACTTGGTGAAGACCAAGTTCTATGGAGTTTGGATGGTTAAAAGGTGTTTTCGATGGTTCTGACCGTGAAACCTCTGTTGGGGATAGTTCTTACCGTGGACCACGGTGTATTAGCTGCCAGTGTTTTCACACGGTGAGAATCCATGGAAACCACTCCCCATTCAACCTGAACAAAAGGTACGGGTAATGGATGGTCCAAACGTGAGTTTGGCTGGTTCCGACCATTCGACTCCCGTGAGGGATGGTTTTTACCATGGGTCACGGGTTGTGCACAGTTGGAACGGATTATCGCACGGTGAAAACCAGTGGAAATCGCTGCCCAGCATAGCTGACCAAGAATTGTGGTTGTTGGACCGGCCAAAAAGGCCGGTTTCGACCGGGCAAATGCCGCTGGGGATGGCTACGGCCATGTTTAACGGTGCTTGCCTGGCCGGAAAGTGATTTTTCATGGTAGATGGCCGTGGGGATCACTTTTTACCATAGTAAGAAAGTTTCTTACATTGTTATTTTGGTTTCTTGCAGGTAGCCATGACGGAGAAGGGAGATATCGGCGAGAGGAGCAGCAGTTCCTCCTCCCTCAGTTCCCTGCATCCTGGTGATGTAGGGCTGTTGGAGTCAGATTCTGTGGGCTCCCCAGACTATGAGGCAGGCCATAGCAGACCTGGCGGATGGTGGACCTTTGGGTCTGCTGTTGACCAGAGATGCTGTGGTGGCTCAGGCACCCCCTGGAAACCCTTAATTTTGGGTCTGTGTGTGGACAGTTGACACCGACTCCCACCATGGAATCACTGAGGGCGACCATTAAGTTGAGAGCCATGGAGATTCTGGCAGTTGGTGAGCCGGTGGAGGCAAGCACGCCCATTGGAGAGGCCACCGGTTTGGCAGCCACCTCACAGACAAAGCCACCGAAGCCAGCTGGAATTGGCTAGCCTGGCTGAGAAAAGCAGACACCTCCTTGAGAGGTACCCTTGTCATAGACATGGAGGCGGGAATGGACACCATAGATTCCATGGTGCACCTTTCTCGGCAGAGGAGAGAGGCCAGCGTATCCTCTCTTCGGAGGACTCTTCGGAGTCTGAAGGGAGAGAAAAGGAATCCCCGGGTAAACGGTTGATGACTGGATCCCGTGAGGGTAACCCAGCCGTGAAAAAGTCAGATGGTTATCTGATGGCTGACGGGAAACGTTATCATGTCGTGGATACTCTTATCAGCAGTACCATAAGGACAGATGTAAAGCAAAGAAGTCCAGTGCTGCTTGATACATTGCACAGATGAAGGTTCTTACTGAGAGAGGCTTAGCTTAAGTGGAAGGAAGCTGCCATGGCAAAGTTTATGTCAGCAGTGGGCCTTCCAGCTGAGACCCTTGCTCATCCTGAGGAAGCCCCAGAGGCTGCCTGGCCTGATAGCCAACCGCCTGTTACGGGTCCACTTGAAGCAGCAGCTGGTTGTTAAAGCTCGCAGTGTGGGACTCCCAAAAGAGACCGAAGAGCAGAGAAAAAGGCCAACCAGCCTCCAGTATCCGCTCCAAGGAAGGGCACTCCAGTTAGTGGTGGTGGTGGTGGTCAGAGACAGAAACACCCCAGCCCTATCACCCCACCAGTGGCCAGTCATCCAGCAGGGGAAAAGGTGAAGAACTCCCGTGGAGGTCCAGCCGGCTTCCCCGCAGGCAAGTGGAGCTATGAGGACCGTGCACGGTATCACATGGCTCAAGTGGCAAAGTGCGAGACTCACGCAAAGAGAGCTAAGTTGAGCGCCGACGGGAGTTCAAACGCCAGCCCCTGTGGGAAGCTGATGCCCGGAATCTGCTCTTTACAGACACCATACCGGACACCATGCCCGACAGGAGGTTCCCACCTCCTGTCGGACATGTTGTCGCACCTGTTGCGAGTGCCACAACCACCACTGGCTAACAGCGTATTGCCAGAGAGGGCGATGCAGGCTCCCAAAGCACCTACCCAGGGTGCTAAAGCTAAAACTGTTGGTGGAAAAGGTCAGCCGACCCTTGCACAGGAGAAAGTAAAGCTTCCCCGGGATGAACGAGGACGTTTCGTGTCGGAACGGGCGTCCTCGTCCGTCAAGTCGGCTACAGGAGCCAACTCGGAGGTGAGTACAGCTTCGGCTGGAAAGGCTTCGTTTGGGAAGTCCGGTCACTCGATGGGGGCTAACCAGCCCGGTAAGGTTTTGAGTTCAGATGCGTCCGGCTCGAAGCACGGTAAACCTTCTGTTCACAAGAAGAAAAAGACAAAAAGAGGTCCCATAGTGAGGGTCCCAGGGGACTGGTGGTGGCAGAAGTGCTGGGATAAATGAGGAGGAGTCCCGACACATGGTTGATGTGTCGGCCGGGAACCAACCGGACCATACCCGTCACGTTTTGACAGCACAGATGGATGGTAGGTCAAGGCGAGATGTTGTTCTTGGCATGCCTCCACCGGGTCAGCTCGCCTTCACCTAGAGGTGGGGGCAGCCCGGTGGGGACAGTTAGTGTTCCTACCAAAGATGGTCCCATGCCTCCCGTAGGAAAGATACCCTTCTTTCCGGGTCCCGACAATGAGGCTTTCAAACAATTAGGACCAAAAGAAAGATCCAGGTCTCCCCAGCCTGAGGGCGAGGGTCGACGCTTTGGAGCCAGTCTTCCGTATTCAGAAAGAGAGGTCTTTCTGAATAACCGACTTGGTCTGTGGCAGGACCAGCCGGGAATGGAGGAGTTCCAATACTTTGGTTATTACTGTTTGGAAGAGCCACTCCCAGTATCATGGGCACCGTCGTTGCCATCTTGGTATCTGGTGTTGTTGGTCAACCTGGTAAGGAGATGCTTTGCGATTTTGGACATGGTAGACAGCAGCTGGATTAGTTTGTCTAGTCCAGCTTGCGGCACCATACGTCCATTGTCTCCTTGGATGCAACTTGGAAGATATGGTTGGGGAATTTACCTAACTGCTACAAGGAAGCGTGTCTGATCCCGCAGCCACCCTCACAGATCTGACAAGTTGGACCCTCACATAGGGTCCGCAGCTTGCCACTCTAGCCATCGATGTTTTTCGATGGCAGGAGTTGTCCAGTCACTGCTGGTATTAGCAGTGCACCATCTTGCAAAAACACAAACTCTAACAACAAAAACACTAACAGCAACACTGGCTAGTAGCACACTGGTAATAGCAAGATGCAAAGAATGGAGTCCAAAGACCAGCTGGTAGCTGCTAAAGTTGGACATGTTCAACTTCACCAGCCACTGTTAAAATCACTAGCCTGCTGGAGAAAGCAGCTGCCGGTAGCAGTTCACACCATGCTGCTAGAGGGCTACAAACAGCAAGCAGCAACCAGCAGCTGATAAACCAGCATAGTGTGAATGTGCCGTAAAGGTCCAACCACATCTAATACAATGACCCAATCCCATTGTTTAGGGAATTGACATATTAAACAGGTAAATATCTGGGTCCTCAAAAAGAATCCACAAGCCCTAAGGCCTTCCTCAATGAGGATTTCCTTATTACTCCACCAATGTATAAATACCACATGCGATTATCCCCTTCTTGCAGCCTAACAACAATTTTACAAACGAGGCCCCATTGACAAACTTCTTAACAAAGGATCAACACAACTCAACGGTGTTTTAAAATTCTTACACTCTCGTATATAATTATAGAAAAAAATCCCAAAATGAGGCCGTAGCCTTGTAACATGCTAGCTGCCAATTGGAATATACCGGCTATATACTCTATGCACTCTACTATTGTAACGTCCCGCCGGACCGTCACAATACCCGGTAAGCAAAACCCCAAAAACAGACGTAAAACTTACCGCAACCGGCTCCTTACGGGGACGGGACCGTACCCGTAGCCGTCTCCCACACGGTGTTCCCCTTGGGATGTGTCGGCTCCACGGAGCCACCCTCGACAGACACAACGAAAGACCACGCCGCCACGCCGAGAATATCGCGGTAGAACGACGGTTCTACCGCGAGCCGACACGAGTACCGGCCGTAAGAGGACGGAAAAAGACGATGGAGTTTCCCCAACCCCGAAACCCACCCCCTCGCGGTAACTCCCCAAGAAAGTGACACGGACAAAGTAAATGACGATTAAAAGCAGTGTTTAATGACACTTACGTTGACAGAAGAATATTTACACACTTGGCTGGGAAATATCCCTCCAGCCAAGAGAGGTATACGAAAAACCAAGGCACAGTGGCCACCAAGCAAAAGATGAGGTAGATGATGTACTTGGACAATGGAGGTCCACTTAACCTCCATCCACAGGTCAGGTCTCCACACAAGCTCACAACCAACTGCCCAGATCCTGTGGCTGACCAGGCCACAGGAAACCTCCAGGCAACTCCACCTGGAGGGAATAGAGGTCACTTCTGACCTCTCACCCATAGACTTCATGGTGAGAGGTCTGCTGGCACCAAAATGGCGTCCGCCCCAACAGCCTACTGTAGCTGTCAGGCAGACCACCATAGGGAAATTCGTCTGCTCCAACAAAATTAAAATTGGAGCAGACCAGGTTGCCACAATTGGTGGAGGCGCCGGGTATTGTGACGGTCCGGCGGGACGTTACACTATCGACTATATTCATTAATGAACTGCTTAATGTTTTGAATGCTTCCAGCACAAAAACTGATGATAGATGAAGCATTCCGTTGAATATTTTTATTGAATAGATCAAGTTAATTAAAAAAGAGCAAATTACGAGTAAAAACGTGTCAATGGTCAAATACTTTAATGCAAATACATGTTTCAGATTTTTTACTTTGTTTTTTCCTTCTCTTTTTCATCTGTTTTAACTTCATCCTTCTTTTCTTTCTTCTCTTCTTTTTTGCCTTCCTTTTTTTCGGCATCTCTATTTGTTATCTTATTGTTAATTAAATTATGAAGTGCAATAACAGAACGAATCATTGCAGCCAGATATATTGCCAACATTTGATCATTCGTTTTGATAGAAAGTGATCGGATAAATTCCCGCGTGCTGACATCCGGCAACAGGTTGAAAATGTCTTGAAGGTTGTAGATAATCTGATGATTAACGGGCAATGTGCCAGATGCAACCTTAAACGAGAGGCACAACACGATCGTCAGATGAGTTTTGTCAATTACATGAATGATGACATTTTATAAAACTAACTTCATCTAAGTATCTGTGAATGTCCTGAATCTGGCAATTGAAGCCCTTCAAACCCAGTAACTGATTTGTGATTCGTTGCGACAATGTTCCAATAGTAGTATCCTTGATGTCTCTAATGAAACAAAATAGAAATTGGGTAAGTTTTTTTGCATTGTGAAAACAACTAAGAAAATTTAAGTTGTACGGCGATGTTTACACAAAACAGTTCTCTGCAAATGTTTTCTCAACATTCCAAACTTCGTAAAATGCTTTAGCAAAACCTGAATTCAAGTGCTCTGTAAATCAGGCATATGTATTTAAGCATGCTGGATCAAACAGGTCACCTAGGAAAGTTATTATAGCAGATTGTAAAAAAAATTTCTAATGAAATTTCTATCTGGAAACGTTTTTACGATGTGTGGCAACAAAGTAACAAGAATTTTGGAAAAAAATACTATTTATTGAATCTAAAAAATGTCCTCATTCTTTCACAATAGTCCCACCACCCACTGTAAAACACTTATGCCATCTTTTCTGCCAACACTGGAAACATCTACATATGTTATCTTTCAATCCTTTCAATACCTTCATCATAGCCTTTTGAATGTTTTCAAACAATTAAAAATGTGCTTTCATTAGTTCGTTCACTTAAAAAATCCTGAAGAGGCTCAGATTTCAATAAAAAGATCATTGTTAAAAAGCATTGCAAATTAAAAAAAGTTTCGGCCAAACAAGTCATGGCTAAAAAAAATTTCGGCATCCTGAACATCTTTCAATTCTTCCAAAACTTACTACATATGAAAAATCGAAAGATTGGAAATCAGTGATACTTCATACACACCCATCAGACTAATGCACTGGTGTATACACACAAGGAAAGCTTGCCAGTGCGGCCACCTACCACACTAACAAGATTCTCGTTAATTTATCGCGAAACCTCGTATGCATTTATAACAATAATTAAGCATCAAATTATGTAATTATATTAACCTATAAAAAATGTTTAACAACATTTATCTAACCATAATAAAATGTAATGATATTCGTCAAAATTTCTTAGGATAGTTTCCATTTAATGTGATTTTGTGAATATTTAGAAAAAAAATTATTTGTGATACCATCTATATAACAATTATATTAATTATGGCTCAAAAAACGTCTAAATAATTTTACTAACAAACAATTGTGTAACACAACCTTAACCACCTTGTTCCTCTTGAAAAATTTATATTTTGTTAGTTAAGTGGTATCACTTTTTAAACGACAATAATGAATAATGTAATTCGAACACACAAATAAAACAAAGAACTGTACAAAATCAAATTTTGTAACTTAAATAAAAAAAGACTAAGAAAAACTAACGATTTTTTCTTATCACTTAGTTTCTGTTAGAAAGAAATTGACTTCCGTTGTTGTGTTACACAGGTTTCCAGTTTATACAAAGTTTTGCATGAAAAACTACTGTTCCCGAGTCTGTTTATCTAGGTTTTACTGTATAATTTTTTTCTAGAGATTATCACACAACATACCCAAAAGAAATGTACCATTAATTTGTTCTTCATTGTTAATTCACACTTATGTATAAAATAATTATTACACTAAAAATCTAGCAAAAAAAAATTAAAATTTTCTAAAAAAAAATAAGATTACAAATTTTCAAAGCATTCAATTGCAGTTTAACGTATGCATACGAGCATACAAAGACATTTGTTTACTAATACTAAGTATAAGTAACTAAGTATAAGTAAACAAATGTAAAACATACAAACACATTTCTCTACATGTTCCTTCTTAACCTCATAGTTTCACAGGCATACTTTAAACTTTCACCATCGTTTAGACAGCTACGCTTCCAACTGTCAAACTTTATGATCATGAATAATTTATAGCTTATTAGTCAACTAACCTCAAGAGATGTTCGACTCCAACCTCTTCTGCTTCCTCTGCACCAATTTCACTTGGAACATGTTCAAATGTCTTACTCGTTGGCGTTCCATCCTGTAACAAACCAAAAAATTGGGTTAAGAAAAAAAAGACAATGGAACAAAGGCTACAAAGCTAAACTTACATCATGAACTTCTTCAACCGCGATGTAGGCTTCTGTTGGAATACCCAACAGTTTCGGTTTCGCATCAATTATGACCAAAACCTGAAACAAAATTGTATAAAATATTTGGTTCTATACAGAAAAATGCTAAGTTACAGAGTTAGAACAGTAGCGACGAATTAGTTCATTAATGGCAACATCATTGCGATGAAGTTTCGGTCCAGTGTGATACCAGCCGACAATTTTCTCACGAGCTAAAAACAAGAAACAATTTACAAGAAATGTTTAACTGCCCCAATTTCATCACAAAACACAAACCTACCATTGACCTTCTTGAACATTCCATACATGTTCTCCAAATAATCATGGTCCAAAAACCAAACAGACTTGTCATTATCATCTTCATCAAAAGGAACTATAAACAAAAAACATCAATGATGACATCTAAGGCCATTAATTGCTAAAATAATTCATGTTTTGAAAGTGTTTTATGATTAACATACCTAACATGAAAACTCACTAAACAAATACCCTGATTTCAATAAAAAAATGTGAATTTACCATAGAAAATTATTTTATTAAATTAATTGCACTGTTAATTTCGTACACACGCGTAGGAAACGCAAAAGCCCTTGAGGATTCATTCAATCCTATGTGTGAACAGTGATTTCCGAAGAATGCAATGCATCTAAATTTACTTCTTGGGATGCAACAGCCAAAATGAGAATTGGGTACTATTTACAATGCAGGTTACCATATAGTTAATCACCCAACTTGCCCTGAACATAATTAGATATTTTCACCTTTTGTAAAAAAAATCATCAAGCATAATAGAAAAATTAAAAAAGTCATAATTTTGTCAGGGGTTTACTCCCTGGGGGGCGTAACTTTTTTTACCATTTTCAACGTATGGCCTACGTGACCAGTTTTGACCACTGTCAGCCCACTTTAGTCCACGGTTGGCCGGAAGTGGGCCCGGGGTTGCCGACCACTCTGCCGGGTCCTAACCGACCGGGATCGGTCAACGCTTTTTCGACCGTAAAAGTTTTTAACTTTAGGTTCTTCATTCGGCCGATGAAGACCATTTAAGACATACTCAAAATGATTTCACAAATAAGAAAAACGATTTAATGAATCATGTTATGTTATACATGGTTTGGTCCCCAGCCCTAATATGAATATAATACGAAATTTAGAAAGTTCTAACGCATAATAAAAGTGCCCATAAAAATACAAAAAATAATGAAAAAAGAAAATAAGAAAAAAAAAAAAAAAAGATTACACAGCTTACAACAAGATGTCCATGTTGGAGTTAATATGCCTTTCAATTGCAAATGCTTCTCTAAGTACCTTCTAACACAACTGAACACAGTGGTTGCACGGTTAGATTGTGTTAAAGATCAGTTAACTGTATAAACAAACACATAGGCTTATATCTTAGGTTTGTTCACTGTTACATCCACTGAAAGCAGCACAACTAAACACAGTGGTGTTCCACGGTTTGGTTAGTGTAGAAATGACCAGATGACATCAATCTTTTTTATACCAACCTAGCAGAGCTTCAGTGGTTTCCTTTGGATGTGATGGCAAAAGCCAAAATCCCAGTGAAAGTTTACAACTCAGCTTATTTATACTATTTTCACTTTTTTGAAACCCACTGCTCTACTGCTTACTGGCTTATTTTGTTGGTGTGAGCTGAATATTAAGTATTTCAAAAATAACAAAAATGTATTTTTAATCTATAGTCCTATTTTTTATAACCAGGACCAGTGAAACAAGTTGGGCATTTTTTAATGTGTAAAAAGTGTAACGACCCGACTGGTCCGTCACAACACCTCGGGCAAACTTTGTATGGTCACTGAGAACCAATAAAACTTACCCGGCTCCAGACTCCGATTACGGGGACGGGATCGTACCCGTAGCAGTCCTCTGCACGGTAGCCTTGGGAACACGTCGACTCCCACGGAGTCTCCCTTGCCGGACACGACGGACGATCCGCCGCCACAACAAGAATATCGCGGTGAGACCTCTCTCACCGCCAGCCGACGTAAGTACCGGCCGACAATAGGCCGGAAAGAGATGGTGAAAACCCGTAGAATTCCCCACCCTCCCCGCGGTACTTCCCAATAAGATACACAACACCAGAGTAAGGTTGAAATAAAAGATGTTTATTAACGCTTACTGTTAATGAGATGCAATTTAAAATGAAAGGCAGTGGTCAATAATATTCCACACAACTTGGCTGGTGCAATTCACCAGCCAAGCCCCCATGGAAGCAAACAAAGGCAAACACAGAATAAAACCAAACAGAGAAGATCCAAACAATGGATAATGGAGGCCACCCTGGCCTCCAGCAAAGATGATCCTCCCTGGTCAATTGCCTCCAACACACTGCCCAGATTCAATGGCTGACCAAGCCAAAGAAACCTCCAGGCAACTCCACCTGGAGGGGACAGTGGTCACTTCTGACCTCTCACCCATTGACTTCAATGGTGAGAGGTCTGCTGGCACCAAAATGGCGTCCGACCCAACAGCCTACTATATGCTGCCAGGCAGATCACCATAAGGAGTTGGTCTGCTCAATAAAATTTGATTGAGCAGACCAGGTTGCCACAATCCTCTCAACTTCCCTGTTCCGTCCCGGGAACAGGTAGGTCGAGCCAGCACGGATTGCTCCCTCAAACCTGACCACTTAGGGTCCAGACGGCTTCCCTGGCGGTGGAGCGCGAGTGGAGCCCATCCACTCCGCTGCCCACCGGTGTGCCCACCACGAGCACACCTGGGTGTTATGCCACCCAAGTCCAGGATCGAAGACCGACCCCCTAAGACGGTTTTCCTCCAAGATTCGCAATTCCTCGAAAGGAATCTCTTGGAGCTGCGGGCGCCTTCTCAGCACCCGGCTCGTTAGAAGGTCTACCAGGGCGATCGCGGGCACGATCGTAGCCCCCGGTAGTGACTGAGAAACCATCAGACCAGCCATACCTTCTAGGTCGCATCCCAACAAGCGTCGGATCAATGGGGCTGCACGCCGAGATAAATATCCCATCTCGGCATCTAGTCCCATCACATCCACAAAACTATACGCTTGTTGGACCGGGTTCACGACCACTACTACCGGTATACCCTCACAACTGAACGCCACCACATGGTTCATGTTGTACGGTGGTAGCTTCGCCACCCACGGCTCTGGCAGTGGCTCTGCCAGACGATAATAGCCATGGTATTGGTAACCACCCATTCCCGGCTGGTCCTGCCACAGACACAGTCGGTTATTCAGATACACCTCTGCATCTGAATACGGGGGCATCGCACCAATACACCGTTCCTTAGGCACAAGCCCAGGAGAGGTTGATGTTTTCGGTCCTAGGGTATCAGATACCCCACCGCTGCGGCCCAGAAAGAAGGGTGTACCCCCACTGGGGGTCACGGGATCACGTTTTGGCGGAACAATAACTCCATCCACCATGGTTCCTTCGCCCATCGGTAAGGTCGTAGTCACCTGATGGAGGGTTCCAACCGATCGAACTCGCAAGCTCGATACCGCATCCACCTTCGGGGAGGATGGAGGCATGCGGACCACAATGTCACGCATAATCCTACCATCCATCCGCGCCGCCTCTATAGGACGGGTATGGATCGGCTGATTCCCGGCCGGCATGCTCGACTTAGCATGCCGGGACTCCTCCTTCTCCGCCACAACGCTTCCATTTTGAGCTCCCTGGCGCTTACTCATGGAAGGTGTCGGACACCCCTTCCTCTCACACGTGGAGGGAGGTTTACCGTGCATTGAGCCAGACTTAACCGCACTCAATGACTTACCGGGCCGGTTAGGCTTAGGCGGGTGGTTAGCCCCCTTCGCCTTCTCGGACTTCTTCTCCGAAGGTTTTCCGGCCGGAGCCGTACTTCGCTTCGGTGAAACACCCTTAGCCGACTTGGCGGCCGAGAAAGGCAGTCCACAGACAAACCATTCCCGCCCGTCCCGAAGGAGAACAGTTCCCTTCGGTGTAAGAGTCGGCAGACTCTTACCACCAGCAGTTTTGTCCACCGCAACATGGGCTGGTGCCTTGGTGGACTGCATTGCCACCCTCCTGGCAATTTGCTGCTGGCCTGCCTGGAGGATTCGAACTCGATCCTCCTGGCTTTTCGTTTTGCAAGGTGGGAAGGCCTGTCCCTGCTCGTAGGGCCGGGCCTTCTTCCCTCTTAAGTGATCGGCCACTGGTGGGGTGTGAGGGCGGGACAACTTCTGTCCCTTACCACCACCACCACTTGTAGATTTACCCAATTTACCGGGAGCGGATACTGGAGGCTGCTTCGCCTCCTTCTCCACTCGCCGGTCCCTTCCATCAGGGTGGGCGAGAGCTACAGCTGGAAGACCCACCGCCGGAGTAAGTATACTCATAGCAGTCATACGGGCTTTCAGCTGGGCCTCCCTCTCTACAAGAGCCTTCATTTTGGCAGCCATCCGTGCAGCTCCGGACTTTCTCTTGCGCTTCCTGGCAGTCCTTCCTCGCTCGCACGGCCGGAATCTCCTGCAGGAGAACACCATGGGTTCCCGCCACTGACGGTCTACTCACGGCGGTCGCACCATGCCCGTCAGACTCCAAAGAATCCTCTGTAGCATGGTGACGACTCCACCACTGCTGCCTTTTTCCACTACGACCGTTGAAAATCGGACAATCATGATCATCACCATGATCCACGGCTTTCAAACGGAAGCAACCGCTCTTTTTCGGGTTCCTGCCGTCCAAATTCCGCTGACCTTGGGCATCCCCAAGCGCCACGGTACTCGGACGGTTCGAACCCGTCGGAAGAGCGCCTTCCGATCCAGCAGAACCCCCATGGCAACATCCATGACAGTTCCACCACTCCCACCATGTGTCCATACGGTCCAAGACAGAGTGGCACATAGCGGCACAGGCATCTACAGTAGCCGGTCGATCCTTCTCCACTGTAGGAGCGGTCTCCGGCCGTGGTTGGGTGGCTGAATCTTCTTCAGCCGCCACCACCCCGGTCACCTCCGACGTCTCACCATTGTCCGCCTTTTTAGGGGTAGTCACACTGTGAGTCGCCGAAAGAATTGACTGGCCTGGAGGAGCCTTCACGTTAATACTAACGTGAACAGAGACGGAGGTCTTCCCGGACGTTTCCGTCTGGTTAGGGACCGACTTCTTCGGGCCCTCAGTCAGACAACCTACAGTGGGTCGCCGACGGGTTTCCTCCTCGGAAACCGGGCGGTCCCAACACGCAGGCAAGTCTGGCTGCCTCCTCTCCCAGCCATCCGCCCAAACTAGCAGACGACCGGCTCTCTCCCACCAGGGCAGGGGCTCATTGAGCGTACCCTGGACAGTTTCATGCCCAATTCTGGCAGAAAACCCACTCACCTCAAACACCCTCGGTCTCCGCGGACGGAGATTATACCGAGGTTGAGGGGGGTCCTCCGCCTCCGAGTCAGTAGACTCCGAAGAAACGGACGGTGGTTTTGGCGTTGGGGTACCATTGCTCCCCGCCGAAACCTCCGGGTTAGCATCCGTATCATCGCTGCCTGCATCGGAGGAGGTTTCAGAGACTCCAAGTCCATCTTCCTCCCTCACGGTGCAGGTGGGTACGTACGGTTTCAAGTTGTCCACATGAAACCGGTCTCGCACCTTCCGACCATACCCATCTACGAATTCTACCTCGTAGACTAGGTCGGAGTATTGCGAGACGACCGTACCACGTTCAGCCTTGTATGCTAAACTCCATTTCTTCGCCTGGCCGAGCTTCCCAGCTTGGTCCCTAATCCACACCTGCGCTCCAGGCGGGTATAGGGGCGGCTGCACTCGGCCGGAGTCATATTGCTCCTTTTGCCTCCTTTGAGCAGCGGTCAATCTCTGACGCGCCTGCTCCTCCACGGCTTGCTGGTCAGGCAAGTCGCGGATCGGACCATCCGGAATGAGGTTATCAACACCCATCCGAGGCTCACGGCCAAACAGCAACTGATACGGAGAGACCTGCGTACTCTCCTGCACAGCTGTGTTATAAGCCCACACGGCGGGCCGTAATTTATCCCACCAATCACGCTGTTCCTTGAGCGGATCAAGGTACCGCTTGATGGTTTCCATTACGGTCTTATTCGTACGCTCCGTAAGCCCGTTAGCTTGCGGATGGTACGCCGTCGTGAAGTGATGCGCAATGTTATAGCGCTCCCGGAACTTCAGCAGGACTTTGCTGGAGAACTGGGACCCACGATCCGAAACAAGAGCTTTCGGTGTACCATACACCAAAAGGATCTCGTCCTTCAGGAACTTCACAACACAAGCGGCCGTGGCCCTTCGCACCGCTCTCGCCACACCGTACCGGGTGAAATAGTCAACCATGATTAATACATAGGTGACTCCACCCACGGAGGCAGGAAACGGCCCAACGAAGTCCATTCCCCAGGTGTGAACTGGGTACTTCGGCACAATCGGTTGCAGAAATCCCTGACTTCTTGCGAACTGTCGCGCTCGTTGACACACCAAACACGACTTAATGTATTCGGCAGTGTCACGCTTCATACCGATCCTGTAGAAGCGTGAGCGCAGTCGCTGGTAGGTCTTAAACATCCCGAAGTGACCAGCTTCGGGAGTGTCATGCAGCTTCCTCAGACAGAAAGCCCGGCATGACGCAGGCACTACCAGTACGGTTCGCAACCGATCCTGGATGGATCTGATGGCATACAACATGTCGTCTGCCATCACGAACTTGGCCCGAAGGGCCGAGTTGGGGTCAGTGGTGATTTCCTTCACCACCTTGGAGCACCAGCCATCGGCTGCCTGCTCCTCGACCCAATCCACCTCCGAGCGGACTCGGTAAATCACCTCACCTACGTCAGACTCGACGTATTCAGGTAAAGAAAGGTCCTCAACATCACGCACCGGATACCGACTCAGACAGTCAGCATCCACGTGGAGTGTTCCCTTCTTAAACTGAACCTTGAACCGGTACTCTTGCAATTGCATCTGCCAACGCCCCAACCTGCCTTGCAAGTTCTTGGCAGTCAGCAGAGCACAAAGAGCATGGTGATCTGTTACGATCACAAACTCCCGGTTGAAGAGGTAAGGACGGAATTTACCCACGGCAAACACAATCGCCAAGCACTCCTGCTCGGTGACAGAATACCGTGTTTCCGCTCCTTTCATGAGCCGGCTTGCGTAGGCCAGAACACGGGGGAACTTGTCCTCCGGCAACTTCTGGTAGACTACGACACCCAAGCCGTACCCACTAGCGTCGGTATGGATCATTACCTCACCACGTGGATCATACATGGTGAGTACCGGCGCTTCGGTTAAAAATGCCTTTAACCGAGCAAACGCTAGTTTGCACTGTTCTGACCACTCGAAGGACGCATCCTTCTTGGTCAGTTCATGCAACGGTCTTGCCACTTTGGCGAAGTCCTTGATGAACCGCCGATAGTAACCGGCCAGTCCGAGAAAACTACGGACGCCTGTCGCCGTCGTCGGAACATCGAACTCCTGGACTGCTCTTACGAGATCCGGGTCCGGAGCAACTCCCTCGGCACTCACTATGTGACCGAGATAACGCACTTTGTTAAAGCCAAAGAAACATTTCTTCGGCTAGAGTTTCAGCTCCGCCCCTCGCAACAGTCCCAGGACAGTGGCCAGTCTCCCAAGAAACTGCTCGAATGTGTTCCCGAAGACGATAATATCGTCCAGGTACACCAGACAAGTCTCCCACTTATGTCCTGCCAGCAAGAGATCTAGTGCTCTCTGCATCGTGGCTGGAGCATTACAGAGTCCGAAAGGCATTTTTCGGAACTCAAACAGACCTTGAGAGCAAATAAATGCTGTCTTCTCAACGTCTGGCTCAGCCATCCGAACCTGCCAGTAACCACTAGCCAGGTCCAAGGTTGCAAAGAACTTCGCACCGGCCAACGAATCGAGCGCATCATCGATGCGAGGCAACGGATACTGATCCAGCTTAGTCTGGGCATTCAGTCTCCGGTAGTCCACGCAAAAACGAAAGCCACCATCCTTCTTGCGAACAAGCAAGATAGGGCTCGCGTAGGGACTACGCGAAGGTTGGATGACACCTGCATCCAACATCTTCGCCACCTCTTCTTTCTCGATCGCACGGGCCGCTGGAGCGGTTCGACGCAATCCTTCTCGCACTGGAGGTTGCCCACCGGTATCAATCGTATGTTCCACCAAGGAGGTTTCACCCAACTCGGTGTAATCAAACGCAAAATGAACCCGGCGCTCTAGCAGGAACTCTCGAAGTTGCCTCGCCTCCTCAGGCTTCAGATTGGGACCAATCTTAAGACAGTCTTCGAGGGTAGGAGCCGTCGTCACGTTGAGGACCTGGCGTCCGCATCCGGATGCCCCTCTCAACTTTGACTTTGACTCCCCTGGTCGAACCATCGCATGAGTGGGGCCTCCCCCTCTCAACTCAGACGGCTCTTCCAGCCCTACCACTAGAGCAGCCTCCACAGCTTGAGCCGTGGCCACACCCTCCCCTGTCTCCAGGGCTATGGGTGCCCCTCCCACGTTCTCGAGCCAGATATCGTACTCGCCCAACCTGTTGGCCTCGGCAATTCCCGCCACAGCCAACACACCACGTCCACCCAAGGCTTTACGGTGGGGCTCCACGAGAAGCAGCTGGCCAGGGCCGGCATGCTCTACCAATCCCACCGATACGACACGTCGTACGTGGGGTGGTAGCCAGACATTTTCCCTCAGTCGCAGGGAACACACTTCCCCGCTCCCGATAGGAACACTGGTCTCGCACAGCTCCGGGGAAACAAGGTTCACCCACCCGTCAACCTTCTCAAGCGCCCGTGGGATGTCTGGGAGTTGCCGTCCCTGAGGCCGAGCCTCTGGTATCGGCGGTGGAACAACTTCCACCTCCACAGGTTTCCCAAGCGCTCGATCAGTGTAAGCGGCTTGCAGGGCGTCTGGATGTGCGGTCCAGACATCCTCCCGGAAATACACTTTCCGGTGCACGATATCTACCATCAGGCCGAAGCGTGCGGCGATATTAACGCCCAAAATTGCTTCGCTCCTCCCCTTCACAAGGAGAAGAGATGCCTTGACGGTCTTATGGTAGATGGTCAAGTCTACCAGTGCAACACCTTCTACTACGATGGTGTGCCCACCCATGCCGAAAAGGCATGACGGTACCTCCAGTACCTCAATGGGTAACCCCATCGCTCGTGCCGCCTTCATGCTCAGAACCGAGACTTCGGCTCCCGTGTCCACAATCATCTCCACCAGGAGGTGATTCCCAATGGACACGTACACCCTTGGTGCAACCCGAGAATACGCCCGGCTCTGCAATTCAGGAATGGGAACCCGTGGGTTCCCACCATCGAACTTCTGCTTCCCGTCCACATCACCATCCACACGGGACGGTAACACCAGACGAGCAGAAGTCGGGGGTCCAGTCTCACTAACTAGAGACTCCCCCGGCCCGGCAGTAGGTATGGGCACACCAACACCTCTCGCCTGCTCGATGAGCGCACGATCTAGCACCTCACCACTAGGCATGTAGGGTGAGGGGGCAAACCAGCTATCCAACTGGGATACCACGGCCTCCAATGTGGAGCATGGCGTCGGAAAAACCCACTTGGTTACTTCCGGGTCCGCAGACCTAGCCAGAGGCACACCTGCTCCTCGCAGGACATCCACATATCTGGAGACCGCCCGAAGGTACGTCCCTTCATCACAGTGCCGACGAGGTCGGACACCTGAGTTTTTAAGCATTTTCGGTCGCTCACCACTCAGCACGGTGGCGACCGGCGGCGGTTTAACGAAGATGTCTCTTCGTTATCCTCCACGAGTCTATAGTAGAACTGGCCATCAATTACGGTGGCCAGGTACTTTTGACCCTCCAGCCACACCGGCGCTAAGCCTGGAGTTGGCTGGAGCTTCTGGCTTGTGCCAGGCTTCACTACGGCAACATGTCCCTTTGCCGCAGCATCAGGACAGTCCCGTCTCAGGTGCCCCAATTGGTTGCACCCAAAACACGGGCCAACTCGCCGGAGTGAACCTCCTGATCCACGGTCCGTACCACGAGGCGTTGCCGCCGGCTGACCTCCACCAGAGCCTGCCGTCTTCTTCTTCTTGCCTCCGGTCTTGGCCCCTGCTTTGTCCGACTTGGACGGTGCAGCAGCCTTCACACCCGTTTGGCTCGAATAGGAAGACTTGGCAGAGCTCTCAGAGCTAGCCGTGGTTCCAGAGGACGGAGCGCTAGCCCTGTCCTGAGGAGCCCCTCTGGTACGGTTAGGTAATTTACCTGTGAGAAGCAAATCGGCTTCCACCGTACCAGCCTTACAACCGATCAACTGATCAGTGATGGCCGTCAGGAGTTTCCGTTTGAAACGAATGAGCCGACAGCTCTCGTCTTCGCCCGGAGACACTCGGTCGGACAGTTCCAAGAACCGCCAGTAGAATGCCTGCACAGACTCGATAGCCCCCTGTTTCATTGACTCGAATTCGCCGAAACAGAGGCGAGCCTGGTTACTGGTGCTGAAGCGGCTACGCATAGCATCCCTCAGCTCAGTCCAGGAAGAGTTTCCACCAAAGTGGCGTAATATTCTTCCGCCGGACCGTCCAGCAGAAACGTGAAGAAACTGCATCGGGACTCGTCCGTCCAGCGCTGAGCTCGGGCTTTCGCTTCGAACTTGCGGAGAAAAGGCGTCAAGTCCTCTCTGCCGTCGTAACGAGCAAAAGAGTGGACCGGGTTAAAGAACCCGAACGCCTGAACCTCCGCTGGAACCGCTGGAGCGGGCGTCCAAGCAGCGGCGCTAACCCTGCGAGGTTGCCTGCTCCGGTTCCCCGAAACGTCAGACACCGACTCAGCTTCCGAGGGAATCATCATCTGAACCCTCGGCTGCTGTCCGGGTACAGCGGGAGCTCCCCGGCCAAGTCCCCGAGGAGTTGGCCTGGGTGCTACCCGCGGAGGTACCAACCGGGGAAGTACCGGTGGTTCCTCTCCCCGTGCGCCCTCACGCACGGGCGACAGTGAAAACCGAGGTGCTACCCTCGGCTCAACCGATGACCGGGACAGTCGTCCTTCCAACCGAAGGACATCTATCCCGTAAGCAATCTCAACGAGTTGCTGCTCGGATAGCCCGGCCAAAAAGGCCCGGCCCTCACGTGCAGTCTCGTCCGGGATTTCCACCATGTCCCTACGGGGCTGATCGCCACGTCCAACCGGACGGGCGACGGTGGAAACTTGGACAAGCGGCCGTGGCTGCTCGTCCTCCCCGGTGAGATCACCGTCGGACCCACTGTCTTCAACCAGGTATTCTCCCGGACGGACGTCCGGGAAATCCCCGCCTACGCTACCGCTAGGTCCCTCTGTTTCCAGAGGATCCCCGCCTTCCGCCCCCACAAGGGGACGGTCGACTACGCGGCCGCGTAACTCCAAACCCGCATCTGCACCAAGTTCCCGACCTCCCGTCGGTACCTTTGGGGCTGGCTCCATTTTTCACCGTAAATGAACGGTAAAATCTGGACAAAGCCACCAGATAGCGGATTACCACCGTCGACAACGGTAAATTCACGGACAAAAGTCCGTAAAATACCGTAACGAACGGATGGAACCGTGAGAAACCGCGGTATCACGAACAAAAGTCCGTGTCCCACGGTAAAGAACGGTCAGAGTTCTCACCTACCGGTTTCTACCGCGGTCCCACGGACAAATGTCCGTGCCCCACGGTGTACTTCACGGTACAACGACTTTTACCACTTTCTACCGCAGTTCCACGGACCAAAGTCCGCACCCCACGGTGTAATTAAAACTTACCCGGCGCCTCCACCAATTGTAACGACCCGACTGGTCCGTCACAACACCTCGGGCAAACTTTGTATGGTCACTGAGAACCAATAAAACTTACCCGGCTCCAGACTCCGATTACGGGGACGGGATCGTACCCGTAGCAGTCCTCTGCACGGTAGCCTTGGGAACACGTCGACTCCCACGGAGTCTCCCTTGCCGGACACGACGGACGATCCGCCGCCACAACAAGAATATCGCGGTGAGACCTCTCTCACCGCGAGCCGACGTAAGTACCGGCCGACAATAGGCCGGAAAGAGACGGTGAAAACCCGTAGATTTCCCCACCCTCCCCGCGGTACTTCCCAATAAGATACACAACACCAGAGTAAGGTTGAAATAAAAGATGTTTATTAACACTTACTGTTAATGAGATGCAATTTAAAATGAAAGGCAGTGGTCAATAATATTCCACACAACTTGGCTGGTGCAATCCACCAGCCAAGCCCCCATGGAAGCAAACAAAGGCAAACACAGAATAAAACCAAACAGAGAAGATCCAAACAATGGATAATGGAGGCCACCCTGGCCTCCAGCAAAGATGATCCTCCCTGGTCAATTGCCTCCAACACACTGCCCAGATTCAATGGCTGACCAAGCCAAAGAAACCTCCAGGCAACTCCACCTGGAGGGGACAGTGGTCACTTCTGACCTCTCACCCATTGACTTCAATGGTGAGAGGTCTGCTGGCACCAAAATGGCGTCCGACCCAACAGCCTACTATATGCTGCCAGGCAGATCACCATAGGGAGTTGGTCTGCTCAATAAAATTTGATTGAGCAGACCAGGTTGCCACAAAAGTCCCATTTTTGATGTGTGTCTGGCTATTTAAACCAGACATACATACATCTATATTTGTTCCACTGTCCTGTTATGTTTGTAGGGGATTAAAAAGAGGGGAGAGACTACAAAAAATACAAAAAACTCAAAACCCACCACCACATCTTGAAAAAACTTTTTGTACATAAAAAACAACACACATTTTATCCATCACCCTCTTAAATGCTAAATTGCTTTAATGTAAAATATTTGCGTCCTCTTTTTATATGTTATAGCCCTAATTCATAATTGAAAAGACCTACAATTTCAATAATAAACACTATAAAATATTATTAGTAATAGCAATATTATTAATAGCAATAAGATATATGTTACATGTTTGTAGCATGTAACATTCCCAACCCCAAGATTATTTTTAAAACATTAATTAGTTTTAAACTAGAAAACCAAAAATAGATTAGTTAGTTAAATCAATTATCTGAATGGGTTGTTCTGTCTTCCAGTGGTGTTGCAATGCCCTTTGTCTTAGGTTCCTCTTCTGGGTTTTAGTTAAGGTTCTTTTTTGTGGTACTTGCTTTCCTTTTCCTGCTTGTTGGGTAGGTGATGTCTTGCCCTTTTTCAGAAGTCTCTTTTATTTTGAAGGTATTGGTTTGATGAGAATTTCAGCCTTAGCAATAGGAGGTCCTGTTGAGGTTTTCACAACCTTTCTTCCTGTTGTTGTGCTGAGTTTTTTGAAATTCTTGTTAAGAATTTTCACAATCCATGATATTTTCTTTCTAGGAGTTTCCTTTTCCTGTGAACACATTTTTAGCAATATCTAAAAACAGTGGGATCTTTTTCCTTGGTAGTTTAAGCCACAGTAAAGTATCTGGTGCCTGTAACTGCTCTTCAAATGTAGCCATGGTTTGTTAATTTGTATGAACACACAAAATTCAACAAACACCAGTTCTAGTGTTTGTGCAAGTGTTTGTAAGTTGGCACTTTTAAACTGAACTGTTTCACTGATGTGAAGATCAGTCTTTCCACATAGAATGTGAGGCTTAAAATGTTTTATGGAGTATTGTCTTTTTGCGGAGGAATGGAAGTAGAACATTTTTGGTTAGTGTTTTTTCTTTTATACAAAAACATCTTTTTAAAACACTTAGTACACAAGAAAAAATATACAGAGCTGGGACTATGACCAAAATTACAATAATGGAGGAATATAAGGTGGAGCCTAATGCACCAAACATGCTATGCATTACATTTGTTATGCTAAGTAGTTCTCCACCAGAATAACCTCCTATTGAACTAGTAATTGATCCATTGGGTTGGTTAAATACTAATGGGGATCCTCAAAACAGCCTTCAAATGATGAGCCCACCTTAGAAGTAAGGCATATTTTGTCATGTATGCATTTACTATCTGAATTTAAGCTGTATCATGTGTTTTTCAGATTGTGTTTTTAGAAAAATGGTTCTAGTTGACATCATAGTGGTCTCAAAAGTTACTTGCACTTCAGCAGGTAGGCAGGTGCTATAAGCTTCTATATATATAGTTGCCATTAGGACACATGAAAAGCAACCAGTATGTGAAATAACTTTCTAGTCTTGGGCATACTTTAGTGGTGTGCAAAGTTACTTTTAAGTTATAGGAATTTGGACTGTTGCAGGGCTAGACATTATTTGGGCAGAGTGTAATTTTCCATTGGTTATTAATAGGGTCAACGGTTTTATGAAAAAGCGTATTCTTTTTGCTGCTTTATATTTCATGCTGCGTCAGATTTAAGCACAATTCATGCGATACGAAGTCGAATAACACTAGTTTTATTTTGCATATAATTGCATATTTAAGGGTATTTGTATTTTGCATGCATATTTTGGGAATTCTTCATGTTAAGGGCATATTTAACACTTTTCTTCTAGAAAAATTAGAATTTTTCTATTTTAGTTCAAGAAACTGAACAAATTTTCAGTCAGTCAAGAACTGCAAGACAATTTAAAATGTGCTATTGGGAATACTTCCAAAGAAGCAACAAAAAAATTGTCAACTGTATTACAAAAAATAATGGCTATAAAAGAGCACCAGAAGATTTGTGCAGTTTTGAATGGTGAAAATCTTAATGAAGATATCAGTTTGTCTATTTCTGATATTGCTTGTTTTTAGGGGCACCAATTACATCTTATGATGTACAACGTACTTTCTCGAAGTATAAAGCACAGGCATTTAGAAATTGGCACGAACACAAGTTGGCTCCGCCCTTTTCAACATCGAACCACAAAACAAACCAATTAGAAGTTCCGGTTGTCATAAAAAGGACGAAGAAAACTTGTGTCCGTCCCGATTTCTAAATGCCTGTGTATAAAGCTCTACTACATAACAATCTGCATAATTTTAAATTTTAAAAATTGAATGTTTTTTTGTGTATTTCAATCCAAAAAAAAATTATTGTGCAAATGATATCAAATAGTGCATATTTTGCGGGCATATTTTAGGATTTTTGACAGCATATTTCTTTGCTTTTTAGGGCATAAACCGTTGACCCTAGTTATTAACATTCTATGATTGGAGATTGTTAAAGAGAGTAGAGTAGGGTGTTTTTTTTATTAAGTCTTCTAAATATGATGCTTGTTTATGACACATTCTTTTTTCATAAAATTTACAATCAACCTTTTTTGGATAAAAAATAAAGGTGCTTGCCATAGGAGATCTAGCTTGGACATCTCCAATTTGTCCTCTTAATGGGTGGCGTGGTTCAGCAGCAGTTTCAAGATAGGCCTCTAAGGGCTTATTATGCCAAACTAGCAAATGTCTCAAAATTAGATCAGTTGGCTGATCAAAGGTACCTAGTATTTTTACAAATATATCCCCAGGCAAGTGTCTTGATTTTTTAACAAAAAATGTCTCATCAGTACCATTTTTCTTTATTACAAACTTGACAGTGGGGGAACAGTCCATACTCACTACTCATTTGACTGTGCAAGTATATAAGTAGTCAGGTTTCAGGTACCACCAAAAATGATGACAAGGTTGAGTCAATTATAATACAGATGCTTCCAGAATCACCTGCATGACAATCTGTGACCCAAGGCCAATCTAATGCTTCTTTTGTTAGAGCTTCAAATTTATAATTTTCATGGCAGTAATCACCTTAACCACAGTAAACATTTTGAGGACATGTATGCAACTTGGTTAATAGAATACAACTTTGTAGGAAAAGTATAATACATTTTTTGTCATCCAGTCACAGTCCCTGCCCTGCCAATGTATCATGGCATTCTACAATTTTTGATTGAATAAGCTTGTGCTCAGTACATTTAGCTATTGTACATGACCAGCAGCTTAAGAGTATTCCCACAAATATTACAATATAAATCAGTGTTGGATAAACAGAATTGGAAATACATTTTTGATTAGTATTTACCAATCCCCTGTTCAAAAATATGGTTTTTACTAGTAATACTGGTTATATTTGATCATTGTTCATGATTCAGTTTTATTCTTTCCCTTTAGCAGAAATTATATCTAACAGCCATACAGGTGACACAAATCTTTTACAGATCTGCTTCTTGGCTTGTCTTGAGAATTAATAGTATACTAAACAGAATACCAAAGCTGCTTTTGGTTTTTTTGCTGTAAAATCAAACATTTATTGAATTTCAAATATAATAAAAAAAATTGTTTTATCACATTTCATCAAACTTGAATAAACAATTCTTCATCCACCATCAAACCAAATTAATATCTCCATGGATATCGAAAAACAAGCATTCATAGCTACTTTTACTAAATGGGAAAATACTGTTCACCGTTCCTACTCAGGGATGGGTAAATGTTACAAAAATAACGTTTTATACTTTGACGTATAAAACGTCACATGTACTGTATAAAACCTGTATAAGAAGTATAAAACCTGCATAACAAGTATAAAAAAAACATAAAACCTATTATAAAATCACAAATTTGAACGCCTATAAAATATTAAACCCCATTCATAGTATCAAGTTAACTTGATTCAAGTTAAATGAAAACAAACTTGATACAATGAGTGAGCTGGCAGAAAAAGTACTAAGCAATCCAGTAGGCCTATCTACAGCTATGCTGGAAAGTTATTTTGGTACTTCTCTTATGTTCATTCTGTAATAATTATAGAAATCAAAAAACCTTTACATTTATCAAAGTGCAAGATAAATAACATAGGCCTACTGATGAGCATCAACATGCATAAATATTTTAAACAGTTACATTTAAATTTTAAAAAATTTCATTTTTCCGTTCAGCCCTTTTTTTCCATTACAAATTTGCAACTGTTGTTTTAATTAAATATTTCGTTTTGAACATTTAAAAAAATCTTGTAATTTTATTTTATTAAACAGTTTTGTACTTCTTTAGAGTTTTCTACACTTGGTTTTATACGTCATTACGGTATACGGTATAATATACATTATAAAACCACGTATAATACGTGACTTATTATAGCTACCCATCCTTGTTCCTACCAAACAGCCAAGATCAAATTAACCAAACGTATCGACAATGACCGCCCTTATTTCGCACCTAGGTAAGAAGGGTGGCACATCTAAAAAAAAAAACACTTTTTTGATAAAATACGTTTACAGTAAAATATTCGTGGGTTACTTTGATGGGCTTTTTCCAGTGCAAAAACAATTTCATTTTGACTATTCACGAAAACCGTTTATTTGGCTCCCCTACAATAGATTGAGATACAAAAAAAAATGCATCTTTAAACTCATTTTCCCGTTTTTTTTTTAGCTGTGCCACTCTTCTTGCCAATGTGCGATTTGATTCTAACGTTTTGGACGTATATTACAACATCAAATTCAAAAATTACCGCGCGTGCAGAGCTGACGTCATAAAAATATGGCAGCAATCTATTTATGCCCGTAACAAAAAATCTTTGAACAAATTTCCAAAACTTCACGTTAAAATCCATCACAAATAACGATGGATCTTTTGTTATTCTCCGCTTAATTAAGAAGGTTATGAAAAATATTTCTCACCAGCAAAACTGTTGGAAACGTCTAAAACTCCTTTAGACCTCCAAGCGCCGAGTAAAACACCGACGACTCGCTTCTGATTTCCAATTTTACCCATTCGATTGAAATGATCAACGACGCTGAGCAAAACAAGCGGATGAACAATCACATTGGACACTAACAGATCTGTACTCGGCATTTTCGATGAAAAATTAAGGGGAAAAAACGAAAAAATCAGTAAAACTTCAACAACTAAACAACCATTACAAGCGAAAATAGAATAAAATCATAAATAATAGCGGCTACAGGAAGTGGACAAATACGCAGGACCGAAATAAGACAGTTAGTGTACAGCCTCCTATAGAAACAGGCCTGCCGGTTTAGAAACGTAGATACCCGTAAAATGGCCGCCATTTGCCCAATTTACTCGCCAGGCGGCGCAACCTGTGAATGCTGTCATTTTGTTGTGTATTCTATTGGTTTTGACTCAGTTGTTTAAAATTGTGCTATACAGTTATTTCTTAAGAAAAATTAAGTTGGTTTTCAATTTTGTTTTAATTTATTTTATTAAATTGTTCAAAAAATGTTTATGTTCAATATAAGTGATTTAAAAAAAAAAAATTGATCTTTTCCCCCACGATATTTTTTTTCATATTTTTTTTTTTAAAAAATTGCATTTTTTTAAAATTTGCTATAAATCCCACATATAATTTAAATTTAAATATATTTACATAATTTACAATAAAAACACTTAGGAATTTCATTAATTGGCTAATTAAAAGTCATATATTTTTTTGAAATCGAAATGTTGACCGATTTGAATATTAAACAATTAATATTAAACACACCTGCTGGAAAGCCAAGTGAACTTTTTTTCAAACAAAACTATTATAATTTTTCTAAAAGTTGAACTTTGAATATATGAATATATTAAATAATAGTTTAAATAATTATTTTGCCTCACATTGTAACAACCCAGTTTTGCTCTCTATGTGGAGCAGAACTAAATCTCCTGTGTCGTCTGCTAGGCTGGCTAATTAGCTGCCAGGCAGACGACAAAATGGCCAGCAAGGGTCACTGTCCTCCCCCAGGTGGAGCAGCCTGGGGGTATATAATGGCGGCGGCCATTATATTCTGGGCAGTGTGTGTTAGACCCTGATGCTGTGTGCATGTAATTGGTTCTCTTCAATTTCATCAGGTGGCCAAGATGGCCACCATTCATCTTTGTTCTTGGTGGAGTGTGGGTGTATTACACCTGAGCTCCTGGCTGGATTAGCCAGGAGGTGCATTGTTATTCATCATTTATTCTTCTGAATAAATTATCATCTTTGGTTGGCTCTCTGCTGGATACATTTATCCAGCAGATATTGCCTTTACAACAGTGAGTGTTTTTATCATTTATTCTGTGAATAAATCATCCTTTATTTTCACTCAACACACTGGTGTCCGTGTCACTTATTTTCTGGGGAAGTTACCGCGGGGAGGGTGGGGGTTCAAGTGGGATTTCACCAACCACCCACCATCCTATTTTCGTCCTTTCGGCCGGTACTTCGCGTCGGCTTTCCAAGGTAAGATCCAACGGGGATTTACCGTGGATTCTCCATCGGTTCGGCGGCAATTCGTCCGTCGATCTCCGGGGAGATCGACTCTCGACCGGCGTTACCCAGGGACCGGACGGACAAGAGCGGGCAGTCCGCGCTTAGACCTCGGCCCCAAGGGAGTCAGGAGGAGGTAAGACGGGGAAGTTTTGCCGGGGTGTTGCAACGGACCCAAGTCGGGTCGTTACAATTGGTGGAGGCGCCGGGTAGCGCCACCGCTGCCGCTCTTGACGGTTGAAAGACCGTGGAAACTGTTTGCCACTGCCGGGCGTGGACTTTGTCCACGGTACAGCGGTGAAAAACAGTTGTTGACCGTGAACTTTACCGGTAGATCGGTAGTAAACCGTGGGGCACGGACATTTGTCCGTGGGACTACGGTTGAAAACAATCTACGGCCAAGTTTACCGGTAGTATACCGAAGGGCACGGACCGTTGTCCGTGGAACTACGGTAGAAACCGGTTCACGGTCGGGGTCGGTAGACCGGAGTCGTGAGTACGCCTGTAGGGCGTGGACATTTGTCCACGGTACTACGGTGGAAAACGGCTTAGGGCGTAGTAGTCCGGTAAAGGACCGTGGGACACGGACGGGTTTGTCCGTGATACCGCGGTGGTTACCGGGGAAAGCCCTAGGTTATCCGCAAGTAGGACGGTGGGCACGGTGGTTGACCGTGCAGGACCGTTCGAAAGCGGGATAACGGTGCTTTTTACCGTCATTATACCGGTAGCACGGTTGTTTACCGTGCAAGACCGGTAGAACACGGTAAAAAGGGACTTTTTACCGCAAGTAGACGGTGGAATACGGACTTTTGTCCGTGGATCACCGTTCGAACACGGTAAAAAGAGAGTTTCACCATCAGTGGACGGTAGATTGCGGACTTTTGTCCGTGTATCTCTGTTCGAGGACGGTGAAAGTAACTCCAACCGTAAATCTAACCGTGGGACACGGACCGTTGTCCGTGATACCGTGGTTATTTGCGGTTTTACCGGTGTTTGACGGTGTGTTGCGGACTGTTGTCCGTGTATCACCGGGCAGACACGGTAAAAAGGGAGTTTTACCGTTAGTAGATGGTGAATTGCGGACTTTTGTCCGTGAATTACCGGTCGAACACGGTAAAAAGGTAGTTTCACCGCTAGTAGACGGTGATTTGCGGACCGTTGTCCGTGAATCTCCGTTCGAAGACGGTGAAAAGAGACTCTAACCGTACGGTTACTGTGGGACACGGACATTTGTCCGTGAAACTACGGTTTGGTACGGTTCTACCGTTGTTTGACGGTGATTTCTGGACTTTGGTCCGTGAATTCACCGGATTTCACGGTAGATTCTCTCACCTACAAGTGGTGGCCGTTTCTGTCCGTGTTCGCACGGTGGGAATCGGCCTAAACCCCGTTTTCCCCGATGGTAGGTCGGGGTAACGGTGTAGGCGAGAGATTGGAGTTGCGTTCCCGCACCATCGGCCGTGGTATTCGGCCGGAGGGGCAGCAACCTGGTTTGGTTGCTGTTGGCGGGAACGGACACGGTGGTTCCGTGGGGGAAGGTGCCGTAGGGGATGTCCCTACGGACCGACCTCCGTACAGAGACTTTGTAACGGTGCGATCGCACCGTGGAGGCATTGTCACCGACGGAACACCGTTGGATGGTGGTGAAGGGGTTGTGAGGACCCCAGCAGAGATAGGCACGCGGCCTTTGGCCGGTGTCCTGGCCTCCACTGCCACCGGTCCGGTTGGACACGGTGGGGAACTCTTAAGTGAGTCGGTGGGGACTCTGTTGGGTAGTCCGCAGGGCACGGAGTCATTGTTGACATCGTGGTCCGAGGAAGAACTCCTTGCGGTTGCCAGGGGGATTGACGACCTGCGGTTGCAGGGACGTCTGCCCCAAGGGATCCATGGGATCCAGGGAGGGCAACCGCAGTTCCCACCATCGCCCGTGCACCAGGGAGGTGTACGGAGGGAGGCGCCGCCGGTTTCGACCGGGCGGATACCTCCTGGAGGAACTTGGACCGCTCCTGTGGGAGTTGGTCACGGAGTTCCTCCGCCCGTTCAGCAGCCGAGGGTCCACTTGGTGGAACCCACGGAAGCTGAGCTTGATGCTGAGACTTCGGGAAACCGGAGCAGGGCACCACGGCCGGTAAGTACCGCGCCGTGGACGCCTGCACCGGCCGTCCCGTCGGAGATTCAGGCGTTTGGGTTTTTCAACCCAGTCCACTCGTTCATACGGTATGATGGACGAGAGGACATTACGCCTTTTCTCCGACAGTTCGAAGCCAAAGCGAGGGCTCAGCGCTGGACGGATGAGGCCAGGTGCAGTTTCTTTACGTACCTGCTCGACGGCCCGGCTGAAGAATACTATGCCAGTTTGGTAGAGTTTCAGCCGGACCTGACCTGGCCGGAGCTAAAGGAGGCCATGTTCCAGCGTTTCGGGACTAAGAATCAGGCTCAGGCTTGTTTCGATCAGTTTGAAACAATGGTGCACTGGCCGACCGAGTCGCTCCAGGCGTTCTACTGGCGCTTTACTGAGCTAGCAGAACGAGTTTCTCCTAATGAGGACGAGTCTTGTCGACTCCTCCGATTTAAGAAGAAACTGCAGCCGGCGATCCTCAGACCGCTCTGGGGATCGAAGGCCGAAACGGTGTGCACGTTCACCGCGGAGGCAATGTTGGTCGAGGCCGACATGCTGACGGCGGGTGAATTGCCTGCCCGTACCTTGACGGTACCAGAGACCAAGACTACGGTCAAGGCCTCGTGTGCTGTGGCACAGCCCAAAGGCTCTGCTAAGTCTTCCTAAAACCCTTCGGGTGCGAAGGCGACTGTTCCGTCCAATGCGGACGGAGCGACTGCCAAGACCGGAGGGAAGAAGGGTAATAAGACTAGGCGGCAGAGCCAGGGTGGAAATAAGCCCACAGCAGCCACGTCTGGGTCTGGCCAATCGGCTGGAGGTGGTGGTCCCACCCGGAAGCAACCAGGTCCGTGCTATAAGTGCGACCAAATGGGTCACTTGAAGCAGGATTGTCCGGAGGCTTTGGCCCGAGGGCAGGTTGCTAGGGTGACACCTGGCAGAAGCCAGGCGGTGCCGTATGGCACGGGTCTTGTACCCGTGGTACTGCAGGACCGTGAGTGTCTGTCCACCGTAATTAACGGACAGACATACTATCTGCCTGTTGCCAGAGACGATGGTGCGCCATCGTTAAACCGGCAACGGTCGCTGCAGAACTGAGCTGCAGTCGACCGGGTTCGCTTAAAAACTCAGGTGTCCGGCAAAGCCGGCGAAGTGAGGAAGGGACGTACCTTCGGGCAGTGTCCAAGTATGTGGGAATCCTGCATGAAGCAGGGGTGCCTCTGGCAAGGTCTGCGGACCCAGAAATTACCCAGTGGGTATTTCAGGAGCCAAGCCCCACACTGGAAGCTGCGCTTGCCCGGCTGGAGAGCTGGGTGGCACCTTTCTTCCCTGATGAGGGGGAGGAAGGTCCGAATGGTACGGGCATTACGAGGGCTTCGAGCGTTGGTGCGCCCATGCTGTCGCCCCGGCCTGGTAGGTCTCCTGGTTTGGAGACTGGTACCCAGACCCCCGAGCATCCGGTACGACCATCCCTTGGGGATGGGAGAACGGATGAGGCTCGGAAAAGTAATGTCGGGCAACGACGGTTGCCTATACCGGAATTACAGAGCCGTGCTTATTTGCGTGGGGCACCACGTGTTCTGGTGTCGTTGAACGATCGGCTGGTTGAGTCGATCGTCGACACCGGTGCCGAAGTATCGGTAATGAGCATGTCGGTGGCACAGGAGATGGGGTTACCGGTGCAGAAGGTTAGCCTTCCCTCATGCCTGACGGGCATGAGCGGGTACTCCATCGAGATAGAAGGAGTCATGTACGTGGACATGTCAATCCACGGGAGGTCCATCAGAACCCATCTTCTCCTCATTGAGGGTGAAGGAGAAGCCATAATAGGTGTTGACCTGGCTTCTCGGTTTGGGCTGATGGTGGACATTGTGAGCCGGAAGTTGTATTTCCGGGAAGACATCTGGAATGCACATCCAGATGCTCTTCATGCCGCACTGGCCATTCAGGCTTTGCAGGGTACTTCGGTACAGCTTCCGAACTCGTTAGTGGAGGCGTTGGCGAAGCTTCACGATTCTGTGGAGCCTCTGCTACTCCCTCCCTACGGGATACCGGAAGGAATGCCTGCAGATCCTGGAAAGGTGGATGGGTGGGTCGACATTGTGTCGCCTGAACTCGCTGAGACCAGTTCTCCAATTAGGAGCGGGGCTGTTTGTTCCCTGCGACTGTTGGAGAACGTATGGCTACCAGCTCATGAGCGGAAGGTGGTTTCCGTGAGCTTGGTAGAGCATGCTGGCCCTGGTCAGCTGCTTCTTGTAGAGCCCCATCGTAAAGCCTTAGGTGGCCGTGGTCTGTTGGCGGTGGCAGGAATTGCCGAAGCCACAGAACAAGGCACTTACGATATATGGCTTGAGAATGTTGCTGACGTTCCCGTTGCCCTGGAGACAGGGGAGGGTGTCGCAACGGCTCAAGCTGTGGAGGCAGCCATTGTGGTGGGACTGGACGGTCCATCTAAGTTGAGAGGGGGAGACCCCACTCATGGAGATGGCCGGCCATGGGGGCTTCCGCCTAAGTTGAGAGGGGCGACCGGTAAAGGTCGCCGAGTCCTCAATGCGGAAGTGAAACCCACTCTTGAGGAGTGTCTTAAAATCGGACCTAGTCTGAAGCCTGAAGAGGCGGCACAGCTTCGGGAGTTCCTACTGGAACGCCGTGATCATTTCGCGTTCGATTACACAGAGCTGGGGAAACCCCGCTCGTCGAACATACGATTGATACCGGTGGGTTACCTCCGGTGCGAGAAGGATTGCGAAGAACCGCTCCAGCGGCTCGTGCGATCGAGCGAGAAGAGGTAGCGAAAATGTTGGATGCAGGTGTAATCCAACCTTCGCATAGTCCTTACGCAAGCCCTATCTTACTTGTTCGCAAGAAGGATGGTGGCTTTCGTTTCTGTGTGGACTATCGGAGACTGAACGCCCAGACAAAGGCGGATCAGTACCCGCTACCTCGCATCGATGATGCCCTCGATTCACTAGCCGGAGCAAAGTATTTTGCAACCCTGGACCTTGCTAGTGGTTACTGGCAGGTCAGGATGGCGGAGCAAGACATTGAGAAGACCGCATTCATTTGCTCTCAAGGTCTATTTGAGTTTCGAAAAATGCCTTTCGGACTCTGCAATGCTCCTGCCACGATGCAAAGAGCGTTAGACCTCTTGTTGGCGGGACACAAGTGGGAGAGCTGCTTGGTGTACCTAGACGATATTATCGTCTTTGGGAGCACCTTTGAGCAGTTTCTCGAACGCTTGAGTACTGTCCTGAGACTGTTACGAGGGGCGGAGCTGAAACTCCAGCCGAAGAAGTGTTTCTTCGGATTTGACAAGGTCAAATATCTCGGTCACATTGTGAGTGCCGAGGGAGTTGCTCCGGACCCGGGACTCGTGAGAGCAGTCGAAGAGTTCAGTGTCCCTACGACGGTGACCGCCGTCCGAAGTTTTCTTGGACTGGCCGGCTACTACCGTAGGTTCATAAAGGACTTCGCCAAGGTCGCAAGACCACTGCATGATCTGACCAGGAAGGATGCGTCCTTTGACTGGTCGGAGCAGTGTGGTCTAGCGTTTGAGCGGTTAAAGGCATTTTTAACCGAAGCACCGGTGCTCACCATGTATGATCCACGTGGTGAGGTGTTAATTCACACCGATGCTAGTGGGTACGGTCTAGGTGTCGTAGTATACCAGAAGCTACCTGAGGACAAGGCTCCTCGGGTTCTGGCCTACGCTAGCCGTCTCATGAAGGGACCGGAAACACGGTATAGTGTCACCGAGCAGGAATGCTCGGCGGTCATGTTTGCCGTGGGTAAATTCCGACCTTACATCTTTAACCGGGACTTTGTGATTGTAACTGATCACCATGCGCTCTGTCATTTGCAGACTGCCAAAAACCTGCAGGGCAGGTTGGGGCGTTGGCAAATGCAGTTGCAGGAGTACCGGTATAAGATTCAGTACAAGAAGGGGAAACTTCATGAGGATGCCGACTGTTTGAGTCGGTATCCGGTAAATGAAGTTGACGATCCTTCTTTGCCTGAACACGTCGAGGCTGACGTGGGTGAGGTAATTTACCGGGTCCGGTCCGAGGTGGATTGGGTTATGGAGCAGGCCAATGACAATTGGTGCTCCAAGGTGAAGCGTGAGCTCTACACCGACCCCAACTCGAACTTAAGGTTCAAGTTTGTGGTGGCAAACAAATTGTTGTATGCCATCAAATCCATACAGGATCGCACCAGAACTGTGTTGGTTGTGCCGAGGTCGTGTCAAGCCTTCTGCTTGCGGAAGTTGCACGATAGCTCCGAAGCTGGTCACTTCGGAGTGTACAAGACATACCAATGGTTGCGTACTCGTTTCTACTGGTTAGGTATGAAACGTGACACGGTGGAGTATGTTAAATCATGCTTGGTGTGTCAGAGAGTACGACAGTTCGCAAGAGCTCAAGGATTCTTGCAACCGATAGTTCCAGAGTACCCAGTTCATGCCTGGGGAATGGACTTCGTTGGGCCGTTTCCTGCGTCCGTGGGTGGAGTCACCTATGTTTTGATCATGGTGGACTACTTCACTCGGTACGGCGTGGCGAAGGCAGTACGAAGGGCTACGGCCGCTTGTGTTGTCAAGTTCCTGAAAGATGAGATCTTGTTGGTGTATGGCACACCGACAACTCTCATCTCGGATCGTGGTTCCCAGTTCTGTAGCAAGCTTTTGCGAAAGTTCAGGGAGCGCTATAATATAGCGCAGCACCACACGACGGCGTACCATCCGCAAGCGAATGGGCTTACGGAACGTACGAATAAAACCGTAATGGAGACCATAAAGCGTTACCTTGATCCCCTCAAGGACCAACGTGATTGGTTTGAGAAGTTACGGCCCGCCGTGTGGGCCTACAACACTGCGGTGCAGGAGAGCACGGAGGTGTCTCCGTACCAATTGTTGTTTGGCCGCGAACCTAGGTTGGAGATTGATAATCTCCTTCCTGACGGTCCGATCCGCGACTTGCCTGACCAGCAAGCCGTGGAGGAGCGTGCTCGTCAAAATTTGGCGGCCGCTCAGGCAAAGCAGAAGAGCCGGTATGACGCTGGCCGGGTGCAGCCACCCCTGTACCAACCTGGTATGAAGGTTTGGATGAGGGATATGGCTGGGAAACTCGGCCAAGCCAAGAAGTGGAACTTCGCATACAAGGCTGAACTGGGTACGGTGGTCCGGCAGGTTTCCGACCTAGTCTACGAAATAGAGTTCGTAGATGGGTATGGTCGGAAGGTGCGGGACCGGTTTCATGTTGATAACCTGAAGCCGTACGTTCCCACATGTGGAGTTCGTGAGGAAGATGGCCTAGGTAGCTCTGACACCTCATCGAACTCCAGTGGGACCAGTGATGCTGAGTCCCAGGATGATAGGACGGTGGAGGACGATAATGTTCCTCCGGGACCGTCCAGTCGGCCTGGCTTGGCTAGTGAGTCTACCGACTCTGAGGCAGAGGAAGCACCTCAGCCCCGGTATAACCTCCGTCCGAGGAAACCGAAGGCTTTTGAGGTTATGCAAGCTTCCTCTGGGCCACCAGAGAGTGCCAGGACCCGTCAGGGACTCTATGAGCCCCTGCCCTGGTGGGAGAGAGCAGGCCGATCCCTGGAGTGGGATGATGGCCTGGTTCGGAAGAACAAGAACTGGGCACCCAGAGACCCCTGGACGGGACACCGCCTGTCTGTCACGAACAGATGGCGGTCGCCCAGGGAGAACTGGGTGGAGAAATCCGTAATGTCCAGCTGCAGACTTGGTGCTAAGTCTGCAGGTGATGTTTCCAACTGTGCTCTCCCTCCTGCATCGGTGTTGGCCGTTCCTCCGGAGATATTAGCGGCTAAGCGCCATCCTGTTTGGAAAAATAAACAGGGACGGTCGTTTGCTGCTAGTTGGCTCTTGAAACGTTTGTTTCACCGGAGGAAACGGAAAGATGCAGGATTGCTGGTTGCCAGTAGAAAACTGGTAGCTCCGGCAAGCCGAAGCCGGCTAGAATTGGCTAGCCTGGCTGAGGAAAGTCCGGAGGCTGGGATGGACACAACGGAGGTTTCCGTGGTGCACATCACCAGGCAGTGGAGAGGCCAGTGTATCCTCTCTTCAGAGGACTCTTTGGAGTCTGAAGGGAGAGGAAAGGCCTCCCCGGGTAAACGGTCGATGACCGGATCCCGGGAGGGTACTCCCACCATTCAAGGGAGTCCTCTAGACGTTGTCCCTTTGGGGAAAACTGAAGAGGACCGACTTGATCGGGTAGACGAAAGTCAAAAGTACCAGACGCCGTCGGAAAGTTTTCTGATGGCGGATGGGAAACGATCCTACGTCGGGGAGTTCCCTACCAAGCAGTGCCGTAAGGACGGATCGAAATCCAAGAAGAAGTCCGGTGCTGCTAGGTACGCTGCACGGATGAGGGCTCTTACTGAGAGAGAGGCTCAGCTCCAGAGGAGGGAAGCTGCCATGGCATTACTTATGCCGGCAGTAGGCCTTCTAGCTGAGGCCCATGCTCATCCTGAGGGAGCCCCAGGGGCTGCCCGGCCTGAAGACCAACCTCCTGCTGTGGGTTCGCCCGCAGCAGTGGATGGTTCTTCGGGTAGGCAGTCTGGGACTCCCAAGAGGGACCGAAGAATGGAGAAAAAGGCCAACCAGCCTTCAGTATCCACTCCTAGGAAGAGCACTCCTGTGAGTGGTGGTGGTGGTCAGGGACAGAAATGTCCCTGCCCTTTCACCCCACCAGTGGTCAGTCATCCGGCAGGGAAAAAGGCCACGACCTCACATCGAGGTCCGGCCAGCTTCCCTGCAGGCAAGTTGAGCTATGAGGACCGTGCGCGGTACCACTTGGCTCAAGCGGCAAAGTGTGAAGCTCGGATAAAAAGAGCTAAGCAGGTTGAACGCCGTCAGGAGTTCGAGCCCCGAACCTCTCAGTTTCCGCCCCTGCGGGGAACTGAAGTCCGGAATCTGCTCGTTACAGGGGAACCTCCTGTTGGACGTGGTGTCGCACTTGTTGCGAGGACCTCAACTGCCGCTGGCCAACAGCGCATTGCCCAGAGGGGGGCGATGCAGGCTCCCAAGGCACCTACCCAAGGTGCGGGAGCTAAAACTGTTGGTGGCAAGGGTCAGCCGACCCTTGCACCGGGGAAATTAAAGATTCCCCGGGATGAGAGAGGGCATGTCGTGGCGGCACGACTGTCCTCAATTGTCAAGTCGGCTACGGGAGTCAACTCGGAGGCGAGTACAGCTTCGGCTGGAAAGGCTTCGGTTGGGAAGTCCAGTCACTCGAAGGGGGTTAACCACCCTCCTAAGTTTGACCGGCCCGGTGAGTCTTTGAGCTTAGGTGTGTCCGGCTCAAAGCACGGTAAACCTTCTTCCCAAAAGAAGAAACAGAAGGTGGACAAGAAAAAGTCCAGGTTTGGGAAGAAGGGAGGTCCAGGACCTTCTGGTGAGGAGTCCCTGGGGACGACTGCCAGAAGGGTTGGGACGGATGAGGAGGAGTCCCGACACGGTGCGACCGTGTCGGCCGGGAACCAGCCGTACCATACCCGTCAGGTAATGACGGCGCGGACGGATGGGAGGTCAATGCGAGATGTTGGTCTCGGTATACCTCCATCCTCCCCGAAGGTGGTCACGGTACCGAACCCATGGGTTCGGTCGGTGGGAACTCTCCACCGGGTCAGCTCGCATTCACCTAGATGCGGGGGCAGCCCGGTGGGGAAAGTTAGTGTTCCTACCAAACGTGGTCCCGTGCCTTCCATTGGAAGGACACCCTTCTCTCCGAGTCCTGACAAGGGGGTCTTTGGGACCCTAGGACCGGAAGAGGAAGCCAGGTCTCCCCAGCCTGCGGGCAAGGGTCGACATTCTGGAGCCAGTCCTCCGTATTCAGAAGGAGAGGTCTTTCTGAATAACCGACTTGGTCTGTGGCAGGACCAGCCGGGAATGGAGGGGTTCCAGTACCTTGGTTATTACCGTTTGGGAGAGCCACTCCCGGTACCATGGTTGCGGTCGTTGCCATCATTTAGCATGCGATTTGTGCTTGCTTTTGGTTGTAGAGACTTTCCGGTGTTGTTGGTCATCAACCCGGTTAGGAGACGGTTTGCATTTTTGGATGTGATGGGGACAGGAGCTGGATTAGTTCGTCTAGTCCAGCTCGCGGCACCATACGTCCAGCGTCTCCTTGGCTGCGACTTAGAAGAGATGGTTGGAGAATTTGTTGTCCAACCGCTACGAGGGAGCGAGTCTGATCCCGCAGCCGCCCTCGTAGATCTTCTAACGAGTCGGATCCTACGTAGGGGTCCGCAGCTTGCCACTCTAGCCATCGATGTGTTTCGACGGCAGGAGGAGGCAAGGCTCAGGGGAACTGAGTTCGATATCGGACACGGGTGGCGTAACACCCAGATGTGCCTGTGGTGGGCACGTCGGTGGATATCGGAGTGGTGGGCACTCCGGTGGTTCCACCACCGATGAATTCAGCCTGACGCTGAGTGGGGGTCACAGGAGCAATCCTTGCTGGCTCGACTGACCTGATCCCGGGGCGGATCAGGGAAGTTGAGAGGATTGTAACAACCCAGTTTTGCTCTCTATGTGGAGCAGAACTAAATCTCCTGTGTCGTCTGCTAGGCTGGCTAATTAGCTGCCAGGCAGACGACAAAATGGCCAGCAAGGGTCACTGTCCTCCCCCAGGTGGAGCAGCCTGGGGGTATATAATGGCGGCGGCCATTATATTCTGGGCAGTGTGTGTTAGACCCTGATGCTGTGTGCATGTAATTGGTTCTCTTCAATTTCATCAGGTGGCCAAGATGGCCACCATTCATCTTTGTTCTTGGTGGAGTGTGGGTGTATTACACCTGAGCTCCTGGCTGGATTAGCCAGGAGGTGCATTGTTATTCATCATTTATTCTTCTGAATAAATTATCATCTTTGGTTGGCTCTCTGCTGGATACATTTATCCAGCAGATATTGCCTTTACAACAGTGAGTGTTTTTATCATTTATTCTGTGAATAAATCATCCTTTATTTTCACTCAACACACTGGTGTCCGTGTCACTTATTTTCTGGGGAAGTTACCGCGGGGAGGGTGGGGGTTCAAGTGGGATTTCACCAACCACCCACCATCCTATTTTCGTCCTTTCGGCCGGTACTTCGCGTCGGCTTTCCAAGGTAAGATCCAACGGGGATTTACCGTGGATTCTCCATCGGTTCGGCGGCAATTCGTCCGTCGATCTCCGGGGAGATCGACTCTCGACCGGCGTTACCCAGGGACCGGACGGACAAGAGCGGGCAGTCCGCGCTTCGACCTCGGCCCCAAGGGAGTCAGGAGGAGGTAAGACGGGGAAGTTTTGCCGGGGTGTTGCAACGGACCCAAGTCGGGTCGTTACAACTGGAGTTTTCTTAGGTAAAGGAATTAATTAATTATACCCTCACAATCAACCATTACACCTATGTGTATATGTCTTTATACATATATACAATAATTTATTAATAATTTACAATTGATTATAACAAATTAATTTAACTGAAAATAATTATGATTAACATGTTCTATGTTGCCTCTAGTGTTATTTAGATGCGTAACCGGCGAAATTTTAATACCCCATAGAGTCAATGGGAAGCCGACAGGCCTGTATTTATCGGAGGCTATGGTATACACATAGCCCCCTATCAAGGTTTGCAGAGTATGTAAGGTGTGCTGACTTCAAGAAGCTCCGCCCCGACGCCATATTGGAACGTCACTGGGAACAACACTTTTTCAATTTGTTTATGTTTTGCCGCACACTTAAAAAACAACGGTTTTCTGTTTGGCTTGCAGTAAATTTGTTTTTTCGATTTATTTTATTGTATTAATACCTCTTATTGATTTTGCTGTTACAACTAGCCAAATTCTATTATACGTTTTTGTTGACATGTACAGAGAAAACTGTTGAAGCTTAGACTATTACCTTGGAAAGTAATAGTCTAAGGTTGCAGTGTTGCTATCTGCAAAACATTAAAAAATTGTGCTAAAATATCACTAAAATGGTTGACTTTAGTGTTACTTTCGATTATTATAAAAGTATACAGTCATATGTTGTATAAAGTTGAAATGAATGAAAAGAAAAGTGTTTACTACAAATTCTGACATTTTCCGGATCAAATTTATCTTTTGTGGGATGACATAGTTCCCCCTATTTGTTTTTTGTATTTTCTCCCTCTCACCCTCTCTGTGCAGGAGGGGGTGGTTGGTGAGAGAGTGGGATTAGCCCTGTGTGACGATTGTAGCAATGTAGAGCTCTTGTTATGGGGCTCATGTTGTAGACTCTTAGTTACATTGGATACCGCTTTTCACTGGGAGAGTTTGTGATATACTACCTGAGTCCACTGGTGCCGGGGTTGTTCTCTGAAGGATTCCGTAGTTACGACGATGGTGGAAAAGAATGGTTGATACAGGCAAGACGAATGCAGACTGTCGTTACTTATTTTAATGTACACAATCATCAAAGCACAATATAATAGAGAAGAGTTGTAAGTGTGATGTGCTTTCGGCACTGGACCATTAGATGAGTTATTTCATGTTTCGATATATAAAAGAATGGACCCAGAGTATATCGAAACACAGCCTTTTATACCAAGAGCCTGTGTACACCCTCACGTGTGTACCCCTGTGTACACGCTCACGGGTGTACCTAGGGCCTGTGTACACCCTCACAGGTGTATCCATGCTCCAGGGACCATGCTTCGGTGGGTATCCATCTGCCAATACCAGAACCAGGATATGTTTTAGAAGCTTTGGGGTTTCCAAGAGGGAGGGAATGGACGGAAGTATGTCCCTTGGGTCCCAAGGGACCCCCAGGCTAGGGGAAGAGTAAAAAGGTGAAATACATGGTGTTACATGATGCTGTGTTACATGATGCTGCTGCATCGTCACACTAACTACCTGGATGAGGCCAACCACAAAAACCCCACCTCCACCCATCTTCTACAAATAAAAAATGCCACAACCATCAACTACACTGGCATTAAAAAAGTGATACCAGTAGCAACTTTTGAGGAGCAAATACATGCTCCGGACTACCTACTACTCTTCAAAAAGCCTAAGCCAAGAATTCCAAAATTCTTGGACACAACTTTGGAGAAAGTAAAATGAATAAGGGATCTCCGAGAAAAGAAATATCCTCCTCAAAAAATCAGCAGTGCTCCACCATTCAAAACAACCAAAACATCAAGGGTTATATCTGCCCTTAAAAGCAAAATTGACAAACAGAAATCAACACCAAAGGCAACTGTGATATCTACGACATTGACCTCCACAACTTTTCCAATGGAAGCAAGAACAACATATTTCAAAAGTAAGGACACTTCATTCACAACAAAAGAACCCTCTAGGAAAATTGGAACCAGTAAGGGTGAGCAACAAGAAGTCAATCAACATCCAAAACCAAAATTAACAAAGACTCAATATAGAAACTTAAAAAGCAGAAGGAACAAAAAGACACATAAGATGATGAAAAACCAAATTGAAATTATTACTTTATAATAATTAGTTTTATAAGTATAATTTTAGGGGTTGGAATGTTGCATGTTGTATGCATGCCACATGAATTTATTTCTTAAAATGTTTTCTTTTAAAGTGGTTTCTTTAAAAATTTTCTTAGTGTCCCCTAAAAAGCCCTAAGGGTCTTTTTCAAAAGTTTAGAAATACACAACCACACCACTATTCCCTAGAAAGTCCCAGACAAACTTTCTATTTTTTATTTTTGTAAACAATGTCTCCCTTCCTTAAAACCTCTACAGGGCATACCAACACCCCACAGAAACCAGGAAGTAAAAAAGACATTTTAACAAAATAACAAGTCCCCCTCTTATGAACCCCTAGATAGGCCCAAATTTTATAACTAATGAAAAATGGGTCAATTCAAATATTTAAATAAAGAATATTTGAGAACACATTAGGACCTTGGCACCTCTTTCTGTGAAGGTAGTGGTTGTGTTACCAGCCCAGCTAGTGTGGATCCTCCGGGTTCCAGTTTTGTTTGTGTCCCATCAGCGGGGCCGGTTGAAGCCAGTACTTTTGGCTTGATGGCATGTTAGCAATGAAACTGTTGGGGTGTGTGGGCACACTGATGCATTATGGGTCCTTCTTTCCTGTTATAACCCGGTTGTTTGTGCCATGCAGAAAATTCTCTTGTCCCATGGGGCTCTCTATGTGCAATGTGGATTCACTGTTTACCAGCATTATAATTGTGTGGGGTCTGTGGGAGGTTGGGGTGGCTATTTTGGCTTGGAATGACTGTTTGCTCTTGCAGGTGCCTCTCTGGTTTGCATTGCCATTTCTTGTTACAATTTGTTCTTTGTACTTACCTCCTCATGAGGGTGTTCAGGCGGCAGATCTTGATGACCTTGTGTGCCAGTTGCCGACTCCCTCGATTCTTATGTGGGACTTCAATGGTCATAGCATTATATGGGGTAGTGCCAACCAGTGCATTGGATTTGGATTTGATTTGGATTTTGGGTGAAATGGAATGGGTTTGATTTATTTTAATAATAAACTTAGGAGTTTGATTTGATTTGGATTTCAATTAAAATGATTTGGATTTGATTTGGTTTTTAAATAAAATGTATTAAATTTTATTTGGAGTTAATGAATATTTTTGTCCATTTTAAACAGAAAAGATTGATTCAGAAATTCCTTTTTAATGTAGGTCATGTTAACTTCATGCCTACTTTAGGTTTAAAATGTGGAAGTTTCTACATAATGAAAATATCTCACAATTAGAAGAAAAACAAGTGCTACAGCCTAAACAAATTTCAAGTGGAGAACCTATTAGTGCTTATTGCAAGCATTTTTGTTACTAATTTTGTTTGTGCTGAAAATGGTAAAACAACATGTGTCTGCAAATTATGTAATGAAACTGTGGCTTCAGCAAAACATGTGACTACAAATTATATCCGACATCTAAGAAGGAAACATGAAGAAAATTATGCTGCCTTTGAATTAACCAGGAAGGACAACTCACCAAAGATATCTAATTACTGCATTGAAAAAGGTATTTATATGTTAATTTTTATCATCTAATTAATAACCCAAAACTAATTACAAAAAGATTGAATTTTGGTTGATATTTATTGCCCAGTTTTCAGAATACCTTTCTAAATCCCTCAACAATTTATCATCATAAAATAGCAGCCATTTTTAATAATTTTAATTAATACATATACAATTCGTTGTCTTAACATTTATCACATGTGCTATTATAATCAATTTAATGTAATTGTAAAATAAATTAAAGTTGCTTAGGATTTTACATATGATATACTATTTTCTAAAATTTTCACAAATATATTACCTCTACAAAAGAGAATAAGTGGGGAAAGTGGCCATTTTGGAAAATGGCCGATTTTTTGCTTTTTTTTCAAAGAGACTCTTTTCTGCAATACCAATGGTCTTACAATTCATTATTATTTATATTTTATATTTGTATTGAAAACATACTTTGCACACTCTCTCAAAATATTGGCTTAAATTACTTATAGTAAATAGTGTGCAGTGCATTTTAGCATAACAGTCTAAGATTTGCCTCAAAACATTTTAGGGCAAATTCTATGTATTGGAAAATGTTTTATGGGAATTATTTAGTTTTATTTATTTTATAAAATTTTAGAGATATTAAAGTCTAGCAACAGCTGCCATTTTCCAATATTGTGGATAAGCTAGCCTCTTGCTAGTTCTTAATATAAAATGAACCCTGTTAATAAGGTATTAATTAAAATCCAGTTTTTTTAATTAGTTTTGAAGAAATCTTTATTTTGCTATAATTAAAAGGATTTAAATATTTAACACATTCATAATTTAGTGAAAAACATTCCACCAAGAACAAGTTCAAAAATTGATGAAGCACTGGCAATGATGATATGTATGGACTTCATGCCATTAATAACAACCCAAAAAGATGGATTCAAAAACTTTGTCAATCTTATAAACAAATAATTTTATTCATAATTGAAAGGTAGCTTAATAACATGATTAGCCAAATAGATCTTAGTTTTGTGCCTATTATAGGTAGCTATTCCTGGATATAAAATTCCTTCATATGAAAAAGTGAGGAATACCTTAGTTCCAAATGAAGACACAAAAAATACTCAACTGTTACGTAATGTTTTGCAAAACACCAAACATGTTGCAATTGAGTTGAACATATGGTCATCAAGATCAATGGAAGCGTATTTAGCCATTGCCTGTCATGCTGTGAAAGACTTCATTCCTTACAGCTTTTTGCTGTCATGTAAAAGGGTAAAAGGAAGGCATACACATGACACTATTTTACATGCATATGAGGTAGCTATTAAGAAGTGGAATATTGGATGTAAAGTTTTTTGTAAGTTTCATTACAGTAATTAATGAATTTTTATAACAAGTTATAAGAGTTGTCACAGATATTGCCTCCAATATGGTAAAAGCATTCAGGTCTTTAAACCATGAGGGTTATAGTGATAATGATTTGGCTGATTCTGAATCTGAAGACTCAGATAACCAACAGGAGCTGGATTTAAAAAAAAGTATTTCAAAGGCATGCTGCATGTCTATATATATATATATATATATACATATATATATATATATACATATATATATATATATATATATATATATATATAATATATATATAATATATATAATATCCCAGATCTGTGTCTCTGTGTGAGTGCCATTCTATCTATCGTTCTTCTTTCTGGAATAACGCTGTACAACCATTGAAGCATGTCGGAATTTACATAAATTTGAATAAATGAACGGTTTTTTTTTCTCAAGGTCAACTATATGTTGCACCCTTCCCATCCAAGAACCCCATGATATTAAATTGGAGAGGGGGAAAAGGTTGGAAAGAGTAGGGGGAGAAAGAAACGTGGAGGGAGGAAAAAAGGGGGAGGGGTCACTGAAATTGAAATGAAAGGAGTAAAAAAGGAACAAATGATGTGCATGCGCACAATTGCCTGTGAATTTTGCTCCGATCATTTATGATGGGTTACCCCACTAGTGTATTATATTTTTGAAAAAAAAAAATAAAATCAATGCTTGTATTCTTTTTTCCCTTTCAATTGTTATAATATGTATACTGTTTATTTTAATTTTTCCTTTATAAAAATGTAAAGATTAAAATATGATGTATTTGTTTTTTATAAAAAGAAATTAAAAAATAGCTAGTTTAGGTAACAACTTACTAAGCATTTATTATTGCAAAGACTTAACATACAGTACTGTACACATTATAAGTAGTCAAATATAACATTTTTTTTGGTTTGTCTTTTCATCCATATTTACAGCTATATAGTTTACAATTCAGATTTTCATTTTATCAGCATACATCATGCATTGCAGTTTGGTTTTTTGTAGACTTAAAATATTGAATATGAGTGACTGTTTTATGGTCACTGAAACTTTTTTTCTAAAAAAATCTTGAATTGGCTAATTAATAAATGTGTATCTCACAGCCAACTAAACACTAAACATAATCTACTAATCTACATCTTTGAACTGTTGATTTTTTTTAAAACCCTTAGCCTAGATAATTATAAAAATGACATCTCTAACAGCTGTTTTAAATATGATTTACTGCTGAGACTTGTCAATGTGTTGTTTCTCATTTTTCAAAACCTTATCTATATAACTACTAAATTGACATCTTTAACAGCTGTTCTAAAAATGTCATATTGCTCTGGGCCTTGTTAAATGTTGGTTCCCACATTTATTCAATTCTTGACCTAAGTGTTGTAACACCCAGCAACTCCCGTTCCCACCAAAACCATAGCCTGGGGGATAAACAACTCCCGCTTGTCCTTCCCTCCTTTCCGACTCACACTTCTGATGCACATCGAAGTGGCAGTGATACACTTATGACCATGGTCACTGGACCTGGTTACACCTCGTAGGTGTACACAGGTCCAAGGTATAAAAGGACCATGTTCCTCTTTGTTCCTCCTGCTTGTCTTTGCTCTCTTTTGTACTATGTAGATATTTATTCGTATCACATCATGGGCATGAGGACGCACCTTTGATATTCAATATTCATCCTTGTAAACTAAGTGTTCCCGTACTAGGATGAATAAAAAGTGTTTATAATTGAAAACAGCTTTGTCCCTATGTTTGGTAACTAATAACTTCTCTACAGAGACCAGAGACATCATAAGGCAGGAGACATACAATCCTGAAGCAGCTACAACATCTTCTATTGGTAACAATACACAGGAGAAGATGTACATCAGCATCGACCAAGAGAAGGATGGCCACCATCCTTCTGCAATGATTTCACCCCCATGCAGGAGGATGATCATAATCCAACTTCATCCAGCTATTTCTGTAACTCGGATCTTCTTCGTGCGGCCACCGCACGATCAAGAGAAGAAACGAGTCACAGAAAACACCATCTGTAAGCTGGTAAAATTATAGTGTCAATGTCAAAAGCTCACAGTGTTGTAATATATTTTGAAGCCCTGGCCAGCAGTTTCATAGGCTAGAATTATTTTATGATTAACTATTGGCTAGTGATATGTTCAAGGTTACAATTTTTGTAAAGAAATAGAGTGCATTTTACATAAAACTCAGTGTGCTCTGCAGCTCCAACTATTCATCTTTAAAGTTGGTCAGTCTGAAAGTTGTTCATCACTGATGTTTTGTGCTCAAAGCAGTTTCTTGTTCGTGAAATTTGTTAAGTATACTTATACACTTTAATTGAAAAAATATACTTATATACTTCTATTGAAAAAAAATTTGAAGTTTGTGATGAGGCTGGCCCTTTAGCACCATTCTTTTGGGGTGTGCTGGCTGCGGACCAGCCCCTGTTTTAACCGGTCGCGACATTTTGTACTGTCCATGTAACTTTTACCGAGCACTACAGTCTCTCGACATCCGGTAAGTCCTTAAAAAGCCCTCAAAAGAACTTATCTAGTTTGGCCAAGGCCGACTGTGGCCCTCCTCTCTAATGAAGGTTTAGAACACTCTCAGCCCTGTCCTGGATATCTTTTGTATAGTTGCATAACCACTCCGATGGTCCTGGTCCTCTTTAGCCAGTTTGAAGGTGCCAAACAGAGAGACTCCGAATGTTTCTGAGGGCCTCTGATGGTGGTGAGAACTGTTGGCTAAAGTTCCTCTCTTGGTTATTCCCACTGTTGGAGAATAAAACTCACACAGACACTTTGATGTATAAAAGTTATCTTTATAACATTCTTTGCACTCTTACATATCTGTGTGTATATTATTAATTGATGATACAATTGTTGACTAAAATACTGGAATATTACATTCACTCTAATTCTGGAGTTATAAAAACACTTTTGTTTTTCTCTTTGCACTCTTTTCCAAACTATATCAATTAAAACTCAAACTCGGACTGTCCTCAAACATAAGTGGCACGGCACTTTCATTCTGTCTCAAGGGAGGGGCAACTGCCACCTGAGGGCTCAATGACAGGCCAACTGGGCCAATCATTGCCCCAGGCTGAGAATATTACCTTTTAAGGAAAGGCATTTTTGGGACTCCTTTCCCAATTTGTCATGATTCATCTTGGTTCCTCGAATTCACTAAGAATTCGGGCCACCCAAGTCTTGACATCTGTGCTCAATGGAGTGCCATTCTGAAATAAGAGAATTTCTATGGGGTGATCCACAAGTCTGCAGCTGCGGGGTGTCACAAGTTTATTCAACAAGTTTATTTTCTAACTCAACATAGACTTCAATTGGCAGGACATCAGAGAAGTAATTGGTAAGCATTTTTAAACATTAAATATTTAAAAAAAAATGAAAAAATCCTGGCATGATTGGTAGTATTCATTTGTGACAGTGTAAATACTTCATTGAAAAAATACAGAACAAAAAATCTTGATAGACTTGATGGTAGAAAGTGAAGTGACCAGAAGACTAAAAGGAAAGTCACTCTACAAAAACCAGGCTGCAAAACGTAAAACAAACATTGATAATGATGAGGGATCCTCAACCAATGTAAGCAAAGATGCAATCTCTGACTTGTTTGGACGTCATCTGATCAGATTGCAGGAGAAATCATAATACCTGATTTTACAGCTCACGAAACTCTTGAAATCGAGCACAATTGGAAGCTCCGGATACTACAAGATTTAAGTAGTGAACAATGGTTTATTGATATTCGAAAATATAATATTGAAAATAAATACACAAAAGGTGCTTGTATCTTCATTCATATTTATCCCCAATTAATAACAAAACTCAAGCAGGTTCCTGCTTATTTGTCAAAGTTTGGGTTTGATTTTAAAAAATAAATTGTTTTTTATGTGGGAAGCAAGATGACTCGATGGGACATTTCCTTCGTGTTCACTTGATTGGTACTAGTATAGAAAAATGTAACCTATGTAATTCTGAATTTAATACAAAAATACAATGGCTAGATAATTTAAAATAATGTTCATGAAATAATTTTGCAAAATTCTTTTGTAATATATAAAACAGGGTTTGACAGTTTATACTAGTTACTGGACCCTAGAGTTTATTTTCAGCATATTTTTTCTGATGTAATGAATTTGTTGCAGTGATGGTCTAAGAAAATGAGATTTAAATTACAATTATGTTTACACATTCATTTTATCAAGCCAAAATGATTTATATTAACAATGAGCCAACAATAACTTACGAAACAAATGATTTCAATTTTTTTAGTATTATGAAACCCATTATGAATAATTCAATACTTACGAGAATGTGAAATGCAGATCTTAAGCGCTATAGAAACATTCATTAATAGAGGTTCGGGTTGGGCAATTAATTCCATTGAAGATATTGATGTTAAAATTGGTACATATAGACCATATAAAGGAGGGTGTTCGGGAAAACTTCCTGTTTCACTTAAAAGTAAAAACTATTTTAAACATTGTATCAAAAGGTGCCAAATGTTTCTTATGGAGTGTACTAGCCCATTTGTATCCAATAACTGGATCCAACCATCCAAATAAAGTGAGTCACTATGTGAAACAAGAAAAAACACTGGATACATCCATGCTTGAATACCCAGTTGCCTTAAACCAGATATCAAAATTTGAAAATGCAAATAATCTCAAAATTAATGTTTTTGGATATGATAAGTACACAGTTCCTCTTCAGTTAAGTGACTCCAACTCAAATAGAGAAATTAACCTTCTTCTTCATGATAAACATTATTTTCTTATTCGAAATATTGTGCATTTAATGAGCCATGATGGTTTAAACAAAATTTTTTTTGTTACCGATTTTGTCAAGGGTTTAAAGTGGAAACTGCATTGGAAAGACGGAGAGATAAATCAGTAAAAATTCTTTTACCGAACAAAGATAATTGTATTTTAAAATTTAACAAGTTTCATAAAGCATTGCAGTGTTGCGCTGCCCTTATGTGGCTTATTTTGACTTTGAAAGCATTATACGAAAAGTGAGTTGACCAGCACAAAATCCTAGTACATCTCATACAAAAAACATTCAGAAACACAGAGCTTGCTAATATTCTCATGCTATCGTTGACTATCATGGCAAAGTTGTAGCCCATGAATGTAAAATATCTACAGATCCTGCTTATGAACTCATTATTGCATTAAGAGAGCTTGTAATACAGAGTTTTACGAGTTCATTACAGGTAAAGAGATCATAATCACCATCTCCCAGGAAACAATTACAGAAAAGCAGCCTGCTTTAGTTATAATGTCACCATGCATGATCGCTCTTATTTGAAATGTTTTGCTAATTGCTTACAGTCGTATAATGAGTATTTTATCATTAAAGCCCTCAGTAAAATTAAAACAGAAAAGCCCATTAACATCATTCCACTGAATATTGAACGATATACGAGTTTCATCGTTGATGATCTTGTGTTTTTGGATAGTTTTCAATTCTTGTCTGCCCCATTAGCAACCCTTGCTCCAAACCTTCCTAAAGAAAAATTTAATTGTTTCATGGTTTTTCAAAGACCCTTCAAAATTTTGAAATACATTAAAGTTAAGTTAGAGCTACTTACAGTTTATAACATTATCAAAAAAGATATTCGTGGTGGTGTTTCTGTTGCTAGTCACAGATATGCAAAAGCAAACAATCCCTATTTAAAAGATTATAATCCATCTGAACCGAAATCTTATATTGCCGATTGGGAAATTGAAACTTTTGACATTCATTCTATTAAAGCAGATGGCAAGGATCGATATATTTTCGAAGTTTATCTTGATTATCCTGCACATTTACATTTCAATCACAGTGACTATCCTCTTTGTCCAGAAAGACTAGATATTCATCTTGATATGCTATCTCTTTATACTAAAGACCTCCTAACAAAAGTAAAAGGAAAAGAACCTAAAAATTACAGAACAAGGAAACTTACCCCTAATCTTAATCATAAACAAAATTACATTATTCATGTTAGAAATTTACAATGCTACTTAAACCTGGGTATGAAGTTAACCAAAATCCATCATGTTCTTTATTTTGCCCAAGACAAGTGGTTAAAGCCCTATATAAAATTTAACATCAATATGCGCAAACTCGCAAAAGATGCCTTTGAAAAAGATTTTTTCAAATTAATGAATAACGCAGTTGTGAGCTTTTGATGTTACGGAAGAATTGCACTGAGATCGTGTCCTGCGCTTCATTTTGGCATTGATGTTTTGGCTGGAGTCAATGATTTCAGCTATAGGGGCAGTATCGACGTTATGTTAATAAATTTCGAAACTCATGATTTTACTATTAAAAAAGGGGATATAATTGCACAAATAATTTTTGAGAAAATATATCCTGATGTAAAACTTGTTGAGGGTGAGCTTTCCCAAAGCACACATGGTAATCTTGGTTTTGGCTCTACCTGAAAATAAGTATTTAGTCATAAATGTACACATATATTTTATTCAGAAATGTTTATATAACTTTACATATGATTAACTTTATAATAACTACATACAACTAACTATAATAACTACATAAAACTAAACATTAATAAAAATTATATAATACCATATCAATATGTTTATTCTGTACTGAAATGGCAAATGTTTAATAAAATTGCAATTAAAAAGCATACAATGGTAAATATTTCTTTAGACTATAATTAATAAATGTATGAACAATTTTAATTTATCATTTCGTTAATAATGATGATGATGAAATACAGAAACGATGCTCTTCATAGATACATTAGAACATCTTAAAATAGAATAGAAAAATGGCCCCCTAAGAAGTTAGCAGACAAAACCTTGACATAGAAGTCAATGGAAAAATCGCTGCACCAGAAAGTTTTTTTTGCCATTTTCTCGCAAATTACACGCCCAATTTTTTGTAAATTTTTGAAAAAATAAATACAAAAGTACTAGTTTCACATCCATGCGTTTATTTTTAAATATTCCACGCTATTTTGTTGTTTTCGATATTTTGTTTTGAACATTATTGTAAAATCACAACTGTTAACATGGAAGCCAACGGAGATTTCGATAAGTCGGCGAGTTCTTTTGCTCCTGGAAATAGCTCGCACCATTATGTGAATTTTTAAAGAAATAAAGATAAAAGTACGTAGTTTCACAGTCAGGCATTAGTTTTTAAATGTCCCTCGTTGTTTGTTTGTTTTCAATGTTTTATTCTAAACTCTACATCGAAAAGTTGGTGTCAAACAGGACGGATATTTAATTGAAAATAATTGACTATAAAAAACTACTTATTTTTATCTTTATTTGTTTAAAATGTCACGTTAATTGTGCAAGTAATTTGCAAGAAAACAACAATAGAACTTACCGCCATATCAAAATTGACATTGGTTTCCATGTTAAAGTTTCGGTTTCACAGCAACGTCTGAAACAAAACATGAAAAAAAAAACATGGAATATATAAAAAAAATAATGCATGGATGTGAAACTACGGATATTTTCTTTATCATATCAAAAATTCACGAAAATTGGGCTAGTAATTTGCGAGAAAACCGCAGAAAAACTTACCGATGCAGCGATTTCTATAGATGTTAAAGTTTCGTCTGCTAACTTCATAAGATGGGCCATCTTTTCGACTACTGCAACTAGAGGCACTTATTGGACATATTGGCAATATTCAGTTTCTTGAGTCTCTTGGCCACACGTGCATGCATACACGTGTTTCCGTTCAGATTTTATTACTGTCCAAAAAGATGCCGGCATCCTATGGACTTAGGGAGTCGGGAAAGCGGGAATAAACGGTCATGTTTGCAATACAATATCTTTTGAATTATAAATGCACCCTGAAATCTGTTAATACAGTGCTAATGTACACATGGTACTGAACGTTTTAACACCACGTGCATGCATACACATGTTTCCGCTCAGATTTTATTACTGTCAAAAAAGACCCTGGCGTCTTATGAACTTGGAATATTAAAGAAAAAAAGCGGAAGAGAAGTACGATGTGATGATCCTAGAACGAAGCCTTCCTTATACCTAGTACACAGCTGATAATTTAAATGCATTTAAATAATAAACGTGTTCTACAGACAGGCATTTAGAAATCAGGACGAACTTCAGTTGGCTCCGCACTTTTTATGACGACCGGCAACTTCTAATTGGTTTGTAGCGTGGTTCGAAGTTGAAAAGGGCGGAGCATGTGACGTCAGACTACATAACCAACCAATTAAAAGTTGCGTTCGTCATAAAAAGGGTGGAGACAACTGAATTCAGTTCGTCCTGATTTCTAAATTCCTGTGTTCTACAGAGTCCTGTGAAGGGCAAACAAACAATATGTCAAATTCAATTTATTCTGTTAATAATTATATATATAATATCCCAGGTCTGTGTATGTGTGTGTGTGGAGTAACAAAACCATTGAAGCACGTTGGAATTTATATAAATTTGAATAAATGAACCGTTTTTTTTCTCAAGGTCAACTATATGTTGAACTCTTCCTTTGGAAAGTGTAGAAGGGGGAGAGAGAGAAAAGTGGGAGGGGTGAGGGGTGAGGGGAAAAGGTTGGAAAGTGTAGAAGGGGAGAGAGAGAAAAGTGGGAGGGGGTGAGGAGAAAAGGTTGGAAAGTGTAGAAGGGGAGAGAGAGAAAAGTGGGAGGGGGTGAGGGGAAAAGGTTGGAAAGTGTAGAAGGGGAGAAAGAGAGAAAAATGGGAAGGGGTGACTGAAATTGAAATGAAAGGAGTAAAAAAAGGAAAAAAAGACGCGCATGCACACAATATTGCCGGTGAATTTTGCTCCCGTCATTTATGACGGGTTACCCCACTAGTCTGAAAATATTGAGTTAATTAACTTAAATATAATATATAAATTATTGACAAAATATTGATTTAGTATTTCAATTTTTAAATATTAATAATTAAAGTCAATTTTTGTTTGGTTCATGTCCTTAATTGGATTCCGTATAATGCACCTAAACACTTTTAATTTGAATTCATTTAACTCATGGAGTCATGTGTGTACAAGATATTAGGAAGTTATGAATGTAACATACTAGCGTTAGCCCACTAGTACTTGCAGAGAGCATGCGCATTGCCATCTTATCGTTTATATAGGAAAGTGATTGCAGATTTGCGTTAGCAGCGCCATCTATTGATCAATAATGGAAACTGTCGATGAGACGTTCACTATATAGGGGCCCTAGGAAGTCGCCGAAAATTAACAATATTAAATTAAAATTAATAAAATAAAATTAATTTGGTGTTTTTTTGTGTGCAGGTCTCAATATATTGACGTACTATGTCAATATATTGAGATAGTATCAATATTTAGTTAGTATCTCAATATTTTGACTTATAGTAGCTCAATATATTGACTTTAGGTTAGGTTGAGGTTGTATTAGGTTTGGTTTGGTTAGGTAACTATACCTAACCTAACATCACCTAAACTAACAATTACAATTACAATTAGTACTCTGCTAGCAGCCAAATAGGCCTATGGCAGAGGGACATAAAAGTCCACATGCAGCATTAAGCATTGTCAAGCACATATACATGCACATATATAAAAAACAAGATGAATATACAAATGTCAATCCCACAAAACAAAATTATCCTCATTCACCACTGACTCAGGAAGAGCGTTCCATTGTCTTATAACTCTAAAAAAAAAGACCAATAATATGAATCTGTCCTAGCAAAAATCTTCCTAATTTTGTTTAGAGTGGTCAGCCCTGCCCATATATAGTGCTTTATGAATATCACTGGACTGCGGTTTAGGACAATCACCCCGTGTAATTTTTCCAAACAATTTCAAACTTAACTCAGCCCTGCGATGTGCCAAACTATGCCATTGTAGCACTGACAGCATCTCAGTGACACTATCTGTAAATTTGTGCCTGCCACAAACAAATCTAGCTGCCTTACGCTGAACCATTTCAACTGAATGAGTGTGTGACAGAATGAGGATTCCATACACTGCAGCAATACTCAAGATGAGGCCGAACCAATGCTTGATAGGCAATAGTTTTAACTTGTGCTGAGCAGGTGCCCACTGTCCTTTGACTACAACGAAGCATATGTAGAGCTTTCCCAGTAACACCATCAATGTGTTTTTTCCAAGAAAGGTAGTCTGTCATTGTAACCCCCAAGTACTTATAACACTGGACACTCTGAAGAATAGTGTCAATCATACTATAATTGAACATAATTGGATTTCTACCCCGAGTTAGCCTCATAACGCTACACTTCCCCTCATTCAACTGAAGTTGCCATGTATTACACCATCCCTCAATTGCCTTCAAATGTAGAGCTAATGTTTCACAGTCTTGGATACCATCAACCTTTTTGTAAATTAGAGTATCATCAGCAAATAGTCTACAATTGCTGCCAACTGTGTTGCTGAAGTCATTAATGAATATTAGGAACAAAAGAGGACCCAGCACACTACCCTGGGGTACACCAGATTTAACAGACAACCACTCTGAGTGAGACCCATTTATAACTACCCTTTGTTTCCTATCACTTAAAAAAGAAGTTACCCATTTGGTTACCTGCCCCCCAACCCATATGCTGGAACTTTTGCAAGACGTTTTGAATGTGAAACAGTGTCAAATGCTTTACAAAAGTCAAGAAACACCATGTCAACCTGTTTACCATTGTCTAAACTCTTCTGGAGGTCATCCACTACCAGGATAAGTTGAGTCTCACAAGAGCGCCCTCTCAGGAAACCCATGTTGGTTATCAGAAATGAGATTGTGAGATTTGAGAAACTTAATACTAACCAAACCTAAGCCAATATATTGAGATAGTATCTCAATAAATTGAGATACTACACTGTAAGTCAGTAAATTGAGATAATAAGTCAATAAATTAGTAGTTTAAACGTCCTATAAGGGGCACCGTAGTTTTCACTTTCCACACTTTCCTATATAAACGATAAGATGGCAATGCGCATGCTCTCTGCAAGTACTAGTGGGCTAACGCTAATATGTAACATGCGTATTGATGCCTTTTAGTTTTAAATTTGGTGCTGCATGACGTCACTGATAAGAAACTGCCGCTAGGGCTAAATACACTATATATGCGAGGCTGTTACGCCACTAGGGGCGCTAATCTCATATATAATCTTTGCTCTTGAGTCTTGGCCACGTTAAATACACAATGGCGTGTAAGGTTTACAATGAAAATTCGCCTTCTCTCAAACATGATGTCAATTGTAAGGCGACACTGAAGGATATTGAGGTAAACATCTACTTATTTACTTAAATTGTCACTTTTTGATGCCTGAAATTGGCTTTCGTAAACCAGCCTAGTGTGAATGCGCCATTACTATTATGACAAGTGCTATCAACTATCTAGTCAAACGAGACAGTGTGATAGTGCTATCGCGACAGTGACTATCATGTTGTTTTCACGGTGATAGTTCTAGCGATAGTTGCTCGCATGACAGCAACTGTCGTGAAAACTATCATCATGAAAACGGGGCTTTAGAGCAGACTGAAAGACAGGAACACGCAGACATTTGCTCCGCCCCTTTTATGAGGACTGGCATTTTCTAATTGGTTTGTTATGGGGTCTGACGTCACCTGCTCCGCACTTTTCAATTTTCAAGTGGTTGATATTTGGTCTGACACTCATAAAAGGGCGGGGAAAACGACTGTATTTCCTTGTCTTTACATGCCTGGGACTGAAAGCAGAGAAGCAGTTAGACGCAGCCAGAAATGTTCTTTCTGGTTGGTTATTTGGGTTTGTTACGTGTTTGATTCTGTTTGTTATTGGTTTGATGCTCATAAAAGGGCGGGGCTATCTGAATCTTTCTGGCTGCTCCCAACTGACTGTCTGAGCGGTGGTCTCCAAACTTTTGATGGCGTATCCCTAAACACAGAAACAATAAATTAGCGCGGACCCCCAAATTTCCCAAAATATACATGGTACAAACATGGTAACAAAAGTCTGCTGTCAGTGTAATAATTAAAGGTGGGATGAATCCAAAATTTTCTCGAATCCGAATCGGTTTTCGAATCTCTCGAATCTTCCGAATATTGAATCTCTCGAATCTTTTGTATATAAGAATTGTATATTATTCATTATAGAAGATACAAATAAATGAAATAATATTAAATATTAAATTATTAATAATAAAAAACAAGTGTGGCACTCAAAAGAGCCGCCACAAGGCGATATTGGTGATCCTGTTACCACCGAAATTGCAACAATCGCCGGTTTTTTTTTTTTGTTAGTGAACGCTTCTATTCGACGTCAATGGAGTTAAAACTAATTTGACTACAGTTTATAACAGTTTTTTTTTTAGGTTTCCATTTGAAGGATCCGAAAGACGAAAAAAGCGTGAAGATTTGAGTTTTCGAATCTCGAATATTTTTCAAGATTCGCACGATTCGACTGTCCCATCCCTAATTTAAATCAAATTTAAATTATCATTTAAATCACGTTGATTTAAATGAAAAAAAAGCGACTGATTTAAATCAATCCACCCTGCTATGAATGAAATTCCTTCTTGCCAGAGGAAAAATTCCCTTTTTTTAAAAAACAGAAAAAGTTGAAAATGTGATTTAAAACAACGACTTAAAAAAGCAATACTTTACATTAAAAATGTAACATTTAAAAATAGATATAATCTACATTATATATTACATTTTACACGCACAACACAAACGATATAAAACAAAGTTGTAAGCAACGTTCCATTACCTTTAAGAGGCTAGATACATCGTTTAGTTCAAAATTTCTCCGAATGTAGGCGCTGCGATCGTTGTTGATTGAAAAACGGTTTTTTAACGTTTTTTCTCCCGGTTCGAAGTCACGTAATAATTAATAGAAAAATAATTTCGCGTGCTAACCTTATAAAAAGAAAACATTGTGAAGCCAGTAGATTAATGCACGTAATAATTATTTTGTTATTGTTCTGAGTTGTTTTTAACGGGAGTTCTTCTAATGTTTGGGTGACGGTTTTTTGCTCCTATGGGACTTAACATGGGGTTAAAAAAACGAACGACTTTGAACCTTGTTTAAAAATAGAAGGACCTTTTCAAAAATTATATAAATCGAGCACGTGAAGAACAATAGTTTTTATTGCATTTTGCGCTTTACTGTATTTTAATTGAGCGATTCTGAAGCGATTTCTTGCAGTTTTAGTAACACCATATAAGAACACTCATTTGTCTCGTTGTCGTCTGTTCAAAACAACAAGATGGACGTGGATCTAGGCTCTTAAACGTAATCATTTTTAAATATAGCTTTAGTTTTGACTGCACAAGTAAGTAAGGAATATCATATTTTTTTTTAGATGGTAACATGCTTACATGTAGGCCTATATTAGAGTCCCGATTACCTGAGCTAATGTGAACCAAGAACATCTCGGAATCGGATATGGTCATACTCGGTTAACAAGGAAATGTTACTTTGCGATAATTGATAATGTCGCCCTCCCCATAGTATCTCTCAAGGGAAAATACATAATATTATGTACTAGCATACTACAAGAAAAAGAATATGCAATTACAAACTTGTGTCTATTTAGTACGGAGCCCTGTTGAGAACATGGAATTTTTTTTATCTAATTCGGACGACTTAGTATCTCGTCCAGGACAAGATAATAAGTCGTCCGGACGAGATACTAAGTCGGGACTCGATGAAAGGATGAACATTGTAGGGTAACTCTAAACTCAGAAACAGAATGTATATAGAGAATTGAAGGAACACTATACTTTTTATTTTTATCGGTGAATAGATGGCGTTACGTTAAATTAAGCTTGTTGCAGGGGGTCCCCGGGGGGGGGGGCGCAGTCCCCAGAATGTAAAAAATGGTTTTCTTAAACAATGGTTATCTTGTTCCACACTTATGTTAGTACGGTGTTCAGTCAATTTTATATGCATATTGTTTCAGGTTTTAGAGTTTTATCCCACAATATTCATCCTTTCATCCTGACTTGACTTACTATCTCGTCCGGACGACTTAGTATCGCGTCTGGACGAGATAAAAAACATTAATAGTTAATACATACAAAAATATATATAAAAAAGAGTAGCTCGGATAACACGGAACCTCGGCTAATCAGGACTCTACTGTAATAATTTAATAAATAATGAAGTCTCAATTTTTCTTCAATGTTTAAAAAAAAATAATGAAATAAAATAATTGGATTTTTTTTGGAAATTTTATAAAAAAAAAAAAAAAAAAGTGATTTGATTTAAAACCGCGATTTAAAGTTCTATTGATTGAAATGAGTCTACCCTGATCACCTGATTTTTATTTCGTTGCCAAATTTGTTTTTCCATTTAAATCGCGTTGATTTTAATGAAGAATTTTCTTCTTCATTAAAATCAACTGATTTAAATGAAATCTGTTTGATTCAAATCAATCCACCCGGTTTTTTTTTCACTATTTTTGTCATCTGTTTGTTAGGTGCAGTCTAAATGTTAACAAAATTTATTTCTGAACAAAAAATACATATATGGGCAAAAACAAAAATTTATAAAAGTGTCATCAAGAGACATTGCAGACAATTACTCGAGTCGATGTTCCTTTATGTTTTTACCTTTTAGTCTCATTCGTAGTAAGAATTCGCTAAAATCGATATTATAATTGGCTTTAACTTTGTATTCGTTTCGGTTTTTGCCAACACCTCCAAAAGGACACCGTGAACGGATTGTACAACTTTCGCGACCATTTCTTCGAGACTCACGACCTCAAACAGGAATCTATGAACAAAAATAAACATATCACTGCAGAGTTACAAAAGACAGTTACTTTAATAAAGAAATCAAAAGGTACTCTTAAAGAGAAAATGACACTCAAATATAAAAGCCAACGAAAAGTGGCTACTTAACTTTTCTTTTTGTTTGTAGATCAGTGCGAAAAGGAAAATCGAGCAAGGTTCTATTACCTATGGGGTCGAGCGCTCAACGTAACTCCCGAGTTCGATCCGGAGGCACTGGAGAGTCTCAGGAAAGCTGTGAAGTTCGATTATAAGTTGACCGAAGCTTGGAACGAACTCGGAGAATGTCTTTGGAAGAAAGGAGACATGGAAGAAGCAAGAAACTGTTTCGAAGGAGCTCTACGTAGAGTACGAAGCGATGGTTGATTTAAATCACATAATTTTAAATTTTCTTTTATGTAAATCGATTTCAAGATTTATTTATTTGCTTATTTTGGAAGGTAATAATTAAGGTGTGAGGTTAGAGTTAATTCCAAATAATCTCACTATATGAAGTAAGTGAATTCACATGGCCGCACCCTTAGATCTCTACGGACATGGCTCTAAGTTCAAGGAGCGAATTTACCAGTAACAAGTAAGTAGGTTTTTAAAAGCATTTTTTAAACAAAACTCTTGTCTTTTCGAAACTTGATGAATAAATTAAGCAAGGGAACTCTTTTTTTGTGATGATCTGTTTGGAAATAATCGTTTTATGTCAATTTAAATAAAGCCGATTTTTCGTTTTTCGTTTTTTTAAAACTGTTATTAAATAATTAAATAATTATTCATCAAGTTTTGAAAAGACACTGAGTTATGTTTAAAAAATGCTTTTAAAAACATTCATGCTTGTACCAGTAAATTCGCTCTTTGAATTTTTTTTTTTTCACTGTACAGCTAAATGGGGTTTGGCCACGTGAAGACACGTAGCCATGGTAACGCCGCCCTAGGAGCCCGATTTGTAACTAAAGAGTAGAGGTGGGACGAATTCTAAATTGTCTAGAATCCGAATCCTAAAAGGTTCTCGAATCTCGCGAATCTCGAATGCTTCATATAAGAATCCTATATTATTCATTAAGAAGATACAAATTAATAAAATAATATTAAATTATTAATAATAAAAAAAACAAGTGTGACACACAGGGTCGCCACAAGGTGATATTGGTGATCGGGGTACCACCGAAATTGCAACAATCGCCGTTTTTTGTTGTTAGTGAACGCTCCTATTGGACGTCAGTGGAGTTCAAATTAATTTTACCAGATTTTTAACAGTTTTTTTGAGGTTAGGATTCGAAACATTTGAAAGACGAAAAAAGTGCAAAAATTTTTTTTAGAAGAATTTAAAAAACTGAAAATAATTTGTGATACTGCTAAACGTTTTTTTTTTATGATGTTCTCTTTCAACATAAACTTTCTATGACAGTTTGAAAAAGGCGAAAATAGTTTTTCATGAAATGTTAGTGAAAAAACCAAAAACGGTAATTTTCAAACTGAACTTTTGCTTTAAGATATTGCCATGATAAAACTTATCATTACCTTCTACCAGTCTAGTTTAAAAAAAAACGGTTCGCTTAGCCTTTTTGCGTCCAAATTTTACAAAAACGTCTATGCATAATCATAACATTAGCCACTGCAGTGGCGACATTCTGGAGAACAGCAAGAAAATAAATATCTTTTCAGCCACCTTAAGAAGTTAGTTAGTCATGTCCATTTGAGCTGTAAAATGAAATAAATGTTGTTTGTTTTCTGACTGGTGTAAACGTTTTCTATTTAATATCAAGAAGAAAATGATCTTATGTGATTTATACTCGACCCGAAATGCATGAAAAAACACAACACGAAATAGAAATAAAAATTCCGATAAAAAATTTTATTTATGCGTGGCACGTTACAATAGAAAACACTAAAACATTTTTGAACTAAAATAGAACGTCGATTATTGGAATTAATGTTGGACATGACTAGTTCTGATTTCTGATAATTAAACTGCCATTAAAAACGTCGAGAAAAGTAAGAAAAAACCGATTGCAAAGAATTTTTTTATTTCAATATGTAGTACTTCCATAAGAATAAGTAAAACAAAATTGGTTCCGATATTATAATCAGCGCTTTACTGTTAAGGAAGAGGACATAAAGATTAATAGGAAAAGCCATAATAAATGATGAAGCTGAAATGTTTTTTGTTAGCTGATAAAATATGCAGGGTTGGAAAAACTTAGGATTTTTCTACAGATATGATACTTTTTGATATACGAGGTGACGGAATTTTTTCACCATAACTTTTTTAATTGTTAATATTTTTAACAATTAGTGGCACAGTGGAGATAGGCTTTTTGCTTGTGGTGCTGGGGTTTTCCTGGTTCGAATCCTGGTCGAGGCATGGTTGTTGTTTGTCTTTCATAATTTCTCACTCATTGCGTAGTTGACGTCAGACAAGATACCCGGTCGTAAAACACATTTTGCCAAATCTGACTTTTATGTCACATCTTTCATCATTCATCATCACATCATTTGACCGACTCACCTGGTGCAGGACGTGATCCAGGCAAAAGAAGAATATTTTTAACACTTTTTCTTCGTTTTAAAAGCCTTTACTGAGGATTTTTCTGATAATAAAATTACTCATCATCATCATCATTTCCTGTACTTTATCCCGCAAGCAGCAGGGTCGGCCTTGCTGGTTCTAACTCTCCACTCGTTCCGATTTTGCACTAAGCCCCCAGTGACCCCACATGCCACCATATCCCGTTTTACTACCACGTCCCAGGTTTGCTTGGGTCTTCCTCTACCCCGTTTTATTCCCAGGTCTAAGTTCATTGCCTGCCTCAGCAGCCCATCTTCTCCGCTCCTGAGGACATGCCCAAACCACCGCAGCCTATTTTCCTGCATCTTTTCTACTATATTTGTTACCCCTACACTACCCCTAATAAACTCATTTCTGATCCTATCCCTTCTGGTCACCCCACTCATAAACCTTAGCATTCTCATCTCAGCTACCTGCTTTCTATCCTCATGCACCTTCTTGATTGCCCAACATTCTGACCCATACAACATAGCTGGTCTGACTACTGTCCTATAAAACTTTCCCTTCAATTTTTTAGGTAACTTCCTGTCACATAAAACCCCACTAGCCTGCCTCCACCTATGCCAACCTGCTTTTATCCGATTTGTGATGTCTAAGTCTAAGCTCCCATCATCTTGCAGCACATCCTAAATATTTGAAGTCGTGCACCTGCTGCATTAAACTGTCCCCAAGTCTAATCCCCTCATTCAACTGTTCTTCCCCATCCCACTGAAATTTCATGTACTCCGTTTTTGCCCTACTTATTTGCAACCCCTTTGATTCCAAGGCATTCCTAGTCTCCTCTAACCTTATCTCGAGTTCCATTTTAGATTCCCCAACTAAGACGATGTCATCTGCAAACAGCATACACCAGGGGACCTCCTGCCTCACCCCTGCCAGTAACTCATCCAGGACCAAAATGAATAGATATGGACTAAGTGCTGAGCCATGGTGCACACCAATCCTAACACGAAAACTATCAGAGAACCCCCAGGCAGTCTTAACGCTTGTCCGTGCATCCCTATACATGTTCCTCACCACATCTATATAACTCTCACCCACCCCCTTCTTCTGTAAGACCTCCCACAATAATGACCGTGGTACTCTGTCATAGGCTTTCTCTAGATCTATAAATACCATGTGTAACTCTTTCTTGGCAGCCCGAAACTTCTCAATAACTTGCCTTACTGCAAAAATAGGGTGCATTGTGGATTTTCCTGGCATAAACCCAAACTGACTTCCCCCAATTGCAGTTTTACCCCGTAGTCGAGCTTCATTTACTCTCTCCCAAAGCTTCATCGTATGACTCATCAATTTAATACCTCTATAGTTCCCACATTCCTGAACATCACCCTTCCCTTTGAAAATAGGCACTAACCAGCTGTCCCGCCATGCACCTGGCATTCTATCCCCCATAGCCAATCTATTGAATAACTTTGTGAGCCAGGAAATGGCAACATTCCCCAAGACCTTCCACACCTCTACTGGTATCCCATCTGGCCCTAAAGCCTTCCCTAGCTTCATTTTTCGCAATGCCTAAACAATTTCCTCAGCCCTAACCTGCTCCACTTCTCCATCATTATTTCTTCCAGTTAAAGGCTCATGCTCTACCCCCTCATTCATAAGCTTACTAAAATATTCCCCCCACCTGTTTCGTACTGGCTCCCCTACCCCACAATACTTTGCCCCCATTATCCTTGACAATCACCACCTTTTCAACATCCCTGCCTTTCCTCTCCCGAGCCCTAGCTATTCTATATACTGCCATTTCTCCTGCTCTGGTACCTAACTTGGCATACATGTCTGCATATTTCTTACTCTTTGCTAAGGCTACCTGCTGTTTGGCCTCTATCTTGGCATGCTTGTATTCCATCTGGGCCTCCCTGCTTCCATTGTGCTACCAAGTCTTGAAAGCATCTTTCTTCTTTTTAACTGCCATCTGTACCTCCTCATCCCACCACCAAGTTTCTCTGTCTAATCGAGACCCCCTACTCGTACTGTCCCTAGTACCTCGTTTCCACAATCACGGATCTGTTGTGCTACCCTTGTCCACAGCTCTCCTGCAGTGCCATCTAAATCCCATGCTATCTTACCTGCCATTTTCTTAAACTCTTCTGCCTTGTCTGGTAATGCCCACCACCTAATAGCTGTCTCTCCTCTATGTCTGACCACCTGTTTTGCACCCCTAGGTTTTAGGTCTAACACTACTAGCCTATGTTGTCCCGCTAGGTTTTTACTCGGTATCACTTTACAATCCTTGCACTCATTTCTATCCTCACTCCGAATCATGAAGAGATCGATCTGGGATTCTCCTGCCCTGCTCTTAAAAGTAATCAAATGTTCCTCTCGCTTCTGGAATAGTGTGTTTGCTAAAATTAACTTATGTGCCACTGCCGCCTCCAGGATACTCTCCCCTGCTTTATTTCGCTCTCCATAGCCCCACCCACCATGTACCTCTTCATACCCTTTCCTACCTTTACCTACATGTCCATTAAAGTCCCCACCAATTATGACCCGTTCCTTCCTACTCAGGCCCAATATCAGGTCATCAAACTGTTCCCAGAATGCTCATTTACTGGCTGTATCTAATCCAACCTGGGGGCCATATGCACTAACTACATTTATAACAATTCCACGCCAAACTACCTTTACTACTAACAGCCTACTATTTATCCACCTAACCTCAACCACACTATGTCTGAGTCTAGGACAATTCCTACTCCATGTCTACCCTCCTCACTACTTGCATAAATTAATTTATACCCATCCCCAATGTCCCTGGATTTATCACCTTTCCATCTTGTCTCCTGCAGACATGCAACATTTACCCTCCTAGCCATTAGCACACTAGATAACTCCCTAGTCTTCCCTGTCAAACTCCCTATATTCCAGGTGCCAAACCTAAGTTTAGTACCTCCACTTCTACCACTACTTCCAAGACCTCCTTGTTGTTGATGCTGGACTCGCTTCTTTAGCCCCACCCATCCACTGTGGGGTAGCCCTTGCCAATTTATCACAGCCACCGGGCATTGCAGCTGCACGTCGCTTATGGTGGGGGACGCCCTAGCCATATTCGGAATACTATTTAGAACCAACATCATATGTTTTGGCAAATCTTTACAACCGGCTGCCAACCTGACGTCGACCCTCCACTTTTGCACCCGGGCTGGGGACCGGCAATGGCATGGTTTGGTTTTGGTCTGCCCTGAGTATTTTATGCCCTCAGTACCCTCCATAACTGGCGGGCATTCCCCTATCCGCCACCTGGGGAGGCACCCGATAGGGGACCCAAAAAACCCCACGGGTAATAAAATTACTAACAACTTTATTTACAAATTAATAATTTGCTAAACAACAAAGAATAACTAACTGTGATGCAATATTGCAAGTGGCGTTCATAGGCAGCAGTTGCTCTATTCCCCATGTTTAGACGCAGCTCAACTAAATTACTAGGTGCTAAATACTAGTTGTGCTTTGACTCGGTCATTGGTGCAATCACTGCCTATGAACGCCGCTTGGAATATTGCATCGAAATGAAGGCTTCGGGCACCGAACAAGAATACTATGAGCGTATGTCTAATTTTCGGAATTTAACAGCGTCAGATGTTAAATTGCTTTTTGTTGTAATTGTTGATAAAATTATTAATTTGTTTTTAAAGTCATTGGAACTTTTATTATCATAGAAATTATCAGTCTCGGCTTTCAAACAATAAAAAAGATGATTAAAAATTATTAACACTCAAAAAGTGTTGAAAAAATGTTGCATAGTACCGAGACAAAACACACTTTTTCATGTTTACTGACTTGCGGAACGAGACATTGAATAGTTTGTGAATTTGCAGACAAAACACAGAAGTAGCAGAAATGTTTTAGAATTGTCGCCAATTCGTCTCGAAACACTTAGTTTTTGTTTAGTCAGCTTGCTGTGGATCGGCCTGTATGATACACATATTTTTTTTTAATAATTAAAAACACTTCATCTAAAAAAATCAATTTATTTCTCTCAACATTCTATCTATACAAATTCCGTTTATTTTGAAACAGGGATCGAACAAAGTCTCGCTTCGTAGTCTGTCAATGGTTCTCCGACAGTTGGGAAACACGAAGGACGAGAAACAGAAGAACGTCTTGGATAGCGTAACCAAGGCAAAGGAGGCCGTCAATCTCGACATTGAAGATGGAATCTCGTGGCGTAAGAACTGCTGTCGTTTGCTCGAACCATGTTTCGCGGTAGTTATACTTTTTAATTGTATGTCCATTTTTGTTGAAGTTATTCTTGGAAACGCATATCTGACGGCTTTCTTTACTCTCGGTCAAGATCCGAAACTTTTGAAACAGAGTATGGCAGCATACAGACAAGCGGTGAGTATCTGCTTCGAACACCTAAACAGAAAAGAAAATGGCATGAAGGGTTAAGTTGAGAAGTGCCACATTGAATTAGAGCTAAACTATTGACGGTTAATTGCAATAACAGCAAAAACAAACCAGAGAGAAAAAAAAGTAGATTTTGAAAACGGTACAAAGCTGAAACAACTGTCAACAGTACTCACGACAAAACCACAACAAATTTGTGACACAACACAAATTGGATTTTGTTTTGTGTTTCTATAGCTGTCCTACGTAAACTACGCAACTGTTCTGTTGTTTTAATTCCAACTGCACAGACTCACTGCACATACAAGAGTTTAAAAGGTTGCATAGTACTGAAACAAAACATGATCCTTTTGATATTTACCAACTTGCATGGGATATTGATGTGGACAGAGAAGGATAGAGAAGTTAAACTGAGTAATGCCTAAATTTTCAACAACAGTTAACCAGACAATAGTTAAGTTGATGAACAGCTAAAGTAATAGACGAATATGAGCCAATTATTAGGAGAGCTAAACATGTGATGCACTGCCGGTTCAAGTGAGTTTTCATGTGGAACGCGGTCCTGGGAAAGAATATGGCGAGGCTATATGAATCGAGGGAACTCTTTTTGGTGACTATCTGTTCCGAAATAATTATTTAATAACAGTTTAAAACGTCGATAACAGCAATTATTAACAGCTGTTATTAAAAATTTCCAAACAGAGCGTCACGAAAAAGGGATGACTCGGTTAATTTATTCATCAAGTTTCGAAACATAATAAATTTTATTTCGTAAATGCTTTTAAAACATACATACTGGTACCAGTAAATTAGCTCAATTAACTGTTTTTTCGCCATGCAACTCAATGGGTGTTGCGACATGAAGACACATAGTGATGATATCGCCCTAAGGGCATGAGTAGTATAGGAAAAGTCATTCTGGGTCACTTTATCCCGTAGACTACTATAGAGCCTTTATTTTCAGTACCACATTCCAATGTCACCTTTCCACACCGCATACTAATTTTGCCTCTCAAGCATAGCAACCATAAATATAAAGAGAAAGAAATAAAAATCGGCTAAACTAATTCATTCAAGCGTAGCAGCCAAGGCAAATTCATTGTATAGTAGTACAGTGTTAAATTGCTGGAGAACAAAACTGTTCTGACCAATTTTTTAATTCTTATTGTTTCTAGTTTTTAATTATACTGAGAAAGAAATAAAAAATTGGCTGAATTATAATACTATTGTTATTTTGTTTACACCACTTCTTCATCATAGAATTACCTGCGTGTGCCAAACCAGGAAAAACATACAAATGCTAAATCATGAAGTGTTAAAATCTACATACTTCAACTTAATCCATGAACGTGCTTATACTTACCATGGTGAAAAGAATGTGAATTACCCAGATGAACCATTCATCCGACTGGGAACATCAAACATTTATGCAATAAGGTGTACGAAGCCAATTTACTTGGCTAAAGGTATCAACAATATACCGTTGGATATTATGCTAACTGCGGATTAAAGTATTATTGGTGAATCATGCACAGCGAAGTTTTGAGCTTACTCAAAAAACATCACAAAATATCCTGGTCATCATCAATAGTTCAACCTTCCGAATACTACTGGGCCTCTGACAGTGACTCATCAATGGATTTAAAAATCCAATTATAATTCCAGCGTATGTGTGCTGAATTCAACTGGAGTTGACAGCAATTTAAATCCTTGTACAATATGTTTGTAAGATATTGTCTTTTCTGCTTTTTTACATTTTATTTTTTATTAATCTTTATTATTTTATGCTGTATTTTTTATTTGTTTTTTGCTGATTTTTTATATTATATCTTATTTTATATAGTATTAATAAAGTGTATTCAATTTTGCTTCTTTGCCTTATTTTTTGGGCTTTTTATATTTTATTGTTTGAAAATGTGTACTTGTTTATATAAACTATTAATAAAGAGAATTCAATTTTATTTTTTATTGTTGAGTTTTTTTTAAATCATACAGTAGCATCTTTCATAACCTAATATTTTCACGATCTTTTGTCTGACTTGGCTAAATTTTCTTTTTTTTTCGTCATATGAGGACTTTAAAATATTGTAATTAAATTCATTCGCTTTTTGTAAATGAACCGGATTTATAAGTTTATCTTTGGCATCTTTATCTTCGGTCTTTTTTTGTTCGTCCTGTAGTTTTTGTTGTAAGACATAAACAAGACGCTGAATTGCTTCATCCCGTTTTCCATCGGGTCCGGGTATGAGGCTTTTTTGATGTAATTCTTTTTCGAGGTCATTTATTTTGTTTTGATATTCCGTTTGACTGGTATTCTTATCCTTAATGAGATTCTGATAGTTGGTGCATGATTCCTCGCACGTTTTGAACATGATATTCACATTGTCCGCAGTTGTTTGCATTCTGGCTTCTTCCATTACCATATTTTCTTCCTCTTTGTCTATATTAGATGTAGATTTGTCTATTTTTTTAATCAACTCATTTTTGTTCAACTGAATCAAAGGATGCCTCAAATGAAGGGGCCCGAAATATTCATCGAGAAATCTGGGAGAATGATACACCCTGCTAGGAATGCTAATGTTGATACTTGGGCTCCGCTCCAGATCTCTGATAATAATGCGAAAAATGAATCTCATCCAAGGCGACTTCATAATCTCCAATAATTTCGATGGGTTTTGGGAGTTTCACGGTGTAATTTTTTAGTGTTCTCCGGATAATATTTCATACTGCTATTACTCAGCAGTGTCACGTAAAAGTCTTGAGGCTCGTCATTTTTGAAGCTGTTTCAAATCTCCCACGTAAATCCAACTGTTGTTTATCGGCATATCCTTTCCACTTCACCAAAAGTTGCCAGTGGCGACCTTTCCCTTTTTCAGCTACAACTTTTTCTACAATCCAAAAATCGCTATCTTTCTTGTTAATTTTTTGAAGTTCTTCCTCGTAAAGCGTACCTTCTAATAGTTCTCCATCAATATCCACAAGACGATATACCGGAGGTATTCGATCGATGCATGCAGAGATGGTGAAAACCTCATCCGACCCATTGGGCAAGTAACCTTTTTCAAAAAGTTAACTTCGTCTTGGAAATACGGACATGATCACCTACTTTAAACTTGGGCAATCTACTATTGGCAGATGTAAACAACCCTTTAAATACATCTTTTTCATTGGTAGATGAGACTTTCTCCGGAGCGATTCCAATGCTTCTATGATACAATGCATTGTATCCTTTCACCAGATAAATTGACTTATCAATGTACCGATAATTCCCCTTTGCGGTAAAGTATCTCCAGATGCGTGATTTCAAAGTTCTAGTAAAACGTTTGACAATGGCTGCTTTGACTTAGTTAAAAGTGGTGTTTTATCCAATCCTATGTTCTTTGAGAAAGGTCTAAAAGTTCTTATTCAGGAATTCTTTTCCCCTATCCGACTGAATTTTTCTCGGCTTCCTTCCATCTCGCAGAATACTTTTCGAAGCAGAGATCATTTCCTTTCCAGTCATTTGTTTTAATGGTTGAACCCAAGCATATTTTGAAAATACTTCGATACAAGTTAAAAGATAGTTGTAACCCTTATTCTCTTTTTTGTAAGACTATATCAACGAGATCCATCTGCCATACATCGTCTATTTTACTGACCAATGTTCTATTTCTCGTAAATGTTCTTCTCACTGGTTTATGTAAAGTGTAGACATCCTGCGTTCGTAACCAGGTTTCATATTCACCCCGAGTAAATTTCTTTCCAGTCGCCGCATGAAGTCGATCCACACCCCCGAAAGACCCACTGGAGGATGGATCGTAATAAATTTTTTTTAGTTCTTTGTTTTTCATGATTCTTCCTATACGAGACTTAGATTTTTTGGTATCTGGATGATAATCCCATCGCTTGTCGTTAGCTATTAGAGATCGAGGTACGTTCATTTTTTTCAGCTCCGTGATAAATGGCTCCCATCCTGGGGGGTCGTATCTAGCTTTACTGATAACGAGATCTCTAGTAAGGTCCATAATATTTTTATTCGGTACGACTTGTCCATCTATCAGAAGCTGATGCGATGAATTCCAACTTAATGGGCACCTACCATCTTTTATCAAATTAAGAAACGACAAGCCTTCTTCTGTTGTGTCTTCGGCAGTTGGTTGACTATCGCTGGTACCTGATGGATGTTTTTCTTTTACAGGGACCGAAAAACCAGGGTCTTCTAACGTCACTTTCGTTACCTCTTTGGGCCTGTTCTCATAAATGGATTTATACCTGTGTTGTCCTAGAAGTAAAACCTTATTGTAGTTATCCAAGTTTTCTTCTTCCAAAATATGTTGAATGGCTTTTTCAATGTCTCTTCAAGTACGTTGAATGGGTGTTTTATTTTCTTGTCTTGATACTGAGCTTCTCAAGATTCAGCGGGGATGAGGATCATTTTCTCGGCCATGATGTTATTAAACCCATTAACATCGACAATACAGGGGAAATTAACAGGGGAAGCCAACCCCCTTTTTGTTTGACAAGAAAGTTTTTCTTCAAATTTGGAGATGCTTTCATATTCACTAATTTATTCAGTACATGCCTATATGGCCGTAACTCTTTTTTCATGTTCACTCAGTACAATGTTAGAGTTCCCAATATTATGCTCACAATCACAAACACTTAATAAAATCAAAGTTGGAGTTCTTTAGAAGTTATTTTTGAAGTTGCAGAGTCTGCAGCTTTGTGTAATCTGTGAATGTTACGATCGAGTCGTGAAGGAATCTTTTTACTTACTTTCATTCTTGTTTAGGTAAAAATACAGCGGTATACTCTCCTGGAAATATATTCGCTCTGAGACGAGAGTTGTCATTCGCATTCTGCGTTAGATCAATCATCAAGTAACTGTATGGATCACGAGTACTCTGGTTAAAGGCATCGATCCTGAACTTGGTGTTGCCAAAATACATCTGATGCGACAAATGAGCAATCTGAGATTTGTCACAAGGGTTTTTAAAAAGAACCAAATATGAAGCATTCAGAGAAATAGTGCGCTGAAACGAGTTCTTATCAAAAATATTTTGTGTATTAAATATAACACTTATACTTTGATGATGCGAATCGCACGTAAAGAGTTAAGAAACACCTCTCTCTATCCACATCTTGAAAGAGATCGTTGAGAACAATAAGCTGATTTCTATCGCATCTGAGCGTCTTCATGTTGGGCATTCCTTTTAGAAATACTGCTCGAGTCCCATAAAGTGAATACCAGTCATGATATTGAGAAAAGTGCCACATTACTCTCTTCGGTGGGGGCTTAATCATTTCCCTGGCATGATCCAACATTTTCTTAACAAAGGTTGTTTTCCCGCAACTGCTGGGCCAGGCAATAATCATCCTAAACGGGGCCTTCAACGGAATGAAGGAACCCTCTTTTTCCATGATCATTATGGAATCTCTCGGTAGTTGTATATCGACAGGTAGTTCCGTTTTATTGGAAATAGCGATATTCGTTGTTTCGAGGATAAGCATAACAGCGGCAATACAACTAATAACATACTTTATATTCGGCTTCTTTTTTTGAGGTACCATCCCTTCCTCTATCGTTAAATGAGATATTTCATCTTGCTCCACCATTTTAGCTTCAAGAAAGTAACGAGATGGAGTGCATAATGTGATATTTATTCAGTAGTAGTACAAGTTTTGAAAATTTCAGATCGCCACTCGTAATTTGGCCAATGAGCGATCAGATACAAAATTCCTTGAAAAATAATATGCTTGTTCATTCATATTCCTCGGGAAACATCACAAAAAATGAGTCAGAGTTTGACTTCCATCACACGTTTTCAAGAGTTTGTTTTGAAGATTACAGTCAGGACACGATGTATTCCACTCTGTTTGTGACATTACTACTTTCATCATTTGGTGGACATGCTCTCGAATATATCTGGAAAATCCATTGCACGTAAAGTCAGCTGCTTGTGGACAAAAAATTAGCAATAAATTCTCGTATTTCATACAAAGACCTAGCTCTTCGAGATTTATGCAAGGAATATTGAATTTCAATAACAAATTTGTTTCCACGATGCCACCCTTATAAGCAAATAAGGCATTTGGATTTTTCTTAGAGGCACGCATATATAAGTTACGTAAAGACTCGCCTAATGCCGAAAATGTAACATCGTTGGATCCTTTTTATATTGAAGCCCATGAATATATGATCTGTCACAAAACGTACGGTTCTGACATCCTTTTCAGTCAGCCATCTATTTTGAGGTACCAGTACGAATATATTACATGGATACAGATCACCGATAGAATAGTATCCCAATTCTTTAACGAAAAAATCATTTCCAATTTGAAATCCATCACTATCAATAATAGTGGCTATGTTGTCGAGTGTTCATTCTGCAATTTTCATTCATAAAACAGAATCGCATTAAGAACAATGAAACATACCTAAGGTTGGAGGATCTGAAGATTCCGTCAATGAGTAGATCTTGCATCATCCCAACCCTTTCACGAAGAATTTATACCCGTGGATTATTCCATTCCTGTTTCCAAGGGGTGTAGGTAAATCACAAACTTGTCGAAATGAGAGTAGACACGTTTAGACTTGTTCAATCCTGTCTCGATGAATCATTTCTGAAGAGGCGTATCTTTAAATCATGGGCTTGTGAACACTAACCGGACTTAAACCGGAAGTTATTAAGAGAATAGGTAATGGTATTCTCATAACTTGACAAGATTAGAATTTTTAAAAGTTGACTGTGTTTAGGAATCAAGAAATTTGACCGAGGAATGCTCGTACTCCATTTTATTGCATCTGTAATAATAAGTAAAACAAGGTGCTAATCATTAGTAATTGTGGAACCACATGAACAAAATGACTCGCAGGGGCCTGAGGAGATGTGCAGACATCATACATGGCCTCTTATGATCCATTATCTTGAAGCCACGATGCTAATGATTTGAACACGTATTCGCTAATATGCACTGCCGTTGCTTCCTCGAATCCAGATCTTGCCAGTTGGAGGACGAGTGCGTACGCCACTAATTTTACCGAATGAAGGTGATCCTCGATAAACTTCGTCCAACAAGGTTAATTCTTGGTTCAAATTTGAAACTGTTTTTAAAGTTGTTGCTATGAATTCAAAGGCTTGAATATCTTTATTTCGAGCTTGTTCAGCGAGTTCATAAATCTTTCGTGAAAAGTTCGAATTCACACTTTCGCACAATTGTTTGGCCATACGAAACACATCAATGGTAATTTTAGTAGAAACCTGAATGTTGAATACTGCCTTCTCATTCGGGAAAGCTATCCACATTGAATAAAAACTAAGAGCTCCTTAGAAAGTGGATGGCCTTGATAAGGTAGAAAGGCTAATCTAGAAGATACAATCTCATCCATATGAAATAGTCAACCTCTATTATAATTCAGCCAATTTTTTTATTTATTTCTCAATATAATTAAAAACTAGAAACAATGAGAATTAAAAAATAGGTGAGAACAACAATTTTTTTCTCCAGCAATTTAACACTGTATTATTATATAATGAATTGGCATTGGCTGCTACGCTTGAATGAATTATAGTTTAGCCGATTGTTTTATTTCTTTCTCTTTATAATTATGGCTGCTACACTTGAGGCGACATTGGAATGCGGTGTGGAAAAGTGACATTGGAATGTGGTACTGAAAATGCGTGCTCTATAGTAGTCTATGGGAGAAAGTGACCCAGAAATGACTTTTCCTATACTACTGGCACGATTTGTAACTAAAAACCTAATGGTCACACCTTAAATGACATAATGATCTGAAAATCCAATTACACCTAATTCTGAAAACATTTGGCCACACTCTAAATGCGCCTGCATTGAATCTTTTGGAACCGTTTATTTTCTTTTTACTGTTTTAGAATAAAGATCAAACTGCTCGTACCCAACCCGATCTTCACTACAACCGTTCAATTGTAAGCTGTTTTATGACATTCTGTACATTCCGCACCATTTCAAAGGATTCTAATAATTACTATAGGCACTGAAATACGAAGAAGAGTATCAGGATGCATTGGAAGGTTTCGTACAGTCGCAATTGCTGGATTACTCGTGGGAAGCTCCAAAATCCAAGGAACGGGATCTTGTGTTATATTTACAAAAAGTTAAAAATCTCATCATTAATAAGGTTTTCATTTGAACTCTTGTCATATTACACCGACTTAACAGCAATGAAAAGTTTACATTTCTTAATTTTTCTTTGTTAGGGTCAGCTGAAACCGAAACGATTGCAAAACTTTACCAGTTTGTTATCGAATCCTTTGAAAGATTTGGGACCTTATGGTGGAGGAAAGTTTGTTGCTTCGGGAGGAAGAAGCGTTGTTTTAGCAAACGTCCCGTTAAATTCCCTGCAACCGGGAATGAATGCCGAAAAGGTCATAATTGGAAAAGTTGTTTGCCAAGTCTCTTCGGAAGATCCGATTCCATTGTATGTTCTTTTGTTTTGTTACCTTATTTGTTGATTGATTCGCATTAGCAACTGTGTATGGATGTAGTGACGTTCAAAGAACAATAGTGAAGAGGATGGGAAAAAGCACGACGGACGTCAATGGAGCGATATATGGGCTTTTATAACTTTGGGGCGATATTGGGGTGCTGACATTGTTAAAACTATTATCGTTTGCGAAAAACTGTTTTAAAAAAAATATATATTTCTAGCGACTTATAAAATATAAAAGGTATGTCATGATTAAGAAAATAAAATAATTTGCCTTCATAATTTGTTGAAATTCCAAGAAAACGCTCACAAGAGAAGAAAAAGTCCGATCATATACACAACTTTGGAATCTTTTTCCATTGGATCGGTTATCTTTTTCTTTTACTAGACGACCCAATGGAAAAATATATCTGTGAGAGAAGCCCAGTTGTAGGGTCTATTGAGTCAGGCTTTTACTCCTCTTGTGAGTGCGTTTAAACAGAATGCTATAGATTAGGAAATGAAGTTCATTTTTTTTAAAATCATGACATACCGTTTTTATTTTAATTAAGTCGTTAGAAATATTTTTAAAATTTTTTTTTGCAAACGGTAATAGTGTTAAAGATGTCAGCGCCCCTATATCGGTCATTAAACAGGCCCTTATACCGTGCAGCGTCGAAGTGAGGTCTTCCTAAAATAGTTCCATTTTCTCGTTTTATTTTAGCTATTTTAGTATTGAGCTAATAGATGCTTCTTGGATGTCGCGATTGTTTTGTTACTAGACCCCCCCAATCATATTTTGAATACTAAAAACAACATTAAGAAGCTTGTGGGAGCAAACAATTTGCAATCGAAGGGGGCATATAGAGCCACATTAAGCGAAGCACGGCCTCTAGGCTTTTTGGTGCTTGGGCTTCACACTAAAATTATTGGCATTTTATTGTCTTTTGTGTTTTTTTCAAACCCCTTATGGTAAATTAACACTGAAGAAATAGCAAAAACATTGTTAGTAGAACTATGTTAATAACAAATAATCATGTTAATTAATAATTTGTTTACTGTTTTTGTATAAGTGGCGGTACCGATGTATAAATGGCGGTACCGATGTAACTGAAGGCTGTACCGATCACACAAAAAAATTGTCATGCCGATCGATTTAACCGAGCCGATGATGCCGATTTTCACTACCGATTTTTGCTGCTGGAGTTTTACGGCCGATTTCTGGTACAGAAAGTGTAGGCTGTACGCACAGGCATACAAGCTGGGGGAAGGCAATTGTTCCACTCCCACCCCTCTCTCTCTCTCTCTCTCTCTCTCTCTCTCTCTCTCTCTCTCTCTCTCTCTCTCTCTCTCTCTCTCTCTCTCTCTCTCTCTCTCTAAAGCTGCTTAGACCAAGTGAGATTTGAGCAAAACGGGAAATCACAAAATTTAAATTTTTATATTATTATTTTTCGAGTTTACAAAGCAATGGCAAGACAACAAATTCCTTTTAAAGATGAATTAGTGATAAAGTTGGTAATAAATAGATTTGACCCTCCACCACTGCCTTTTTATCCGAGAGCAGACCTAATTGCTGAGGGCGTTAATGATCGGAAATTGGGTAACATTTGTTCGTCGGTCCGATTTTTGCCGATTAGCAGTAAATCGGCAGAAATCGGTTCGGCAAAATCGGCTCCGTACAACCTTAGTAAATGTCTATAACAAAATGCTAATCCACGACACTGATCCACGCGTAGAATGTTATTAACAGTGTTGACAATGGAAATACCTTGCTAGTAACATTTTATCAACATTTTTTTTTATCAGAACTGCCTCCAGAGCGGTCGCAAAATGTCTGCTATTAACAAAGTTAGCAACAATATTATCGACATGTTAATGGAAAAATTCTGAAAACAAATGTTATTGACAAAAGTTAATAGAAAAATATTAACATTTCTCGAGACTATTAACAATGTTAATAGCAAATTGTATCAACAAATGTGGATAAAAGTTATTGGCATTTAATAGGCTGGTTGTTAATATTTGTTAAAAACATTGTTATTGTTAATAACACGTGTTTTCAGCAATGTTACCTCCTATGTAAAATGAAGGGTTGAGAATCATATTGGTGAATATGAAAAAATGGTTGGGGGTCACTACAGCTACCAAGGCTCACAAGCGCTACTAAGGGGAGAACAGCTACTTGGGTCACTACAACTACCAAAAAAATATATAGACCTTTTGTTCATCAAAAGGGTCACTACAGCTACCAAAAAATAGGGGGAAAAATATAGACCTTTTTTTTATCACTTTCTCGTCACTACAGCTAAAAAAATAACCCTTTCTCCCTAACCTAACCGAACCTTACCTAATGAAACCTTACCGAACCTTACCTAACCGAACCTTAACGATCCTAACCAAAAAGTACCCATACTAACCGAACCTAACCGATCCTAACCAAACCGAACCTAACCGATCCTAACCAAACCGAACCTAACCGATCCTAACCAAACCGAACCTAACGGATCCTAACCAAACCTAACCGAACCTTACCGATCCTAACCAAACCTAACCGACCCTAACCAAACCTAACCGAACCTAACCAAACCTAACCGAACATATTGAAACCTAATCGAACATAATGAAACCTAACTGAACCGAATATAATCTAAACTAAACGTATTGATAAATAAAAAGGCCTATATTTTTTGGTAGCTGTAGTGACCCTGGTAGCTGTAGTTACTAGTGAGCCAGTCCCGAAAAAATAAACAATTGAGTTAAACCAATGATTTCACATCACAACAACTCTCTTTAATCAGCAGATAATAACATTTGTTTCATGTTATCTACAAATTCAACTTGTTGAGAAGTGAAATCATTTTGTAACTCAATTTATTTTTGTTGACACACACCAGTATGTTTCTCAGCCCGTCGAATTGCCTTTAGCATAGTATGTTATCTATTCTTACTAAATATTGGCACCGCTACAGCACCCAGGTGCAATAAAGTTGTAGAAAAGGCCTTGCTAGAGCTCAATGAAAAAAACTCTGAAGAAATATTCCAAAAACATAAATTCCACAAAATGAAACTCAGAAAATAATATGTAGCCTATAGCATAATGAAAACTCTGAAAACAAAAGCAATTGTGTAAATCCCTATGTTGCTGTCTGCAGTGTTGTATTTTCCTGGATTCCCTATTGTATTTCAGAGCTTTTTTTTCTCGGAGTAATCCAAGAGTTTCCACTCTGAAACAGCAGTTTTCGGAAGAAAAACTTCCAAAAACTATCATTTCTGAGTGTTTCATTGAGCTCTAGCTAGGCCTAAAGACAAATAGTTTATGCGCCTTTACAAGTTTTCAAGTGTTCGTTATGTCTTTTTAGAAAAAGAAAGTTATGAATGCGATTGAAAAGTGCAAACATTTTTCTTTTGTACATAATGAGAAAATTTATACAATTTAAATTTTTTTTAAACTTTTGCACAGGCCTTCAAGAGCAACGGGTCCCCTAACCTTCAACTTACTTGCAATGACTACTATGATGTTGTGGCAAGGTAAAGACACAATTTATATTTCTCAATTATCAAAAATAAAAGTTATTTTTTTTTCTGTTATTGTTAATTTGGAAAAAAAAAACTGTGACAAAGACCTTTAAAATGAATAACTTTTTTGTTTAATTGAGAGATTAAAATTATTTCTTGACCTTACTGCAACATTATAGTATCCAGTGCAGTTTCAGAATTAGTTTACAACAAGCTGAAGTGATTTCGGATAGCGTATAATTGAACAATTGCCCATAAAGTCCTGTGCAAGGAACGGCCGGATCTGACCGGGCACAGTGGATTCTCTGCCTCGAGCAGGATGCCAGGGGGTGCGCCAAACGAGATTTTTTGTTTTTCCTTGCGTGAAGGACGGAAAATAAAATAAACCGTATCCCACCTCTGGTGGGTGCGCTACAATTTTAGTTTGCCCCACTCGAAGGTGGTTCATAACTCCTCTGTTATCTTGTAGAGCCCAGAATGTGTACTCTGGTTGTTCCACATTTCCAATGAAATTGAAAGTGTTTAAAAGAGACCATCACCTCCAGAAATTTCTTCGTAAAATATTGTGAAGACTTACATGCACCCAACGATTGCCAAAATGATTTTTAAAATAAAAAGTTAAATCATTAATATAATTTAAAAAACAAAAGTCATTGGCAATAAAAAACCAAAAGATCTATTTAGAAATTGTAGATGGTGATATTGTTCAACTCACATTACTTTTAATTCCATATTCAAATACATGTTTTCCCTATTGATATCAAGAGTACTAGGCTTTGATATTTGAACTCTCCTACCTGGTACATGGCTCTCGAGCTGATTGGAAGGTAGTACTGAGTTGAATATGAATAGGGAATACATATGTATTCTCTGATATTTCCATATTTCCTTAATGAAATACATATGTATTTCATTAAGGAAATATGGAAATATCAGGTGACAACATTGGCGACTGAGTCGAACAGGCACAGTCGTTTGCCCCCCACCCTTTTATGAGCGTCAGACCAAATATCAACGAATTGGAAATTGAAAATGGCACGGCATGTGACGTCAGACCACATCACAAACCAATTAGAAATTGCTGGTCCTCATAAAAGGGGTGGAGGGGTAGTCTTTTAGTTTTTTTTTAAATTTAATATACTGTTGTTTGGCGACTCATGAAAATACACTTCATTAAAAAAAGTATTTAGCAATCGTTAGGTTAAGTTTCGACAATATTTGAATAAAAAAAATTCCTAGGGATTATGGTCTCTAAAAGAAGAAAAGTAAATGAAGTTACGTTTCACGTTGTTATATCTTCGAAAATAAATTGCTTATGTGAATTTCAAATTCTAGAATTTCATTTTTCTTATCAATTTGGGACATAATTGTCGAAACATTGTCGAAAAACACGTCTTTCATTGTCGTTTCAAAATGATTAATTATTTTGTAAAGATATCAACATGATATTATCTTAATAACGCTTACGTGATTCCATTACTCTTTTAGTGCCGAAAGCACTTTCAATTTTTCCATAGTTATTGTGATGTTTATAACTCGGAAATGTAAATTCATTTGAGTGATACAAAGACTGTCAGCTAATGCTAATCAGTCTTTTCAAAGCTGTTAATATTATCATCAATTACTCAAAACTTAACTTTTTTTTCTTCTTCAGTACATTCTGTATAGTCGACCAAAGTTTGGAGTGTTACTCAGTTACCGTGTACAATTTGGCTCAGGGCCAAGGTGTTATCATCGGGGATTCTGTGGCCATTCCGGAACCATTTGTGCAACTGGTCGATGTTAATCACAATGGAATCATTGTAAACTATCGCAACATTCGTGTCGACAGTCCGATGGTACTTGTAGTTAATGGAAAGAAATTCGGATTGGATAAACACGCTCCGTCCGAGATCGGATTTACAAAAAGCCAGTGATGTTATACATCAGAGAATATAATGCTACTTGTTTTTTTGTTGTTATTAATTTTTTTATTGTTATGAGAAGGAAATGTATTTGATAATTGAATCTCGAACTTAAAGAAAAAAGGTTTTCAACTTTACATTTCGTATTTTTACTTATAATTATGTTTGCATTTAATGGCCCTTCAGATTATTTTTATACCGAAGTGCATTTAAAAAGACCATTACCTCCAGAAATTTCTTTTCAAAATATTGTCAAGACTTACCCAACGATTGTTAAAACAATTTTATAAATTTTAAAATAAGTCAATAAAACCATAAAAAAACTTGAAAATGAAGTGACTTTTCCTGAGTCACCAAACGACCTTTTCAAAAATAATTGAATAAATTAAACAAGGGATTCCGAATCACTCGCTTAATTTATTCAGTTATTTTCGAAAATAAATCGACTTTCATTTCGTTTATGGCGCATAGAAATTTTTTTAGGAGAGGTGTTATTTTGGTGAACGGTCCGAACAACGATACAAACTGTCAGAAAAATACTAGGAACAGGCCGAAGGTTTGGTAAAATTAAGTTGTCGAGGAACGGTCGGAAAAATGGACAAATTTGATTTAAATACCCCAGACCCCCAGCAACAAGCCTAACCTTCCGACTGTTTCTACTGTTCTGCCGTTCATCAATAGCCCCCCAGTATGAGTGATAAGTGGAGGGGGAGGTAAAGGGGGCAAAAAGTTTTAAGCGGCCCTGGGGGGCGCAACGTTTTATGTGGCGGGGGCACAACCAAGCCTAGCTATGACACTGCTGTATTCCCTATTCATATTCAACTCAATACAACCTTTCATGTAGAATAATTCAAATATTAAATTCATGGACCATTCAAATGAAAGTAATGTGAGCTGGTGACAACACATCAGAATTCAAGTAGAGGAGTAGACTTTGGGGGGTTGTTGCAAATGTCTGTTGTTTGGTGGGGCATCTATCTGATAAAAGTTCATTTATATGAAGTCAACTGATTTTTAATTTTTTAAATTATTAGTGGGGTAACCCGTCATAAATGACGGGAGCAAAATTAACAGACAATTGTGCGCATGCGCGTCGTTTTTTCCTTTTTTTACTCCTTTCATTTCAATTTTCGTCACCCCCTCCCACTTTTCTCTCTCCCCCCTCTACACTTTTCAACCTTTTCCCCTCTCCAATTTAATATCATGGGGTTCTTGGATGGGAAGGGTGCAACATATAGTTGACCTTGAGAAAAAAAGCGGTTCATTTATTCAAATTTATATAAATTCCGATGTGCTTCAATGGTTGTACAGCGTTATCCCAGAAAGAGAGAAAGATATATACATGTAGACAGACACACAGAGACACAGACCTGGCAAAATATATATATAATATTAATCACTTGTTTTAATTTTAAAATTCGTTTTGGTAATCATTGAATAATTCTTGACAATATTTTGACAAGATATTTCTGGAAGTAATGATCTCTTTAAAAAACAAGATATGGATACTCAAAAAAGTAAAAGATAGTACGGTACTAACACAACAAATGCAATTGAAAGGGTAACGCATGATTCGGAGTTTAATATAATGCAAATGCAATGCAAGGTTACTTTGTACTGAAAATTGCATGAGCCTATGTCCACACCTATGACACATTAGAATTTAATATTAACTACTGTTCAATACATTAAAGCTATACTTTATTTATGTTTAGACCGACAACATTTGCTAGCTACACCAGATACAGCATTCAATAAACCACAATTCTTTTGGTGTACATAAAAATGTTGGCAGTGAAAAAGACTGAAAAGGCCAGCAGTGTATGCCACATCAACTGCTGCAATTCAGCAAATGTTGGTGTAATATAGTGATTCGAAAACTTTTTTGCTCACAGCACATCTAGCAGAACTCACAGCAAACCCTTTGGGAACCACTGGTTTAATGTTAGTGTAATAGGAAAGTTTTGTTTGTTTTGGATTTTAATTTAAATGAAAATATTAAATTATTTAATATGACATCTAAAATTTCACAACACCTAAAAACGCCCAGCACACCCTTAGGTTTGTTAGGTGTTGGAAAAAAAAATAGAAATACATCTTATGACGAGAAAGACAAACAAACTGAAAACAAACACCTAACATACATAACTAATAATAGAGAGCAATAAACAATCGAAAGCAAACACCTAACAATTAAATAATAAAAAAGGAATAAACAATGAAAGCGTGTCAAATATAATTCGAGTAAAAACATCTGTTGATATGAAAAACTTGTAAAAAAATACTTATGGTAATAATATAAACAAAGAACTTAATTCAAAAATTAGAAAGTGAAAGGTAATATGATACTAGTACTAACAAATACTAAAGTCACATAAAGAAATACACAACACCTGCATATAGTGACAGGAAAGGAAGATACAAATAATTTTAAAGAAAGGTAATATAAAATTGACCCCTGTTAAAAGAGTTAACTTCAATTATCATCTAATAATATTCAAATATCAATCAAATAATATTCACATAATGCCATATGTCAATCATATGATTGACCAATGAAACAATTAGAGAAGAAACCAAATTAACCAATTATAGATAAGGAAATGACAAAAATCAGAATATAGTTAGTGATTTTTATTTTTAGAGTCAGTGTGTGTGAAGTGAAATCTAAACAGTAAATCAATTGTTTTTTTTAACTTTAATTTGCTTTCTTGATGTGAAATCTAAAGGGTAAATGAATTTTTGTTTTTAATTTTAATTTTCTTTCTTGAAGTGAAATCTAAAGAGTAAATGAATTATTTCTTTTTTTAATTTTAATTTTCTTTCTTGAAATATATATATATATATATATATATCCTCACTAATTCACCCAAAGGTGTTGTTCAGTCATCTCAGATATTAATTTAAAAAATCACAACACAACTAGAACATAATAAATACTCTAACTTTTTTTGTTTTTAAATCAGGTCATAATTTTTGGAGAATTGGCTTTTTGAAGTTTAACTGTTTTGCTGAAAATGATGCAAATGTAAAAAATGCTAACTCTGAAACTACTAAAGATAAAACAATGGTTGATTGCTCAAAATAAACGTCTTAATATTGGGAAGAAAAGAGTACTTAATCATCTTTTCATTATTTTAAAATTTAGGGTGTCAAATTACACGTTCAATTTTTAGCATTTTGGTCAAATTTGAACCCGGTTTAGGCCGTGTTGAGGTCAAAGGTCAGGGTTCATATTTTTTGCAGTTATGCACTTGGGTCTACTCTAGTATGTTTCACTATTACTTTGATTGAACTATGACTGCAACATAATGAAAAAATTAGCCTAAACTTCAAAAAAACGAATTTGGGTGACCCTTGACCCTAATTTTCGCCCTGTGGTGGTCCACCTACAAAAAAACTAATTATGCTATGTGAAAATTCATTAATTTCCTTTCCATTGATGTAAAAACCATAGATGACATTTTACAGGTGAAGAAGTGACAATTTTTCAAAGTTTGGAAAATATATTTACCTTTTTATATAAATTGTAACAAAAAACAAGTGCATTAAACATATGCAAATTCAAAAACATGTAGATTACATAATCTATAATGCAATAAACACAATCATTTCAATTTTTAATTTATAAATTTTCAATTGGTCATTTTTCATATAAAATACATACAGTGCACATACATGTACTGTGTATTGTACATGCACTGTATACACATTTTAGTGACTTTCATAAAAACGAGTTCTCTCCACCTATACCTTTTTAAAAAAGTGACCAATTAAAAGTTTATACATTAAAACACTGATGTATTGTATTATATCTTATGTAATCTACAGGTTTTTTAATTTGCATATGTTTAATGCACATATTTTTTGTTACAATTTATATTAAAAGTTAAAAATATTTTCCAAACTTTGAAAAATTGTCACCTAATGGCTTTTACATCACTGGATAGGAAATATAATGAACTTTCACATAGCATAATTAGTTTTCTTGTAGGTGGACCGCCACAGGGCGAAAATTGGGGTCAAAGGTCACCCAAATTGTTTTTTTCGAAGTTTTGGCTAATTTTTTTATTATGTAGCAGTCATAGTTCAATCAAAGTATTATTGCCACATACTACAGTAGACCCAAGTGCATAACTGCAAAAAATATGAACCCTGACTTTTGATCTCGACATGGTTTAAAGTGGGTTCAAATTTGACCAAAATGCTAAAAATTGATTGTGTAATTTGACACCCTAAATTTTAAAATAATGAAAAGATCATTAAGTGCACTTTTCTTCCTACTGTTAAGACGTTTATTTTGAGCTATCAACCATTTTTCTATCTTTATTAGTTTTTGAGTTAGCATTTTTTGAATTTGCATCATTTTCAGCAAAACAATGAAACTTCAAAGGGCCAATTCTCCAAAAATTATGGCCTGATTTAAAAACAAAAAAAGTTAGAGTATTTTTTTATGTTCTAGTTGTGTTATGATTTTTTACATTAACATCTGTGATGATCAAGCAACAAAATTTGAAATTTTGGGTGAATTAGTGAAGAATAGCTCATATATATATATATATATTTATATATATATAAAAAAAGGAAAATTAAAATAAGTTAATAAAAATTAAAAAGGGATTTAATAAAAGTGAAGTGAAGAAAAAAATAACAAGGGAAAAAACATCAACAACAACCACTACAAACCAAAAGACCATTAGCTCTACCACACTCTCCACCTCTACCAGCAGGCAGAAGGTAAGAAAACATTATTTCTTTTATACAAGGCCAGCCCAGTACCCTCCATACCAGCAAGGTTTTATAATTAAAAGCAAACCAAAGGGGGGGGGGGGGGGGGTCAAACCTTACCTGTTACCCCTCTGTATCCTTCTCCCTATATGGGTAGGGTAATTGGGGAATAACAGGTTTAAAGTAGGGTATGGGCATAGTAGCTCTCAGTTTGAATGGACAAACTGCATTTTGTATTTTCATCAAGTTACTGCATTGCACTGCTGACATTCTGATGAAATTCAAGTACAGAGGCCTTGTGGCAGAAAGAATTCTGTAAGAAATCATCTCTTATTTTGAGTGGTTATGAGCATTGATGATCAAATTTCAACCTATTGCATCACAGTTGGTGTCAATGTAAAATTTTTTGGAAGAGAAACAGAAAATGCAATTGAGTACATTTCCAGTATTGTTTTGAGTGAAGACCCAATAAAGAGTTTTCACCAAAGAGAACCCCAGTGCAGACCTGATGACCATCTGAGATGGACTAATATTTTAAGAGTTTTGTGTTATCTGATTTGGAAATTTGGAAGACAAGGAAAAATTAGTCCTTGCAAGATACAGTTTAAATATTATAAAGAACGCGACTGAAAAAATGAAATGTTGAAGACATTAGAATGGGGAAAGTAAAGTAGCTAGAAATACGGAATAAAAGAAATTTGAATGTTGGTCCATGAGTTTCCGTAAGTTTTCAACATTCTTCACCAAGAATGTTATAATTTTGGGAAGAGGGATCATTTCTGCAAAAGAGGTTAGTCACCAAAATTGCCAATCTCATGTATTAGAAAAAAATGTATACACATTTTTTTAAAATTTTATTTTATACTTTTATAATTAAGAGGCAGTATTAGTACAATAAAATTACATATAACAGCATTGCATGCATTGTTTAAATAATGCATTATCTAAAGTGCTAAAAATGTCACCCATTCATATTGCTGTCATTGGTAAGAAACTGATCTGTAAACATAAATTACCATATCTCTTGTAAGTGTGTAACAATTCTCTTTCATTTCCTGCTATAATTGTGTAAATGTGACGAAATCAAAGTGAATTGTCAAACTTATGAGATACATTAATTTATGTTTGCAGATCAGTTTCTTACCATTGTTATCAATGCCTAGATGAGAATAGACGCCATTTTGAAAACTTGATATAATGCAGTATTGAAGCAAACCACGTAATGCTGATATATCTAATCTTTATTTATTGTAACATTTACTTTTAATTATAAGTAGAGGTGGGACGAATCCTAAATTTTCTCGAATCCGAATCCTAAAAGGTTCTCGACTCCCGAAATCTTGAATTCTTCATATAAGAATCCTATATTATTCACATTATGGGTGTGAGACAATTGCCCTAAAGGGACACTTGCCCTAAAACCATTTGCCCTAAAGGGACATTTATCCTATAACCATTTGCAATAAAGGGACATTTGCCCTAAAACCACTTGCCCTAAAATGACATTTACCCTAAACAGTAGAATAAGTTCACGTTATTTGGTGTTTTGCATGCTGCAGGTGCACAAGACCTATTTAACATACTTCACCAAAAGACACTAAACCATATGAAAAGAGAACAAAAAAGTGGTTTTAGGGCAAATGGTTTTAGGACAAACATCCTTTTAGGGCAAGTGCATTTAGGGCAAATGTTTTTTAAGGCAAGTGTCTACAGGGCAAAGTCTATCCCGATACAAATAAATGAAATAATATTAAATATTAAGTTAATTCTTAATATTTAATAAATAATATTTATTATTTAATAAATAATAAAAAAACGGTGTGGCCCAGGGTCACCACAAGGTGATGTAGAATGAAGATTTTTTTATTCTACATGAATCTAAATCTTTTTTTTTATTAGTCACAATCTTATTATTTGAATTATTGATTGTAAATCTTGAGCTATCGCAACAGGTGACCATGCTAGCCGAATGCATGGATTGGCTCATAGACGATCGGTTCACACCGAACCGACCCACAACACCGTGGCAGACAACACGTACACATCATCGTGATGATGATTCTGACATGTCTGCAACCTCCTACTATGGTTACAGGGAGCCACATGTTCCGCATTATGAGCGTCACGACAGACACTATACACCACGTCATCTACCGCACCAACCTGACTGGCAATACACCCCACAATTGCGTCGAAGCCAGTCAGACTTTCAGCAACGTAGAGAAGAGCGCGTGGAGCAACCGCACGCACTACCGATCATGACCCATGCTGATTCTCCACGTATCGCACATCAGCAGAGTCGGGCTCAGCACCAGGCCCCGACACACGACCCTTCAGTTCATGCACCACAAGTGACAGCACCGATGATGACTGGGATGTCAGATGTACAAGACGGCATCTATCGTCCAGCCCCCACTGCTAGGCCGAGATCTGGGTCGAGCTTTACACCTCGCCGTGTCCATGACTACAAACAAAGTATACTTAGAGGACGACCTCTTCGAGTACACACTCCGACAAAAATGCACCGAAGCACACATCGGATGGGCTCTGGGAGAGACTTCATCAGAGGCTATTGATAAAACCAACAACGCCTCTGGGGTGGTCTAAAACCTCTACTCCGGAAGTGACGTCGATCTGCGGGTTGCCATCAACACTAGCAAGACACCCAACGTGACGAATAAAACAATAATCCATTAGTGTTTATTCTATGACCATAGATAAAAACACTACAAGCATCACATATCAACAATAGTAAAGCGGGAGGAATTTGAGAAATCAACTGAGGACAGTTGTCAAGAGGTGGGGAGGGGGTAAAAAGAAACCCCAATGAATAAAGAACCTCACACATCAACAACTCCTATAAACACTCTCAAATATCACCCAAACTTTAAAAAATTCTCACAACTATAAATTTTCAACATGGTTGCCAAAATCTACATATTCGATTGGTAATCACAACGAGGAGAAGATGTATATCAGCGTCGACGGAGAATAGGATGGCCACCATCCTTCTGCACAGATTTCACCCCATGCAGGAGGATGATCGCAATCCATCACCATCCAACTCTTTCTGTGACTCGAATCTTCTCCGTGCAGGCACCGCGAGATGCAGAGAAGCACGAGTTACAGGAAACAACATCTAGAAGTTGGTCAGAAAAATAGAGTCGACGTCAAAAGCTCACAACTCAGTCAGAGCTAGTTTGGAAGTGTTCATCTTCATCATGAGGTGATGTAGGTGTTTTGCTGTTTTTATGTAAGTGTAACATTGTATTTTGTTTTTATTATTGTCATATTGTTGTTTTTTCACATTTTAAGAGTAGTAGTTGAATATAATCAATTATTATTTCTTTTGATTTGCCCTTGTTTATTTGCCCCTTAGTCTTATATTTCTTGTAGCGACCCCCTCTTTCTCCACTGACAACACTGGCATGACGTCACGTATATTGACGTCATGGCCACTGTTTTTCTCTTTCTTCTCCCTGCAGGTGTTGCCATAGCAACCAGGAGTGGTCTGCTAATCTCTAAACTAACAAGGCAGGAGCTTAAGGGCCACCTGCACTTCTCTTCTTTAACCCCTTTCCAAATAAAGATTCTTTTCTTATCGAAACTTTCTACACTCTTTAATGACTTACACATAGGCTAGCATTGGGACATTAAGACCCATTAATGGCCCAATGCTAGGTATAGTAATAAACACTATTTTAATGTATTTCTTGTGGTCACCATAGACTATTATGGTGACCCGATTCAAATGTCTTGAATAAATATGTTTTTAGCTTCGGAGATGATTGGCCGGGGATATATCACGTGACTGGGTTAGCACGTGTATATATTCTTGGCCTCTCACCTTTGAAGGCAGTCTGCTTTAATGTATGTTGCAGCCGGAGGCTCTGTCCGGTCTGCACAATAAGTAAACTCTGATAGTATTAAAAAAACAAGCAGACGACGAACTGAACATAGTAACGGCGCTTAGACTAAAAGAGCCACCGCCGACGGAAAACAATTACCGAGAACAAGCAGACAACGCTTAGAAGACGACTGAGGCCAGAATCCGACGGGAAAGCCATAGGCCGTACTCTTCTCGTTTTGGGTTATTCATTGTTACGCATATGTAAATTCAAATAACAGAATAATTTGAATAAAATCTTTTTTATTCAAATCACGCTGTCTGATGCTTGAGAACCCCTTAAACGCAATCACTAATAGAAAACGGCTGCGCTGATTGAGAGTCGAAAGCCGCGATCCCCTTATACACCGGGAGTGCTCATAGTGCAAGGAGCACTGCCTGCACGGGAACTTCTCTCTTTTGAATTTCACTGCACATATCGTCTGCTATCTCATCAGCAGACGACATAAACCGACAGTGGGACAAAGCAAAGAGGGGAGGAATCTTGCATTCTTTGTATTGAAATTCATTTCTATATTTAAATAAAATCTTGTTCATAAATTGTTTGTTGAGTCAATTTGATGTGAAACTTTACAGGTCTTCATTGACCTCGAACCTTTTAAGTTTTCTTTTCAGTTGGGTTTTCTTAAAAATAAAAATCTAGCCAGAGAACGATCAACAGTGATAATGGTAATCCAGAATTGTAACCAAAATTGCACCACTCGCCGTTTTTTTCTTAGTGAATGCTTCTATTGGACGTCAATAGAGTTAAAACTAAATTTACCAAAGTTTTAACAGTTTTTTTAGGTTAGAATTCGAAAAAAGAAAAAAGCGGTGAAAATTTGAGTTTTCGAATCTCGAATCTTTTTCAAGATTCGAGGATTCGAATGCCCCATCCCTAGTTATAAGATTATTAAATCAAATTAAAGAAAATAAACAGGGCAGTTATTAACCAAGGTTTGTAGAGTATGTACGGTGTGCTCATATCAAAAGATGCCACACCCCCAAAGGCGATGCCATATTGAAACATGACTGGTGTCAACACTTTTTCTATTTGTTTTTGTTTTGCCGCATTTCACAAACTGAAAAAACAACGGTTTTCTGTTTGGCTTGCAGCACATTTCTCGTTTTTTTTCGATAGATATTTGTTTTTTATGGTATTTATTTGTTACAACTAGCTGAATTCTGTTATACGTTGAGCACACATTACATACTCTACAAACCATGGTTATTAACACACAAAGTGGTTATACAATTTTTGGGACACATTGTATATGTAGATGAAGAGTAAATCAGAAGAATCAAATGGGCGGAAGGCAGTGCAATAGCTGAGAACCTATAATTCTAAGTACCTTGGCTGAGAACAAACACGGAGTGCGATGTAGAGATCTGAAATTGAGGGAATTTTTTTTAAACACTTTACCAGGAGTATCAATAATTAACTTATGATGAAAGAGGCATGAATATTAGATGCAACAAACAATGCAGAAAAAGCTGAGAACGGACACAAGGAGCGATACAGAGAGCCTTGAAAGAGAGGCAAACTTTGAAATATTTTATGCGAGACATGATTGGCTATACTTATGGAGGAAGAGGATCGAAATGCTGACATGCCAAATTATGCACGAGATGCCATGATAGAACAGACAAAGCAAGAAGGCAAACTCTCAAGAAAAGACATATTAAAGCATGTGATTTATACAATAGATTTATAGCTGTGCTCATAAGGGTACTTACTCTTTGATATGCACAACATTCCAAACACTAAACAGTTCTGACAATGAACATGAGGAACACAGGAAAGTATCTGGAATTGAGAACATCTTAGTCAACATATCACATATTGCACTAGTATTGTTCGCCAATATACTTAATAGTATAGTAAAACTCACTTCGGTGCCCCTTTTTTCAGGAAACCAGAAGGAGCATGTTTTTTAGGGTTGACCAGTTCCGGATTTAGGTGGGTCCTATTGATACTGCAGCATTAGGCCGATTCCTGAAATAGGCCCAGATGAAAACAGATGACAACATTAAACAGTTTACTTAGTAATTTAACTGCGTTTTTTGCAATATCTTGGGGATTCTTGACACTTTATTATTGCTCTGTTTCACGCAAGCTTGCTATGACGTCTCAACTCAGTGGATGGAATAAAGCAAATCACCATCAACGTTCTGATATTCCTAGCTGAGCGTGGTCTTGCTATAAGGGGTGCGAATGAGATCATAGGTTCGGCTCATAATGGTAACTACCTTGGCATCATTGAGCTGTTGGCGGAGTATGATACTCTGCTGGCTAGCCATATTAGAAACTATGCGAACTGCGGGAAAGGTCACACTTCCCATTTGTCATCCACAATTTGCGAGGAACTGGTGAAGCCCATGGGACAAAAGGTGCAGGGCACCATCCTGAAAGAAGCCAAGAAGGCGAAGTATTTCTCTGTCTCGATTGACTCGACACCTGACGTATGACACCTAGATCAGCTAACGATTGTTATCCGGTATGTTCTGCCATCGGGTCCAGTTGAACGGTTCCTGACATTCATGCCTATGATGAGACACACGGCAGAGCACATTTCTAGCATACTTTTGAACTTTCTGAAGGAAAAAGGCTTGGATATTACTAACTGCAGAGGCCAGACGTATGACAATGCGTCAAACATGTCAGGATGGTACAATGGTGTCCAGGCAATTGTGAAGCGAGTGTAAATACGCTGCTTTTATTCCATGCTGCAACCACAGCCTAAACCTGGTAGGAGATCAGGCTGTTGAAAGCTGCGGTGGCTGTACCAGGTTTTTTGATTTTGTCAATGGACTATATGTTTTTCTGTCTGGATCAACATATTGCTGGCAGCAACTAAAGAATAGCTACAGGCTGATGCTCAATTGTTTGCCTGGAACCCGATGGTATGAATGTGCAGATGCTGTCAAAGTGCTGGTAGAAGAGTGGAAGAGCATTCAGGAAGCCTTGGATGAGCTTGTGGCATATAAGGAGCAGAAGGCAGATACCAGAAACCAGGCCGAGGAATTTTCGTGCAGGATGGACGAACTTGATAGCAGTTATGGCGACTGCCTGGAACGATATCCTTGGCCGTCTCAACAGTACGAGCATTAGCCTCCAAGATTCTAGTCAGCCTGAATACGGCAACTGGCTTGATGGCATCATTGGTCGACACTGTTCAGTTTGCACAGGACAGATTTGATGTGTATGAGCAGATGGCGACCAAAATGGTTCAAAACATTGAATACAAGGCTGAGCACCATCAAGGCCCTAAGCAAAAGCGAATGCCTGATGAAGGAGCTGCAAACGAAGCAGACCTCAGCCTAAGGGAAACGTTCAAAACTCAGATGTATCTGGTCATGATCGACAGTGTTAGCTGAACTGGAAAAGCGGATGAAGGCGTATGACAATATTTGTAAAACATTCGGATTTCTCTCAGAGCTAACGTCATTGAGCATCAAGCAGATCGAGGACAAAGCTAAGAATCTCGTTTCCTCGTATCCAGATGACTTGGACGACACACTGGTGGCTGAGGTGATACAGTTTGCTGCATTTATGCACACTGAGAAACCGGTGACTGTGAACAAATCTGCAGAGCTTACCATGTACAGGCTTTTGTCATCGTTGAATCTTTCTCACACATTTCCAAAGCATGATGGCGCTTATGAGCATTGAGCATGAGCTGCTGCATAGTCTTGACTTCACTGACACTATCGAAAAATTCGTGCTTGCTAAGGCTCGAAAAACAGCAATATAAGTTAAGTTGATCTGGTTTTGCCTTTTCTGCATTAAGTGCACTTTTCAGACAATTGCTATTGAATGTTGATGTTACATAGCTTGATGTTAATCTCGAGTTGTTACGATAATACGTCGTTATTATTATTCATGTTCAATAAAGACTGACTGGTTGCGTCACAAGCAATTAAGGCTCCTTTGTCAGTCTGAGTGCGCATGTACGGTGTGTGTAGAATGCACATGCACGGTGTGTGTAGAATGCACATGCACAGTGTGTGTAGAATGCACATGCACCAATGCCGAAAATAAATAGGCCTTTTTTGTGCTGCTGCATCAGGCCTAATTTCGTCTCAATCCGGCCCTGGGGTTGACCAGAATGATAAGGTAAACATTTTGAAGAGGACCAAATTAATTAAATGCTTGGCATAATATGAGGGGGATGTGAATCCCCATCTGTCTTTCTTTAATTCCCTGTGTAACACTGTACAAACAAAGACAAAAACCTTGAAGCACGTCGAAATGTATATAATTTTGAATGAACCGCTTTTTTCTCATGGTCAACTTCATGTTGTGCCCTCCCGATCCATACCCTAAAACCATTTATCCTAAAGGAACATTTGTCCTAAAAGTGTTAGGTGTGTTTTTGTTCATCCCTTGTTTATCCCCTCTCCCAGTGCTATTCTGTGAACTAAGTGGCAATGCCCAAAACACATTTAAATCTAAGTGGGGGGCCCTATAGGGTTCGGCCCCTCCAGTCAATGGAGTTGAGTTTTAAGTTTTTATCAGTGGGTTTTGGTAAAATTACGTTCCCTAGGGATTTCAGCCTTACCTTTGGTTGCTTCTTGTTGTTTTTGAGAACAGTTGCTGCAGTAGTATATAGACTTCACTGCTCTTTTTTACCACAAGATTTCGAAAATGTAACGACCCGACTGGACCGTAACAATACCCCAGGTAAATTAAAACCAACTTACCCGGCTCCAGGCGTCTTATGTTGATGGGACTGCACCCGTAGCCGCCTCTCACAGTTAAACCTGGGTGGTGTCGACTCCACCGGAGCCCCCTCAATGGACATGATGGTCAAACAAGTCGCCACACCAAGAATATTGTGGTGGAACTCTGGTTCCACCACGAACCGACAAGTACCAGCCGAAATAGGACGGTGCAGGACGGTGGTTTTGCCCACACCTGGAAAACCCACCCTCCCCATGGTACTCCCCAATGACCGAAACACAACACAGTAAGATTAAATGAAAACAATTTTTAATTAACACTTACACAGATGGATAAGGCAGTGGTATTAACATAACTTGGCTGGTCACTTCGACCAGCCAAGAACACTATACAACACAAAGGCCCACTGGCCAAAACAACAAAAGAAAGATCCAATTGGAGGCCGGCCTGGCCTCCCCATTCATGTTGGTCAGTCTCCAGTCCACAACACACTGCCCTGACTTGACTGACCAGACCATATAAGACCTCCAGGCAACTCCACCTGGAGGGGACAGAGGTCACTTCTGACCTCTCACCCATTGCCTTCAACGGTGAGAGGTCTGCTGGCACCAAAATGGCGTCCGTCCCAACAGCCTAATGCATGCTGTCAGGCAGACCACCATAGGGAGTTTGTCTGCTCAATCACAAAATTTGATTTGAGCAGACCAGGTTGCCACAGAAATCAAATAATAGATTAAAATTATAATCAAAAGTTAAATAAATCCCATAACCATAATAATAAAACTCTTCTGGCACTGCTTCAGTACCTTTTTTAGATGATGTTTGATTTCAAGATGATGATGAACTTGACACTGACAGAAAGAAACCACATGAAATTAAACTTGTTGACAAATGCAAAACGACCAACCTGACAAAAATTACTTCAGACACAACCAAAAATACAGACAAAAGATGCATAAACATTTACTGCAGCTTATGCAAACCACCAAGACCAATACACAGATGACTTTCTCAACATTCACAAAATGTACATAAAATTACTGACATCCAAGAGTGCAAACGGAAGAACGATGAAATTAGAGATGGGTTTATAAAAAGTCTGCAAACAGAAAATTGTACTAAATTGTATTTTATTATTGTTTTATAGGACACAGGACAACAAAGATACACCATGTCTTGTGTGTACTAAAGTACATAAACAACAAGACAGACAACCCATTGAAGACACCGGCCACAAGCTTCCTGACCGGCATCGAGGGGATGTGTTCATACTCAAAATCCATGGGGGAGTTCATGACACTTGATGCCATAAAGATGTTCTTCATGTCAGTTACATACTGTGAATTATCTTTCTGTGGGAACCAACTTGAAAACTGAAAGTAACACACTGAAAATATTTATTTTATGATTTACAATTCATTTTAATGTTTTTTTTATATAGATCGTCAACTTTTCGAAGACATCCAACATGTGAAGACTACGACGAAAACGATGAGGGAACGAATGGAATCAAAAGGATGGAAACAAGCAATGCCGGAAAAGAAAATTCCAGATTGCTGTACTCGAGGAGAATGTCCCAGATCCAGTGAAGGCTACCAAATTACTGACAGATGACAAAGGACAGGAAGAGTTTACAGAGGCGATGGACTACTTCAAATCGGGACAGAAAATGCATGTCAATAAATTCATGCTGATCACCAGGTTTGCTAAATTTAAATAAAAAAGAAACTTACTGATAAATGATTAATTTTACTAATAATAATTTCTTTCTAGGATGCTTATCGCAAGGATTTGCCTAATGGCACAAAGACCAGGCGTCACCGACAATTTGAAGGTTGTGGAGTTTGCATGCTGCAAAAGAGATGAAGTAACCAAAACATGGGGTGTTCAAGTGGAAGAAAACAAGACATTGGGGACGTGTTCTGCAGGTTTTGCACCAAACAACAAGGAATTTAAAGACAGGAGGGATTACCTAACTCACATTAGGTCCAAGGTGGATCCTGATGGGAAAAATGACTACTTCTTTCTGAACACAAGAGGGAGCAAATCTCCACGGTCACAGCAAGTTCATTCGGTAAGTTCGACAACTTATTGCCCCTAACTGTGTGAAGATGGCAGTCCGACGATATCGCACAAGAACGACGAGCAACAGCTAAACAAAGAAAACGATATGTGCTATGTCCACTTTTTCAAACATGGAGAGAAGCATCTAGCTATAGACGCCACCATTGATGATGGCTCCTTTGGAAGAGTCATCAACCACTCCAAGCGGAACTTCAATTTAAATGGAAAGGTGATGACGTTTGGTGGTATTAAAAAAAATCGTTTTTTTTGCTTCTAAAGATATTGAACCTGGGATTGAACTAACACATGATTACTTGTCAGGTGTATTTCTTTTCAGATATTATTTATTTATTATCGAGATTATATATATATATATATATAAATAGTAACTTCACTTACTATTCAAGTGTAACGACCCGACTTGGTCGCTACAATACCCACGGCAAATTCTTAACTAACTCACCGTCGCTTGACCTCCTTGGGACGGGTTGAAGCGCTGGCCAGCCCTCCTCTTGTACCCGTCCGTGTCCACGGGTAGCGCCGGACGGAGGTCGACTCCCTCGCCACACGTCGATGGACGAAAGACCGCCGACAAGACGAAGAGTCCATGGTAGATTCCCGATGAATCCTACCGTGGCACCGCGCGCGAAGCACCGGCCGACATGCCGGAGAACATAGCGGAACAGGACGGTGATGGTGACGGCGTTTCCCCACACCGGAACCCCCACCCTCCCCGCGGTAACTTCCCCAAGTATTATGGAAATAATAAGACACGGACACAGTGGTTGAGAGAGTGAAAATAACGAAGATAATTTATTCTAAAAGAATAAGCAATAAATAAAAACACTCACTGAAGAAGGCAATATCTGCTGGTAAAATCCTACCAGCAGAGAGCCACAACCAAAGATGGTCTCCCTCAGCCAGGAGAAGAGGTCAAAGACTTCCACACACAATGAAATCAAGTGAAGAATGGTGGCCATGTTGGCCACCTGATGAAAGATGAGAGCATCCTCTTGTCACCTGCACAATCAAGGGTTCACTTTCCACTGTCCAGTATGCAATGGCCGCCGCCATTATATACACCCCCAGGCTGCTCCACCTGGGGGAGGACAGGGACCCTTGCTGGCCATTTTGTCGTCTGCCTGGCACTTAATTTACAAGTGCCTAGCAGACGACATGGGATTTTAGTTCTACTCCACAAGGAGCAGAACTGGGTCGTCACAATCCTCTCAACTTCCCTGATCCGCCCCGGGATCAGGTCGGTCGAGCAAGCAAGGATTGCGCCCATGACCCCCACTCAGTTTCAGACTGATTTTTTCGGTGGTGGATTCATCGGAGCCACCATCCACTCCGACATCCACCGACATATCCACCACGAACACATCCGGGTGTTTCTCCACCCGAGACCGACATCAAAATCAGTCCCCCTGAGTCTTAACACCTCTTGCTGTCGAAACGCTTCGACGGCAAGTGTGTCAAGTTGCGGACTCTGACGAAGAGTCCAACTTGTCAGAAGGTCTACGAGGGCGGCCGCGGGATCGGACACGCTACCTCGTAGAGGGTGGGTGACAAATTCTCCCACCATTCCTTCCAAGTCGCAGCCAAGGAGACGCTGGACGTATGGGGCCGCGAGCTGGGCTATACGTACGAGCCCAGCTCCTGTCCCCACCACGTCTAGAACAGCAAAGCATCTCCTTACCGGGTTGACGACCAGCAATACCGGATAGTCTGTACTGCCAAATGCCAGCACATATCGCATGGCAAATGACGGCAACGACGGCGTCCACGGAACTGGGAGTGGCTCCCCCAGATGATAGTATCCGTGGTATTGGTACCCCTCCATTCCCGGCTGGTCCTGCCACAGACCAAGCCGGTTATTCAGAAAGACCTCTCCTTCTGAATACGGAGGCTCCGCACCAAAGCGTCGACCCTCGCCCTCGGGCTCAGGAGACTTGGCTCTTTCTTCCGGTCCTAGGGCCGCAAAGACCCCATCATCGGGACCCGGAGAGAAGGGTGTCCTTCCTACGGAAGGCACGGGACCACGTTTGGCGGGAACGTCATTTTTCCCCGCCGGGCTGCCCCCACCGCTAGGTAACGGTGAGCTGACCCGGTGGAGAGTTCCCACCGACCGAACTAACAAGTTCGGTACCGCCACCACCTTCGGGGAGGATGACGGTATACCGAGAACAACGTCTCGCATTGACCGATCATCCATCCGCACCGTCCTGCTATGACGGGTATGGTGCGGTTGGCTCCCGGCCGACACGGCCGCACCGTGTCGGGACTCCTCCTCCTCGGTCCCGATACTTCCACCACCACCAGTCCCCTGGGACACACGGGTGGAAGCTTTCGGACCTCCCTTCTTCTCATGATGGGCCTTCTTGCCCTTTTTCTTTTTCTTCTTTTCATGAAAAGAAGGTTCACCGTGCTGTGAGCTGGACGCACCAAGGCTCGCAGACTTACCGGGCCGGTCAGTCTTAGGAGGGTGGTTAGTCCCCTTCGAGTGACCGGACTTACTAGTCACAGACTTTCCAGCCGAAGCCGTACTAGTCTTTGAACTAGCTCCCGTAGCCGAACCGACGGTCGAGGATGCTCGTGTCGCCACGAAGCGTCCCTTTCCGTCCTGGGGAAGATTTCTCTTCTCCGGGGCAAGGGTCGGCTGACCCTTGCCACCAACAGGTTTAACTGCCGCACCTTGGTGAGGCACCTTGGCAGCTTGTATCGCCCCCCCCTCTGGGCGATACGCTGTTGGCCAGCGGCCGTGGTGGCACTCGCAATAGGAGTGGCACCAACTCCGATGGGAGGTTCCCCTGTACTGAGCGGATTCCTGGCATCAGCTTCCCGCAGGGGCGAAAACTGAGAGGCCTGGAGCTCAAACTCTCGTCGGCGTGCAGCCTTCTTGTCCCGCAGGACAAGGGCAGCACATCTGGCCGCTTGTGCCTGGTGGTACCGCAAGCGGTCCTCCTGGCTCCACTTTTCTTTGGGAAAGCCGGCCGGACCTCCACGAGAGGTCTTAGCCTTCTTTCCCACCGGATTACTGGTCAAAGGTGGGGTGAAGGGGCGGGGAGGTTTCTGTCCTTGACCACCACCACCACTGGCGTGAGCGCTCTTCCTCGGAGCGGGAGGAGAGGGCTGATTGGCCTTCTTTTCCGCTCTTCGGTCCCTCTTGGGAGTTGCAGACTGCCAGCCTGAACAGCCAGCCTCCGCTTCGGTTGGTCCCGAAACCGGAGGCTGACCAACAGGCCAGGCAGCACCAGCAGCTCCCTCAGGATGAGCTGGTGACACAGGGAGAAGACCCACTGCCGGCGTAAACTTCGCCAAGGCAGCCTTCGTCCTCTCCAACTGTGCCTCCCTCTTAGCCAGGGCTTTCATCCTGGCGGTGTTCCTAGCAGCTCCGGACTTTTTCTTGGTTTTCGAACCGTCCTTACGGAACTGCTGGGTAGGGTACTCCCCAACGAAGTAGCGTTTCCCATCGGACGCCAGGAAACCACCTGCCGCCGTCTGGTACTTTGCGGCTTCGTCCTGCCTTTCCAGACAGGCCGCTTCCGTCTCCCCAACAGGGTCGACCGGAATTGGGCTGTCCTTCCGGGCTGGAGTACCCTCCTGGGATCCGGTCACAGACCGTTTACCCAGGGAGCCTGATCCTCTCCCTTCAGACTCCGAAGAGTCCTCTGAAGAGAGGATCCGTTGGCCTCGCCACCGCCTGGAGACGGGCACCACATCATCTTCCATGGTGTCCATCTCCGCCTCCGTGTCAATGACCAGAGTTCCTCCCAAGGAGGCATCTCTGCTTCCCTCAGCCAGGCTAGCCAATTCTAGCCGGCTTTGGTCCGCCGGAGGATCACACTTCGCCAAAGAGGTAGCCGCCAAACCGGTGGCCACCTCTTCAACGGGCGTGCTGGCCCGCACCGGCTCACCAACCGCCGGGATCTCCATGGCTCCCAACCTAATGGTCGCCCTCGGAGAACCCATGGTGGGAGGCGGTGTCAACCGTCCCCAAACAGACCCATAGTATAGAGGGGTCCGAGGGGACGGCTGGGTCACCACAGCATCGTCAACCAATAGCAGACCCAAAGGTCCGCCATCGACCAAGTCAGCTATGGCCCGACCCAAAGAGTCCGGGGAGCAAGCGGCATCCGACTCCAACAGCTCTGCATCCCCCGGATGCAACGTGCTGAGGGAGGAGGAACCGCTGCCACCCCCGCCAGTTTCTTCCTTCTCCGCCGTGGCTACCTGAAAAAGATCAAAAAACATTTTAAGTATTTGACCTACTACGGTAGGAAACATATTCCACGGACCAAAACCGCGAAAAAATGTTTTCCGGCCGGGCAGGCACCGTGGTACACGGCCAAAGCCGTCCCCAACGGTAATTGCACGGTCGGAACCGGCCAAAAACATTTTTGGTCGGTCCAAAACCCGAAATTCCACATTCGGTATCTTGGGCGGTGATTTCCACGGTAAATCACCGTAGGAAATCCCGTTTCCACCGTGCATATCCCGTGACCCATGGTAAAAACCGTTCTTCACGGGAATCGCACGGTCGGAATTGGCCAAACAGTTGTTTGGACCGTCCCAACCTGGCACCGACAATTCAGGTCGCTTGGGGCGTGGTTTACACGGAACACTACCGTGGAAAACCACTTTCCGTCCGTTAGAACACCGTGGATCACGGTCGGAACCATTTTCCACGGTGGTTTCACGGACAGAACCGTGCAAAAACACCTTTTCACCGTCCAAACTCCGTAGAACTTGGTCTCCACCAAGTCCTACGGTGTTCTGACGGTAAAACACCGTGTTATGCACGGCCCCATCGGCGGTAGCATCACCGTCAAAATTGTTACGGTGATGCCTCCACCAAAACCACGTGTTCAAGCGGTCATTGACCGCTTGAACACGTGGTTTTGGCGGTCATTGACTGCTTGACACACCCAAAAGCAATAAAAGAATACTGCCATCGGGCAGGAAAAGGAAATTCCCCTTTGTTTTGAAGCATCCAATTGTCCTGAGTTTTTGCCTTTTCGTCGGTGAAATACACGTTTTTTCACAAAAATAGCGGCAAACATCCGTCTTTTTTTAATTTAACGACAAGATGGCGTTTAGCCGATAGTTTCACCAACGGAATTGGCTAACAGCGGCGGCTTGGCGGCTAACATAACATTAGCCGCCTCCATTGCCGTTACCATAGGGATTCTACCGTCGTCTGCCACAATAGGAGCAGATACTCGGCCTGAATCTCTATGGAAAGACTCAGGAGAGAGATCTTTAGGGGAAATTACTACTGCAGACTCCTCTTTGAGTTTGCAGCTTGGAATTGTGAATTTCTCCACCCAGCTCCCCCTGGACAACCGCCATCTGTCCGTGACAGACAGGCGGCGCCCAGTCCAGGGGTCACTGCGCTCCCAATCCTTATTTCCCCAATTCAGGTCCTCATCCCACAACAGAGAATGACCTGCTCTCTCCCACCAGGACAGGGACTTCCAAAGTCCCTGCACCACCCTGGTGCCTATTGGAGCTCCAGAGGAAGCTTGCAGAACCTCAAAAGCCCTGGGTTTCCTCGGACGGAGGTAATACCGGGGCCGAGGTGCTTCCTCTGCCTCAGAGTCAGTTGACTCCACCACCAAGCTAGGCTGGCCAGAAGGTCCTGGAGAGACATCATCCCTCCTCTCACTTCCAGCTGACCCAGACTCAGCATCGCTGGACCCTTCAGAGTCCGATGAGGTTTCAGAGCTACCTAGGCCATCTTCCTCACGAACCCCACATGTGGGAATGTACGGCTTCAAGTTATCAACGTGAAACCGCTCCCGCACCTTCCGACCATACCCATCTACGAATTCTATCTCGTAGACCAGGTCGGAAACCTGCCGGACCACCGTACCCAGTTCAGCCTTGTAAGCGAAATTCCACTTCTTGGCTTGACCGAGCTTCCCAGCCATGTCCCTTATCCAAACCTTATTACCAGGCTGGTATCGGGGTGGCTCCACCCGGCCGGCGTCATACCGACTCTTCTGTCTTCTTTGAGTGGCCGCCAAATTTTGACGAGCACGCTCCTCCACGGCTTGCTGGTCGGGCAAGTCGCGGACCGGACCGTTAGGGAGGAGATTATCAATCCCCAACCTAGGCTCACGACCAAACAACAATTGGTACGGAGACACTTCCGTGCTCTCCTGCACCGCAGTGTTGTAGGCCCACACGGCGGGCCGCAATTTCTCCCACCAATCACGTTGGTCCTTGAGGGGATCAAGGTAACGTTTGATGGTTTCCATCACGGTCTTATTCGTACGCTCCGTAAGCCCATTAGCTTGCGGATGGTACGCCGTCGTGAAGTGCTGCGCTATATTATAGCGCTCCCGGAACTTTCGCAAAATCTTGCTACAGAACTGGGATCCACGATCCGAGATGAGAGTAGTCGGAGTGCCATACACCAACAAGATCTCATCTTTCAGAAACTTAACACAAGCGGCCGTAGCCCTTCGTACTGCCTTCGCCACGCCGTACCGGGTGAAGTAATCCACCATAATCAGTACATAGGTGACTCCACCCACGGACGCGGGAAAAGGCCCAACGAAGTCCATTCCCCAGGCATGAACCGGGTACTCAGGAACTATGGGTTGCAAGAATCCTTGAGCTCTTGCGAACTGTCGTACTCTCTGACACACTAAGCATGACTTAACATACTCCACCGTGTCACGTTTCATACCTAACCAGTAGAAACGAGTACGCATACGTTGGTAGGTCTTGTACACTCCGAAGTGACCAGCTTTGGAGCTATCGTGCAACTTCCGCAAGCAGAAGGCTTGACACGACCTCGGCACAACCAACACAGTTCTCGTACGATCCTGAATGGATTTGATGGCATACAACAGTTTGTCTGCCACCACAAACTTGAACCTTAAGTTCGAGTCGGGGTCGGTGGAGAGCTCACGCTTCACCTTGGAGCACCAACTGTCGTTGGCTTGCTCCATTACCCAATCCACCTCAGACCGGATCCGGTAAATCACCTCACCCACGTCGGCTTCGACGTGTTCAGGCAAAGAAAGATCAACAACTTCATTCACCGGATACCGACTCAGACAGTCAGCATCCTCGTGAAGTTTCCCCTTCTTGAACTGAATCTTATACCGGTACTCCTGCAACTGCATTTGCCAACGCCCCAACCTGCCTTGCAGGTTTTTGGCAGTCTGCAAATGACAGAGCGCATGGTGATCTGTTACGATCACAAAGTCCCGGTTAAAGATGTAAGGTCGGAATTTACCCACGGCAAACATGATCGCCAAGCATTCCTGCTCGGTGACACTATACCGTGTTTCCGGTCCCTTCATGAGACGGCTAGCGTAGGCCAGAACCCGAGGAGCCTTGTCCTCAGGTAACTTCTGGTATACTACGACACCTAGACCGTACCCACTAGCATCGGTGTGAATTAACACCTCACCACGTGGATCGTACATGGTGAGCACCGGTGCTTCGGTTAAAAATGCCTTTAACCGCTCGAACGCTAGTCCACACTGCTCCGACCAGTCAAAGGACGCATCCTTCCTGGTCAGATCATGAAGTGGTCTTGCGATCTTGGCAAAGTCCTTGATGAACCTACGGTAGTAGCCGGCCAGTCCAAGAAAACTTCGGACGGCGGTCACCGTTGTAGGGACATCGAACTCCTCGACTGCTCTTACGAGTCCCGGGTCCGGAGCAACTCCCTCGGCACTCACAATGTGACCGAGATATTTGACTTTGTCAAAACCGAAGAAACATTTCTTCGGCTGGAGTTTCAGCTCCGCCCCTCGTAACAGTCTCAGGACAGTACTCAAGCGTTCGAGAAACTGCTCAAAGGTGCTCCCAAAGACGATAATATCGTCTAGGTACACCAAGCAGCTCTCCCACTTGTGTCCCGCCAACAAGAGGTCTAACGCTCTTTGCATAGTGGCAGGAGCATTGCAGAGTCCGAAAGGCATTTTTCGAAACTCAAACAGACCTTGAGAGCAAATGAATGCTGTCTTCTCAATGTCTTGCTCCGCCATCCTGACCTGCCAGTAACCACTAGCAAGGTCTAGGGTTGCGAAATACTTCGCCCCAGCAAGTGAATCGAGGGCATCATCGATGCGAGGTAACGGGTACTGATCCGCCTTAGACGTAGCAGAGCTCTTGGGCTTTGCCACAGCACCAGAGACCTTGGCCGCAGCCTGGGTCCCTGGTACCGTCAAGGTACGGGCAGGTAACGCTCCCGCCGTAAGCATGTCGGCCTCGACCAACATTGCCTCGGTGGTAAAGTCCCTGACCGTCTCAGCTTTCGATCTCCAGAGAGGTCTGAGAATCTCCGGCTGCAGTTTCTTCTTATACCGGAGGAGTCGACAAGACTCATCCTCACCAGGAGAAACTCGTTCCGCCAGCTCAATAAAGCGCCAGTAGAACGCCTGGAGCGATTCCGCAGGCCCTTGCTTCATGGCCTCGAAACGGTCGAAACAGGCCTGAGCCTGATTCTTGGTTCCAAAGCGGTGAAGCATAGCCTGCCTCAACTCCGGCCAGGTCAGGTTCGGCTTGAACTCCACCAAACAGGCGTAATGTTCCTCAGCCGGACCATCGAGCAGGTACGTAAAGAAACTGCACCTGGCCTCATCCGTCCAGCGCTGAGCCCGAGCTTTGGCTTCGAACTGCCGGAGAAAAGGCGTAATGTCCTCTCGTCCATCATACCGTATGAACGAGTGAACTGGGTTAAAAAACCCAAACGCCTGGATCTCCGACGGGACAGCCGGTGCAGGCGTCCACGGCGCGGTACTTACCCGCGGTGGTGCGCTGCTCCGGTTCCCCGAAGTCTCAGCATCGGGTTCAGCATCCACGGGATCCACCAGGTGGACCCGCGGTCGCTGAACGGGTGGAGGAACTCCCCGACCACCTCCCGCAGGAGCGGTCCGAGTTCCCCCTCCCGGAGGCATCTGCCCGGCCGCAGCCGGCGGCACCTCCCTCCAGGCACCTCCCAGGTGCACGGGCGACGATGTGAAATGGGGTTGCTCCCTAGGGAGCCTCCGTCCCTCTGGGGAAAGATGACCCTGCAGTCGCAGTGCATCAATCCCCCTGGCAACCGACCGGAGCTGCTCCTCGGTCATCGACGCCAACCATGATGCCGTATCCACCGAGGATGGCTCCGGGGTCCCTCCCACCTCGCCCGATAAGGGACTACCTCCCCGTCCAACTGGACGGGAGGCGGTGGAGGTTAACAGGACGGCCCTAGGCCGTACGCCTGTCCCAGTTGGGGTGAGTAACCCTCCATCACCACCGTCTGCCGGTGCTCCACCAGAGACAGTGTCACGACGGTGCGACCGCACCGTCACAAAGTCTCCAGCCGGAGGTTGGTCCGTGGGAACAATCTCTACGACACCTTCCTCCGTGGAGTCACCGGTTACATTCCCGCCAACAGCACCCTCAACAGGGTGCCGCCCCTCCGGCCGCCTTCCACGGCCGACGGTGCGGGAACGCAACTCCAATCCTTCCAACAAACTGCTTCCCCGACCACCAGACATCGGGAAAACAGGGTCTTGGCCAATTTCGTCCGTGCGAACACGGGCAAAACTGGCCACCACTTGTCGAAAGGAACTCTACCGTAAAATACGGTGAATTTACGGACAAAAGTCCGCAAAACACCGACAATTAACGGTAGAACCGTAAACTACCGCAGTGTCACGGACAAAAGTCCGTGTCCCACGGTTAGATTTACGGTGGAGCTCCTTCTTACCGTTTTCGACCGGTGATAAACGGACAAACGTCCGCTATTCACCGTCTATTCGCGGTAAAAAGCTCTTTCACCGTCCTAGAACGGAGATACACGGACAACGGTCCGTAATCTACCGTCCACCAATGGTGAAACTGACTTCTTACCGTGTTCCAACGGTGATTCACGGACAAAAGTCAGCAATCCACCGTCTACTTACGGTAAAACTTGACCGTAGCCCGGTTCCACCACGGTATCACGGACAAATGTCCGTGTCCCACGGTATAACACCGGTAAACCTGGCCGTAGACGGGTTTCCGCCGTAGTTCCACGGACAAAAGTCCGTGCCCTACGGTGTACTACCTGTCTACCGGACAAGCTACGGTAAAGTTACCTTTTCACCGGGTTCTACCGGGCTTGCACGGTAAATCACCGTGCAATCGGTATACCGATGGTGAAAATGACCGTTATCCCGCGTTCGGACGGTCCTGCACGGTCAACCACCGTGCCCACCGTCCTACTTACGGATAACCTAGGGCTTTCCCCGGTGACCACCGCGGTATCACGGACAACCGTCCGTGTCCCACGGTCCTTCACCGGACTACTACGCCCTAAGCCGCGATCGGCCGTAGTTCCGTGGACAAATGTCCACGCCCTACCGGCACCACACGACTCCGGTCGAACCGACCGCACAAGAGAGGCTGGTGGTAGCGCTACCCGGCGCCTCCACCAATTGTAACGACCCAACTTGGTCGCTACAATACCCACGGCAAATTCTTAACTAACTCACCGTCGCTTGACCTCCTTGGGACGGGTCGAAGCGCTGGCCAGCCCTCCTCTTGTACCCGTCCGTGTCCACGGGTAGCGCCGGACGGAGGTCGACTCCCTCGCCGCACGTCGATGGACGAAAGACCACCGACAAGACGAAGAGTCCACGGTAGATTCCCGATAAATCCTACCGTGGTACCGCGCGCGAAGCACCGGCCGACATGCCGGAGAACATGGCGGAACAGGACGGTGATGGTGACGGCGTTTCCCCACACCGGAACCCCCACCCTCCCCGCGGTAACTTCCCCAAGTATTATGGAAATAATAAGACACGGACACAGTGGTTGAGAGAGTGAAAATAACGAAGATAATTTATTCTAAAAGAATAAGCAATAAATAAAAACACTCACTGAAGAAGGCAATATCTGCTGGTAAAATCCTACCAGCAGAGAGCCACAACCAAAGATGGTCTCCCTGGCTACCTCAGCCAGGAGAAGAGGTCAAAGACCTCCACACACAATGAAATCAAGTGAAGAATGGTGGCCATGTTGGCCACCTGATGAAAGATGAGAGCATCCTCTTGTCACCTGCACAATCAAGGGTTCACTTTCCACTGTCCAGTATACAATGGCCGCCGCCATTATATACACCCCCAGGCTGCTCCACCTGGGGGAGGACAGGGACCCTTGCTGGCCATTTTGTCGTCTGCCTGGCACTTAATTTACAAGTGCCTAGCAGACGACATGGGATTTTAGTTCTACTCCACAAGGAGCAGAACTGGGTCGTCACACAAGCCAGGCTGACCAGTGGGAGAGAAGGCCTTGTTTTAAACGTCTTCTGGGGACTCTCCTCTTAAAAGTACAGTGCTGGGGTGGTCCAGACCGGTCACCTACGTTATTTTTTCTTGAAATTGAGTTTTTTTATTAAAATAAATTTTCTATCATTTCATCCAAATGTGTCGTTTTTTGTTGTTTTTTTGTAAACTTTTCGTTTGTGTTTGGGGTTTTCACTAATTGAATTATATAGATTTTGTATACTGAACAAGTTGGTGTTTTCAGATTAAAAATTTGATCATTAGTTTTCGAGTTAATGAATATTTTGCAAAAACGGCGTTTTTTTCCTTTCTTCTTTCATTATTGACGCCACGTGCCGTTTTTTGTAAATTTTAGTTAGGTTTTTTAAGATTTTTGTTTTTACCCAATACAATCTTGTAGACTTTTGTATGCTTGAACACACTGGTGTTTTCAGTTTGTAATTTCGATCAGTAGCTTTTGAGTTATTGTCAAAAATACAAAATAGGTCTTTTTCTGTGTTTTTATTATTAAATCAACAACCGACGCCTTGCATCACTTATGCCCGTCAAAATATCAGATTTGTCATCACTTTAACTTTTTTTGAGTTTTGTCAAACATACAAAATAGGCCTTTTTCTGTGTTTTTGTTATTAATTCAACAGCTGATGCCATGCATCACTTAAGCCATCAAACTCAAGATATACAGATTTACCATCACTTTAATTTTTTTGAAAATAACGTGTTTTTACTATTAAAAAAAGTTTTTTATTATTGAAAATAGTCAAAAACAACATAAAACTAATGTTTCAATATTAGTAAAACATGTGCCACAATATAATACAATGTGCCACCAGTGGCATTTTGATCATGCCACCAGTGGAACCTATTCCATGGAATAGTACATTGATGTGCCACTCGTGGCACTGATTTTCACTGAATGTGCCACTAGTGGCACTGACGACCAAACTTCAAACCAGCCAGCTTGCCCTCCAGTAGCTTCTCAGAAAGAGCTTTGAAATCAACTAATTCCAATAAACGAAGCCTCGATCGAGTTCCGCATCGTTATTTATCGTCACTATTTCACTGAGCCAGCATTGAGTAACTTGCGTGCGACCTGCCTTCCTTGGATGTGGTAGCCGTTTCTCCTGCTCCCTCTCCAGTATCGAACACTGATTCTCTGGTACTCGTGAGCACTACGAGAAACAATGGCTCCACCGTCTAAGGTTGATGAAGCAGACCCATCTTTCGAAATGTCACCGCGAGTGTCGCGAAGACAACTCGTTTGATCAATGATCAACCGTTACCGAGATTCACTTGCCGATCTTGGTGCGTCCAGAAAACCGTTTCTTATAACGGCACTGGTGATCGGAGTGATTCCACTCATAAACCATGGGTTCTGTTCTGCCTCATCGTATTGCTTTTATGTGCTGCATTTTTCATGGACCCAGCTATTTGTCAAGACAACTAGATATTTTTCCATGTCTGAGAAAAACCAAAGTCTCGATCAGTTTCTACCAAAGCACCATGGGACGACAGTAAGATACCCGTTTGTGCCCATTTAGTGAATGTATCAATACCAACTAAGTTGGCAGGACCATAATCATAATCGACATTGGTTCGAGCACAAGTATACATACCACATCTACCGTTAAATATGCTAAGGGCTGGTTAAAGCCACGCTGCAATGAAAGTAAGACAGAGGAGAAGCTGTATATGACACACATGTGCTAACTTAGCGAACTGTTTTGAGACAACAAGGTTAGATTAGTATGATGATGAACCTGGTATATGTGTATGGAGCGCCGTTTGGGAAAATATAAAATCATTTTCTTACATATATAAATTGTTCTCTTACATATATTTTTTTTTTATTTTCTTACATATACATGTATATATTTTTCTTTCTCTTACATATATACGTTACTCTCTTACATATGTAATTTACTCTCTTACATATATATTTTTCTCTCTCTCTTACATGTATATTTTTCTCTCTCTCTTACATGTATATTTTTCTCTCTCTCTTACATATATATTTTTCTCTCTCTTACATGTATACTTTTCTTTCTCTTACATATATATTTTTCTCTCTCTTACATGTATACTTTGTTTTCTCTTACATATGTAATGCCCAGTAACTCCCATTCCTGGGGGTAAACAACTCCCGCTTGTCCCTCCCTCCTGTCTGACTCACAATTATGAGTCATATCGAAGTGGCAGATTGATACACTTAGGACCTTGGTCACTTGGACCTGGTTACACCTCGTAGGTGTACACAGGTCCAAGGTATAAAAGGACCGTGTTCCTCTTTGTTCACCATCGTTACTTTTGCTCAACTTGTTGTATTACATCAATTTATATCCGTACTACATCATGGGCATGAGGACGCACCTTTAGATGAATAAAGCGCAGATGAATAAAGCATTTATAATGGAAAACAGCGTTGTCTCTAGGTTTGGTAACTAACACTTCTCTACAGAGGCGGGAGAAACCATAGGGCAAGGAGACATACAATCCTGAAGCAGCTACAGCATCTTCCACATTGGTAACAACGAGGGAAGATACATATCAGCGTCAACCAAGAAAGATGGCCACCATCCTTCTGCACAAATTTCCCCCTCATGCAGGAGGATGATTGCAATCAATCTCCATCCGACTCTTTCTGTAGCTTGAATTTTCTCCATGCGGGCACTGTGCGATACAGAGAAGAACGAGCCATAGAAAACAACATCTACAAGTTGGTAAAATATTAGAGCCGACATCAAAAGCTCACACATATATATGTTACTCTCTCTTACATATATATTTTACTCTCTCTTACATATATATTTTATCTCTTTTACATATATATTTTACTATCTCTTACATATATATTTTACTCTATCTTATATGCATTGCATTCTCCTGGACATTTAACAGAAGACACAGCCACACAGACACAACCAATTGTTAGGTATGATTTTCATGTCAACTGTATCAGTTTCTTTGTAAGGAAAAAGAAAAGTGAATTCAAGTCAGTTGCATATGTTTACTATTACATTTTTTCACAAATTTGCACTTATGCAAAAACACTGGTTGTAGTGGCTACTTACAACTATGTCTGACTTTGACATAAATGAATATTTTCATCAACTCATCATTGACTTCAGTCAAGCTCAGTGACACTTGCAGCAGGCTGATGCACAGACACTTGAAGCAGGCTGATGCACAGACACTTGAAGCATGCCATGTAAAACTAGAAATACACTGCCAGAAACTAAGTATGTTTTTGCTAGCTGTTTCAAATGTAGACATAGAAGAACTAGAAACTTTTAATAGTCTATTTATGAAAAACTGCAAATATTATATCGAAATGTGGACCAGTTCTTAGATGCAGAATTTCCAACTGAACTGAGGTATATATGTCCTAATGTGTACTCTGGAGGGCGAGGTCGACCAAGTTGTGCTATAAAGGTAGAACAAATGTCATTCCTCAGGAATACAAAAATGAATTGGACGAGAATTGCTGAATGCATGAACGTTACTATAATCGGCAATATTTAACTTTTGAAGAACCGTTGAGAATCATTACAGACAGTGAACTAGTTACAGAAATATGTGCAATTCTAAGCTAAACCTCCAATTTTGGTGAGACGTATGTTATTGGAGGTTTAAAATTAAGGCAACTTAAAGTGCCTTGTTGGTGAGTTTGTGACTCTCCCTATTGGGAGAGCGCTGAGACGTCGCAGTACTGCACAAAAGAAAACTTACAATGTTAAAGGACCCAATTACTTATAGTATACTGTATTTAGTGTTTAAATTAACCATTAAACACTCTGAGCTGTTCCTCTTTCATTTAGGCATATAGATTCTGACCATAAACTCATTAACTTCCAGTTTGTGTATCATGGATGTATTGATGGAACAAGCCGGTGCATAATATATTTGCATTGTTGTATGAATAACCAAGCTGATACTGTTATGGAGTTGTTTCAAGAAGGTGTAAGTCAATTTGGGTTACCAAGAAGAGTGAGGGGTGATCATGGCACAAAAAACATTTCTGTGGCACGATACATGCTGCTTCACCGTGGACTGAATAGGGGTAGTTTTATCACTGGCCACTCAGTTCACAACCAGCAAATTGAAAAATAATGGGTTCAAGTTCAAAACAGTTCAAGAGTCTTTTTCTAGCCATAAAAGACAGTGATATATTACACGAGTACAATGAAGTGGAATTGTTTTCTTTGAGATATGTATACCTGCCACATGTACAGCATAGAGTAAAAAAATTTGTGAACCAGTGGAACTTTCATGAAATTAGTACACAAAGAGGGTTTTCTCCATTACAGTTGTGACAGTCTAGTATGATTGAACAAGTTTGCAATGAAACTGAAGATGCATGTTATTTTCATAAACAGCAATAGTATGGAATCGATGAGGAAGGCCCAATTCCAGACATACAAACAGAAAACTGCATTGTTGTTCCAGAAACAAACTTACCTACATGTATATCCATTAAGCATATGAGGTTACTTCTGGAAAGAGTCCCTAACCCACTAATAGATGATGGTTGCAATGGAATAAATATGTTCCTTGGTGTTTGTCAGTCTCTGCAACAAGTTTTGAACTTGATTTAAGGAAGACTGGTTTCAACAACACATCAGTGTATTTAGTAGCCACAGTCAACCATTTCAATATATACAATACATAGCATGTGTGACGACCCAGTTTTGCTGCTGTTGGAGCAAAACTAAATTCCCATTGTCATCTGCTAGGCACCTGTAATTTGGTTGCCAGGCAGACGACAAAATGGCCAGCAAGGGTCACTGTCCTCCCCAGGTGGAGCATCCTGGGGGTGGTATATAATGGCGGCGGCCATTATAACCTGGGCAGTGAGTTTTGACCCTTCATGCTGTATGCATGTGTGTGATTGTGCTCTTATCTACAGGTGGCCAAGATGGTCACCACTTTTGATCATCTTCTGTGGTGTGTGGGTGTGCCTCACCCTTTCTCCTGGCTGGAATAGCCAGGAGATTTATCATCTATTGTTTCAAGTGTGAGTCTTAATTTACTTGGTATCTTTGAATAAATTATATTTGTTTATTCTACTATCAACCACTGTGTCTGTGTCTTCAATTATTATTATTGGTAATAATTGCTGGGGAAGGACAGTGGAGAGGGTGGCGGTTGTCGGCAGGGGTTTTGCCATCCACCACTGTCCCAATTCGGCATGTATTTCGACCTGTCGGCCGGTGCTTCGCGTCGTCACCCACTGTGAAATCCACCTGGGGGTTCACCGTGGGTTCTCCGTCGTATTCGGTGGCCATTGGACCGTCGATCATCGGGGAAGACTTCTGCTCGGCATTACCCGTGGCACGGATGGGTGCATGAGGAGGGCTGGTCCGCGCTAGGATCCCGTCCCAAGAAAGTTAAGTGGCGGTAAGTGAAGCAAAATTTACCATGGGTCATTGTAGCGCTCAGTCGGGTCGTTACACATGCTGACAATATTTGAAGTTAAAATAATAAATTAGCAATAACAAAAATGGTTTTCTTTATTCAATTAAGCAGACATATTTATGTGATTTGTTAGTTTATTATTATATTATTAGCATTGTTGTTATTATTATTATATATATTAAGCGAGGGGGTAGCAACTTCTGAGGTCCGGTGTATAAAATGTTTAGGTCCACTTTAGGGTCCTGATAGGGTCCGGCGAATCTTTCCATTTTCCTTTAAGTTTATGGTGAAGTTTCTGGTATTCTAACTTTCTGTTGCTCAAAGTTTCTGGTTTTTTGTAAGTTTTACTTATTTATATAAAATAATTTTGAAGATATATGTAATTAATAACTGTTGCTAATATCTTTATTGCAGGAACTTGTTTGAAACAACCAGAATTTAATTGAATTCAACTCAAAGAATTCATTATTAATCATCTAATTAGTATTATCAAGGTTACTATGGCCAATACTGAAACAACTGAGGAGAAAATCACTGAAGTTGTGCATGACACCAGAGATATTCGAGGAGATATTTCACAAAACATGGCAGAGCCAGACAAACAACTAGACATCTGGAAGGAAATTGAATTCGAAATGAAAATAACCATTCCAACCCACATCTCAAACATGTTGACACTGGCAGGATTCGACAACCGTGTCTCGTTGTCACAACTAACGCTTGAAGATATTGCTGAAGTACAAGAACTTGCGAGAACCTCTTTTATTGATACAATACCTCAAGACAAGATGGAGCTTTACTATGGGAAAGTTTTTAACCTTAAGCCTGAAAAGTTCATGTTCATGCCGGGTAATCGAAAATTGCTTCTAACAATCGTTGAACATCTCAAGTCATACAAACTGCAGTCCAGAGGCCAATTTAGGCAAGTTGGTTGGAAATCAGCTACAAGTAAACAACAGGCTCCAGAAAATGTAGAACAAGCAACTTCGAAGTCCCGCTCTAAGGATGTTGCGAAGGATTATGATAGTGACAGAAAGAATGCAAAAGCTAACTTGACCAAGTGGCTGAAAGAAAACAAAGCAAACTTTAAGAAGAACACTGCCATAACAGACTTTGAAATTTCTCCAGTTTCCCCTTCTTGTCTGCACAGTAACACTGTTGTTGCTTCACTGAAGTGCAAGCTGTGTGATGTTTCTATCAATATTCAGGCAGACACTACAGGTCATTGATGGATGAAAGATCTAAGGCGTGCACATTTTGCTAAGCCTGAAACCGACTCAAGTAGATCACAAAGCATGCCAAACATTACAGATTTATTTGTAAAAACTCCAAAAATAGTAATAACTACATCAACTATGGAAATTCCCGATGCCGAAAATTCTCAAATTGAAGAAATTGTGGATAGCGAAGATGGCAACGAAGTTTATAATTACGAATCACCGACTGATGCCTTTTCTGGACTGAAAGGGTGTGAAAAACGGAGACTCACTTATTCAGACAGTGATGAGGACTGTGAAAAATTGGATTTTCCTGTAGCTGGAGTGGACGTGGAGCCATCTACTCCAGTGAATACATGAAGGTTCCACAAGCCTACCAACAACTAAGCTCAGTTATGCAACAGGATGTGCATGCATCAGCCATTGGTGATACAACATCAGAAAAAAAATCAAAATGGAAAGACAAATTATATTCACATGGTGAAAGAAATAAACGCAGACTGGCAAAATCAGCAAAAGGTACACAACTAATCACAGACTTTTTCCCTATTTTGAATGAGGTTCAAAGGCTTTTTATGGATAATGTCAGACTTCAGGACTTACTGTCACACCACATGCAAGAAAATAATCTCAATGAATTGCGAGGTACTGAAAAATCTAAAGACGTGACAGGACTTCTAGCAAAGCTTTGCCAAGTGGCACAACAAAATTCCAAAAAGAAAAATAAAGGAGCTCGATATGATGAAACAATGAAGCAGTTTGCTTCATACGTTTACATGATTGGTGGTCGTTTGTTGTACGAAACACTGCAGTCAAACATGCCCAAAGTTTTTCCTTCCTGTTCAACAGTCCTCAAGACAATTCGATGCACTGGAGAAGCTGTAACTGAAGGTGTGTTTTATTCAGAAGAATTAAAAAAATTTCTTCAGAAACGAAACATTCCACTATTTGTTGGGATCTCGGAAGATGCAACAAGAATCTCAGCTCGTGTTCAGTATGATAGTAGAAGCAATCAGGTGGTTGGATTTGCTTTGCCACTTGATAAACATGGCATGCCAATTGCACTAAGTTATCCAGCAATTTCAATGCAGCATATTCAGCAATACTTTGCCAAGAAATCGGTGGCTCATCTTGCATAAGTCATTATGGCACAACCACTGGCAGTTGGTGCCCCAAGTTTTTGCTTGGCCATGTTTGGAACAGATAACAAATTTAAAGCAGACGATGTTATTCAGAAATGGAAGATGATCACAGAGGACCTTGATAGGCATGGTATTAAAGTTGTCACGTACTCCGCAGATGGTGACCCTCGTTTACTTAAAGCAATGCGCTTTTTTTCTGGCTTGCAATCAGCAACACCTGTTGAGATGAGTACACAACATCTGCCAACTTCTTGGACATGGTTTGTAGCAAATTCGATCAGTGACAACAGTTGTATCGAGGACACTGTTCATGTTGGGACAAAGCTGAGAACTCGCTTTTTAAAGCCATCAATTTTACTACCGATAGGCAACTTTGTTTGCAACGTTAATCATTTGATCATCCTTTGTCAATCTGTATCAAAATCATACCATCTGCTTACTGAACAAGATTTGGAGCCCGTGGACAAGATGATCTTCAGAGCAGTTCAGCCAATATCAGACGATCGAGTGCAGCATCTTCTTTTTGAGCATGTCCCAGATAGTGATGGCACAATTGCATATCTTAAAATTATGCATGATGTAATTGTCATTTTTACGAAAAGATTTAAAACCAAAAGAAAGGCTTCACTTAATCTGGAGGGCAGTGTTCTTTCTTAGAATATGGAGACATTGGATAACATGCCATGACAGCTACTCACTGCTTGATAATTTCATCATGCTCAATACTTACTTGTGCATTGAGTTAAATGCTCACAGTCTAATTAGCTGTCTTCGTACTTTGCGGGATAATGGAAATTGTGAACTATTTCTTCCATGGTTAATGGGGAGTCAACCATGTGAACAGTTCTTTAGAGCAGCCAGATCAATGACTAGCACATACTTAACTAGTGTGAATTTCAGTATGCTGGAAATGATCCATAGACAAAGACGAATGCAGCTGCAGTTAGATATTCAAGAGAATCTTGGTGATGTATTTGTGTTCCCAAGAGCAACCTACCACCAAGCAAAGAAAGGTTACCTTGAGGAAGAGGATGGAGAAGTACATGTTCCAAAGGAATTACCAACTGATGCTCAAATAGAAGAAGAAATTTTGAAAGCCAAGAATCAAGCTGTTAAAGATGCAAAAGATCTTGGAATCACTTTTGACACAAATGATGTGCCAGTAAAACTTTCTACAGTAAACTTGAACCCTGTTCCGAGCCTCATTCCAAGCAGTGATGATTCTGCTGATTCAGATGAAGAGCTAAATGTTCATGAAAATAGTATGGAAAACGAAGTTTTGCCCGAGATTTCTCATGATGTGTACAATCTTTCAACTATGAGGGGTGTTTCAAGGTTGCAAGACATATATGCATGTACTGAAACTCCCCTTCCTATCAACAGTCCATTCTGTTTTGTTAAAAGTAAGGAAAATGATACTGCAGTTGTCAGGAAATCAAGCATCTGTTGGCTTTACAACAGTGGAAATAGTCATCTAAGTTCTGATAGACTAAAAAGAGTCATGTACACTGAGGAAACATGCAAAGTTAGCATGTCTGTTGAAAAAGAAACAACTGTTTGCATAAAATCCAAAATAGATGTTGGGGACTGGTGCATTTTTAAATCAGAATGTGAACCTAAATCATATCTGATTGGACACATTGTTTCATTTAGTTATCTTGAAGGAATGCCAAGAGAAAGGGAGTACACATTAATGTGGGCCCCTGTGAAAAGTAGGAGGACAATAGGTGCCATTTGCACATGGTACAATGTTGAAAATGATGGCATCTTAAAAAAGGAAACTTTGCATGCTCATGGATTCTACAACTTGAGCCACTACATATGTACAATCCCAAATCCAACTGTGATTGAAACTGGTTTAAATTTTAACCTTATTGTAAGTGATGATGTGCTGTCTCACATTGCTAAAATTTGAGTTAAAAGAAATTTATACTTCTGTTAAAAACAAAGAGAATGTTCTAATAACTCTTTTCAGCTTTTCACTTTTCAAGTATCTTTTCAGTTATCTTTTCAGTTATCTTTTCAGTTATCTTTTCAGTTATCTTTTCAGTTATCTTTTCAGTTATCTTTTCAGTTATCTTTTCAGTTATCTTTTCAGTTATCTTTTCAGTTATCTTTTCAGTTATCTTTTCAGTTATCTTTTCAGTTTGTTGTTACATTCAATAAAAATTATTCTTCAAAGCATTGTTTATAATGAAATTGTTGTCATTTAATGTTCAGTTTTATCATAATGATGTCAGCAAGAGCCTCACTGATGTCCTAAGTGTTTGTAAGAGCCTGACTAAGATCCTTAAGTGCCTGTAAAGTCCTGACTGAGGTCCATAAGGTCCACCTGAGGTCCATAAGGTCCATCTGAGGTCCGTAAGGTCCATATGAGGTCCTATGTGACCGCAAGGTCTGGCTAAGGTCCTACGTATCCGCAAGGTCCGACCAAGGTCTGCCTGGACCTCGTACAGTGGAGGTCCGGTGTATATTATTTTTACCAGTGATTATCCCCTCGATATTAAGCCAGGTCTGTGTGCGTGTGTGGGTGTCTGTCTGTGATAATGCTGTACAAACCTTGAAACATGTCAGAATTTGTATAAATTTAAATGAATAAATGAACCGCTTTTTTTCTCAAGGTCAACTATATGTTGCACCCTTCCCATCCAAGAACCCCATGATATTAAATTGAAGAGGGAAAAGATTGGAAAGTGTAGGGTGGATGGGGAAAAAAGTGGGAGGGGGTGACTGAAATTGAAATGAATGGAGTAAAAAAAGGAAAAAACAACGTGCATGTGCACAATTGCCTGTGAATTTTGCTCCCGTCATTTATGACAGGTTACCCCACTAGTTTAGTAATAAAAAATGACAACTGTTGGTTGTTTATTAAGCATATATATTTCAAACAATGTTATTAATGATATTTTCAAGCAGGTAAAAGGTGTATTTTATTAGAAAATTAAGTGACATTGCATTCTTAATACAAAATCTAGAACTATTTCAGATTAATTCAGATTAGACCTTAAATTATGCAAATCCAAACACCATCCCATTTTGAATGCCAAAATCAAAATTATCTTTAAACTTCTCATATGAGTTTAAAGTAACTGGAAGTTGCAAAATCAAGAAACATGTATTTGCCATTGGGTGTTGACTCATTCTTATGTAGAAATTCTAGTGTTGGCTGTATAACAAAGCCCAGTGGAGAAATTTTATCAGCACCTGTTGCAAAGCTTAGCAGTACTTTCAAGCTTACATTTGTTTCACCTTCTGAAAATGATTTGAATCATTATGTGACAAAAATCATGTGATTATATAGTTGAATATAGTTGAATTTCAAAGTTTAAACATACAGAACAAAACACATGTAAGAAATTGAGATTTGCTTAATATCTATTAGAGATTGTTGAAGTTAATATTTGTCTAATTAATTATTTATGATTAGCTTCGCAATCAACAGTTGATTGCTGAAAACAGTTGGATGTATTTCAATCAAGTTAAGCATGCCAAATGTTTGTAGTCCTTCTATTAGTTGATCAAATGCTGCACTGGTTCTGTGATAAAGATAAAACTTTATGACACTGTCAACAATGGAATCCTTTTCCATAATGTTTCAAATGCAAATTCGGCAACAACATAAAGTAAGCAAAGTGGTGGCATAGTTAACAGCAGTTTGTAAAGATTCAAGATCTTCAGCTTGCTGAATTGCTGCTAATTGGCAATGAATTTCAGAATCAGCAATGTCTGTTACATTAGCATCCAAATTATCCACAGCAGTTGATAGACAATTAAATAATTAAAACAATGTGGAGTAAGCCCTCCATGAACTAATACCATACATACGAGTCTGTCTGCTTCACAGTACAAGCGTTTAGCCAGTGACTCATTATTTAGTGATATGTTCTTAGCATTTTCGTCACCTTCAAACAAATTACTGCATTTTAATTCACTCAGCAATAAATGCCACATCTCATGAGATGGACCACCTTGGTCTACAGCCCCTCTGACACACCATCAATATTAGAAAAAAAAACTGAAATGGAATACCATGGAGAAAAGCTTTTTCTACGAATAGCCCATATACAACAGGAAATGTTACTATGCCCCACCCACCCAAAAGGGTATAAGAGCACAGCCCATATACAACAGTCAAAAACTTCACCCCTAGGTATGTTGAAGTTGCATTTGACATTTGTTTCTAGTTTACCTTGAATACCATTCGATAATGATCCAGTGTTGCATTTGTTTCTGGATCATCGAGGCTATTTTCAATAACAAGTTCAATGTCAGTTTCCAATTGCTGTTCATCAAAGTTCAGAACTGGTGCAGTGATGTCACGGTTGGTTAGATCTGGCAATTCATTGGCTGTAATTTCATTTTCTTCTGCTTACCCCAGTTGATCAACATGTTTATCAATAGATTCATTGGCAGCGAGCAAATCAGTTTTGGGGCGAATATTGATTGCCTTCTGTTGAAAATTGCTGTAAGTTGTCATCCCATCCAACTCTGCCCCAAGAAGCAGTGAGGGTGAAACCAAAGTACCAAAAGTAGGCACTAGCAATCCAAATTCAATGTTAGCAAGTTTGTCACCAAATAACTGGCAAACATGGCAGATAACTTCATTAGCATACCACTGCTTTTCGAACTGAACAACATTGTAACTATATCCATTTTAAAAGGAATGGGCTTTTCTTCTTCCAGAGATGGTTTTCTTATCACTAGGATTGGTTAACAATATGACATCTCGACAAAAGTGCCCATATGCACTTTTATATTTTTTTTGTGATTTGACTGCAATTGAGAAGTACGAGAATGTGAAGTGCAAACGGATGGGAAGAGTCTCCTAATTTCATCTGAAATATTTCCATGGGTTACTGGCATTGCTGATATGGTAGAAACCAAACTTGGAGAATTGTTAGGGTGTTGAAAAGGTGATTAAAACAACGTCTAACAATTTGAGAGAGGGGCAGAAATATTAAAAAAGTAAAAGGAATAAAGTTGAAAAGAGAAAAGAGGTGGAGTTAAAAAAAAGAAGTACAAAAGAGAAGAAAAAATGGCGGGAAAATAGTAATAGTAAAAGAGAGTGACAGAATTAATGAATGAAAAGTAAATAAGGTTAAACTAGAGAAAAAGAGGCGGAGTTTAAAAAAGAGATAAGTAAAAGAGAAGCAAAAAAGAAGAAAAATAAAAGTAAACAACAAATGGCGGGGGGGGGGGGGGAGGGAGGGGGGGGGGGAAATAGTAATTGTAAAAAAGAGGGTGGACAAAAATAATAATGAATCGCACCCACACACACTTACAGAGAGTAATAAAAAGTTTAAAGAAAACAAGAGAGGGGGAAAGACAAAGACAAAACCCACCCAAACATACTTCAGAAGGGTGAGCCCAGATAAGTGTATCAAATGAAATAAAATCTTAACTAAATTAACAATAATTAAGAAACAAAAAGAGCGGGAAAACACTAGATAGTGTAATAGATAAAAGAATGAAGTGGTTAAATGGCATGATAAAATCCAATTACCTAAATAAGTAGAAAAAGAGAGAAATTAATGGAGAAATGAAATGGTTGGAAATTTAACTTTAACAAGGAAGAACTTATAGTTTATAATTTGTATTCACACAGTAGACCACCTGTTTTACCAAATTATGACGTCACTATAGAAGAAGACTAAAAGGAAGAAACCGATGGTAGAAAATTGTAACACGATACTTTTACCATTCTTCTCTTCAATATTCAGAAAATAACAAAGTAATAAAAAACTTTACAGAAAAAGTAAAGTACACAAATCAGATTCTCAACACATTGAGAAAAGGGCCGCTAAACAAATATGAAGAATATTAGAGACTATGAGAAAAGAGATTTTGAATGAATATACTAAAATGAATGAAATAATATGAAAATCAAACACAACCAAAAAGAGGTACCACCGAAGTACCGAAAGAGTTATATGATGTTTTGGTTTTCAACATATTAAGGGTAAAAGGGCCAAACTTGTATTTAAATAGAAATACATTTCAGAGGGCCGAGAAAATCAGATAAATGAATAATGAGAATGTTTACTATATAAAAGAAATGTTGAGTTGCCAAAAAGTAAAACTTTCTGATGAAAAGTTAAAAGGTTAACCATACTAATTCATAGAAAATGACGATTGGTATAAATAACAATATGTATCAGCAATCAAAAAATTATAAAAAAGTTAAAATATAATTTTACTACTGGACGCATACTCAGCAGATGTTTGTAAAATTTGTAATATTCCATCACCATATTAAAAAGATATGTTCTATATTTTATATTTCCTGTTTTGCTATTCTAAATATATGATAAATGTATTAAAACTAAATAGGAATCAAGGAGAAACCAGTGGTCATAAAGATACATTAAAATGCTGACCACATTCTTCACTTTAGTAAACAACACAAACACAAATAGAACGAAAGAGTTTTGGTAAGCCAAATATATTGATTTTAATTATTTCCTTTAACACTTTCTCTATTAGAAAAAGTGAGAAAAACAATATCATAAAATTGTAATTCTTTTTTTTCAAACTTCTAAGATAAGGCTTAAAGTTAAGTTTTTGGGAGTCACACTCGAAATCATAGAATAATTATTTGTCATAAAATTCGAATTCTAATTGTGAATTGAATTTTAATGAAATGTAGGGAGGTCACCAAAACCATATATATCGTTTTGTAAAGGCGGCGGAGAAAGATTGGAAAAAATTCTTAATGTTACCTATGGTTCGGTCTTATTCACAACCTTGTGAGTATGCCAACGAAGAGGCACGATTTTTATTTGTGTTTGTTGAAATGCTTGTGAGGAGAAATTCTGTGTCAAACAGCTAGAGGACTCCATCTTCGCACCGGAGGACTTGGGAATACAGCAGCAGACTGACTTTCTGAGAGATGAGTAACAAAGCGAATTCTAGAATTCATGATAATTTTATATTGGTTATGGTAGTTGTTGTTTGTTTCTTGCCTGGCATTAGTATGTAGTTATGGTTATGGGTGTATATTGCAATAAAATTATATGTGCTTCATCCATGTTTCTTTATGAGCTTTCATTAATTCTTGAATAAAAAAAAATCTAATTACAAGAGCTTTCAAATAAATTGTAACACAAAAAAAAAACAAGCGTAACTAGTTTACAAATTAAAACTTTTTTCTGTATGCAAAAAAAAACAAAAACGCGTTTTTTTGTTTTTTTGCATACAGAAAAAAGTTTTAATTTGTGAACTAATAATAAATAATAGTTTCCAAATTAAACTTTTCCTAAATTGATTTAATGATGCGTTTTTTTATTTGCATAATGAATAAAATAACAAATGTTTTCATGTATTTGTAACATTCATAAAAGCATATTTAGAAATTACACATTTTTAGGCATTCAGAAAAAGGTTTAATATCTAAAAAAGTATAAAAACTATTTTAGAAATTATGTATTGTGCAAAGTAACATTAAAAGGCCCATGTTACAGGGTATGTCTACTGTATGTGTTAATTTATAAGACTTCACTGAATTGTGTCTTCTTGATACAGTAGGTATGTGTGTGTGGGAAAAATTAGCTATTTGCAAGTAACAGACTTTAAATAAGCATTTGTGTGAAAGTGGCTATTTTCTTCCTAAATTCTTATTGTTGAACTTTATTATAAATAAAGTCTACCAGAATATGTTTCCACATTACTACTTTTACATTTACAACAGCTTTAACATTGTAATTGTGTTATCAATTTGCCAAAAAAATATGGATAGTATAGTGGAGAATGAGTGCAATGTAGGGCTACATTTTTTTTCTTTATTAACATCGTTTTTTGTGCTAATGGTTTTTTGTTTTTATGTGCCCTTACTGTCTAATTATACATACACACAATCATATTCATGACCACACGCACACACATACCCATACACACAAACACACACATACACACTATACCACTGAATACTCGGGAGACAATGTGGGACCTGTTGGTCCCTCTTACAGAATGGAACCTGATGATGCTGGCAATCTTTCCCGACTGGACTCTAGTGTTAGGTGTTGAAAAAGTAATTAAAACAACACCTAACAATAATTTGAGAGGGGCAGAAGTTAGTAAAAGAGGAAATTTGAATAAAGTTAAAAAGAAAAAGAGGCGGAGCTAAAAAGAGAGAAACACTAAAAGAGAAGAAAAAATGAGTAAACAAAAAATGGCGGGAAAGTAGTAGTAAAAGAGGGTGGATAAAAGTATGAATGAATAACACCCACACTCATAGTAAACAGAGGCAAAAAAGGGGAGAGGGTGAAAAAAGTAAAACAAGAAACCCCACCCACACATAAGAGAAAGAAGGAAGCAAGAAGAAAATCAGAAAAGGGGGGAAAACGAAAAAGAAACCCACCCACAATTGTAAAAGAGTAATAAAAAGTTTTAAAGAAAACAAGAGAGGGGGGGAAATAGAAAGACAAAACCCACCCACACACACTTTAGAAGGGTGAGCCCAAATAAGTGCACCATGTTAAATAAAAACTTTTTTACAAGATTAAATGTAATTAAAGAATGAAAAGAGCGGGAAACATACTATAAAGTGTAATAGATAGATAAATGAAGTGGTTAATTAACCTGAGATAACCTGATTACCTAGTGGAGTGTAAAATAAGAGAAAAGTAAATTGAACAATGAAAAGGTTTGAAATGTGACTCTTAAAGGAGAAAAACATATGGTTTATACTTCATACTCACACAGTAGAAGACCACCTGTTTTACAAAAAATTATGACGTCATTATAGAAAAAAATAAAAAGAAGAAACGGATGGAAAAAGTGTAACAAGATAATTTTTACCATACACTCTCTTCGATATGCAAAACAACAAAGTAATAAAAAGTTTAAAGAAAAAGTAAAGCACATAACAGGTTCTCAACACATTGAGAAAAGGGCCGCTAATAAAATATAGAGTATATTGAGGACTATAGAGAAGAAACTTATGAATGAGTATAATGAAATGAATGAAACAATATGTGAAGTCAAACATAACCCAAAAGAGGTACCTACGAAGTAACGAAAAAGTTGTATTATGGTAGGGTTCCCAACAGTAAGGGTAAAAGGGCCAAAATCGTATTTAAATAGAAATACATTTCAGAGGGCCTAGAAAATCAAATAAAGGCATATTGGGAATGTTAGTCATTCAAACGAAATGTTATGAGTTGCCGAAAACTAAAATTTTCAATGAAAAGTTAAAAGGTTAACCATACTAATTCATACAAAATGACGGTTAGTGGAAATAACAATATGTATCGATGATCGATCGTAAAAACGTATAAAGAAGCTAAATTATAATATTATGACCGCATGCATACTAGGCAGATGTTCGTAGAAGAAGATCAAAAGCAAGTTGACCGATTGGTTATTTTAATTTTAGAAAATTAATTCTAACCAATCAAAATACTTAAAATTCATTTCTGACTGAACAAGATGCGATGAACATCGTATTCTTTACAGAGTCTGACATTGGAGGTTAAGAGAAACAGACGTATGCTACTGAGTAGGCTAAGGTAGACAGGAAAAAGGACTTAGAAAGTTTTTATATGATAGAAGAAAAATAACTTAGAAAAGTTTTAGACAGAGTCTGAAATTGGAGTTCAGAGAAAAAGGACGTGTTGTATGAAATCATAGTTTAAAAAGAAAAAGAAATTTTTTTTAAACTTAGAAAAGTTTGGATTGTAAACTTAAGAGAAGTTTTGATTGTGTACTTAGAAATTTTTTTTTTGATTTTGAATTTAGAAAAGTGTGGATTGTAAACTTAAGAGAAGTTTTGATTGTGAACTTAGAAAATTTTAGATTGTGAACTTAGAAAAAATTTTGGATTATGAACTTGGAAAATATGGATTTCTTGGAGATTTGAAGTGTTGTTGGATAAATAAAATAGTAGCTGTAACTATTTGAGTTGTGAAATCTCATGATGACTGGAACAGGAAATTGATGATACACGGACCACCAGTTATAGGACAAAGAAATCAAGTAAAGGTAAACAGGGGTACGTTAATACTAGAGGCCAAATCACTGGAACAATAAAACATTAAAACCCACTGCCCATAATTCGAAGATAACCCACAACTGATTTACAACTCGACTGGGAGGGTCGGACACTAAGACCCAATAGAAACTACACGACTGGAAAGGGGAATCACAGTATACCACTGTGATAGCCGTGAAAACGGCCATAACACTAGTTCTACTCTTGGTCTAAATGATCCTTTAGCCCAGTGGTTGGAAACTATTCTCGGTGACGACGATGATTTACAAATACTCGATGCCGTCGATACCAGTCCCGTAAACCCGGACGAATATTTTGTTGACATGTATGTATTTGTTTATTAAAAATATGCTCAAATGACATGTAATTATTACTTTTTTATAGCGATTATGTGACACGGTTGTCACCACGGTCAGATGCAACCACTGTGGATTACCCCCTGATTGTGGAAGAACAGCACGACGTGGAACGACCGCAGCAGCATTGTCCGTCACTTAACCGAAGGCTGGAAAGGGAGGAACAGCTGCAGCCATGTGTCCGAAGGCTGTGACGCACGTCTAGGGAGTGGTGCCGACATTAAGTGGAGTACATAGCTGCATTACTTCAATTTTTTATTAAAAAAAGACGTCTTTGTTATTATCCAATATATATATATATATATATATATATATATATATATATATATATATATACTAGTGGGGTAACCCGTAGCGCGTCGTTTTTTCCTTTTTTTACTCCTTTCATTTCAATTTTCGTCACCCCCTCCCACTTTTCTCTCTCCCCCTCTACACTTTTCAACCTTATCCCCTCTCCAATTAAATATCATGGGGTTCTTGGATGGGAAGGGTGCAACATATAGTTGACCTTGAGAAAAAAAGCAGTTCATTTATTCAAATTTATATAAATTCCGATGTGCTTCAATGGTTGTACAGCGTTATCCCAGAAAGAGAGAAAGATATATACATGTAGAAAGACACACAGAGACACAGACCTGGCAAAATATATATATATAATAATATATAATAAATAATAAATAATAATCATTGACTCAGCAGTCAAAAAAAGTAATTAGATTTTGAATAAAAATAATTAAAACTACAAATTACATGTTTTTAAACATATGGTTGTGTCGGAATGGAAGAGTAATTTAATTTCGGTCCTTAATTACTGTTTTGGCCAATTACTTCCCAACATGGAAAGTAACTTTTTCTTTCTTTTCCGAATGCGGCCACTGTTCAGAGGGTTCAAAAAATTTCTCAAGTGTTATTTCTTGAAATAAGTCCTGAAAGTTTAGAACCAAACACCTTATTATGGGTTGTGTTCACCACTATCAGTACCTTACTTGTCCAAAGGATCTTATTGAGGTGTCTGTCTCTCAGCCATAATTGGGACGTTTGGCAACTGCTTCCTTCTCTTTGGTCAAACATAATCCCTTTTTCTCCCTTACCGATGTTGGCTATTTCTTCTTCGAAATGTTTTATTAAAAGACAACTTAACTTAGAAGAAGAAGAAGTCGACCACAAACTTTGGTATCTTTTTCTAAGTTAAAGCTTGCTAGTTGTTTTGATTGAGTGGCCACAAAGACATATTATAACAGCCATGGGATGTGGCAACAACAATCTTCATTTGGAACTAAAAAAGTTTAATTTGGAAACTAGTATTTATTACTATTTTACAAATTAAAACTTTTTTCTGTAAGCAAACAAAAACGCATAATTTCCAAAAACTATTTGCAAATACATGAAAACATTTCTTATTTTATTCATCGTGCAAATAAAAAACGCATCAAAAAAATTTAGAAAAAGTTTAATTTGTAAAATAGTAACTTTTTTCTGTACGCAAAAAACGCATAATTTCCAAAAACTATTTGCAAATACATGAAAACAAGGACCGCATGGGGCCGGTTGTGGGCCAATTTGTGGCTTCTAAAATGTGCGGTTTTCCCACAGTGATGGTAAAGGAGACTGAAATGCCGATCTAAAGTGACGGTGCTCGTATTAAGACGTGATCAAACTTGATGATGGCTAGCCAACAGTATCTAACAAGAGCTCAATACGTAACGGGGGTTAAAATTAACGTTACCGATTTATCTTACTTGCATCTCTACATTATTGTCGTTAATTTTCTTCGATTAAATATTAGAAAAACAATTCCGAACCCAAAAAACATAATTTTTTTTAAGAAGGGCAACAACCTAGAGATGGTCTGAGTAGAAGACGTTAACGCTATTTTGTAAAATACCATCCATCTGGTAACAGGCCGCGAAGTTCCTTTACATCAGAAGAGTACGAATTATATATATATATATATATATATATATATATATATATATATATATATATATATATATATATATATATATATATATATATATATAAAAAAGTAATTAGATTTTGAATAAAAATAATTAAAACTACAAATTGCATGTTTTTAAACACATGGTTGTGGGGAAATGAAAGAGTAATTTAATTTCGCAGCAAGGGGGGTCTAGGGGTGGTGCCGACATTAAGAGGCATACATAGCTGCATTACTTCAATTTTTTATTAAAAAAAAAGACGTCTTTGTTATCCAAAACAAAGTTTGCATTTTAATATTTATATTATTTGCTGTTGTGAAAAATACAAAATAAAATTGATAATCTGTCCATTTGTTTTATTTATTCGAAGTTTTCACGTAAATCTTTTTTTAGCCAAAAGGCTACAATAATAATTTTTCAATTCTATTTTCTATGTATTTTTCATTAGCATGTTTTGGAAGTACTGTCTTTCAATTATTTCTAAGTTCTATGCTTGTAAATCTAAGTTCTCTAGTCTTCCACTATCACATTCACAAATTTCAAAGTTTAATTTATTTTCAAAGTTCAGCTTCTATAATTAATGTCTTACATTTTCTTTCAAGTTTTTCAAATTGAAGTTAGGGGTCAGGTCAGGTCAGGGGTTTGGACAGGCATTTTTTTAATTAAATGTAGGTCAGAAACAAGTTTGGACAGGAAATTGAATTCACACTTAGGGGAGGGGGCCAAGAACATGTTTGGACAGATGTTGGACTGGAAATTAAATTCACACATAGGGGTGAGGGTGTTAAAACAAGTTTGAACAAGTTTGGGGTGAGGGAAATTAATTTTAATTAAATGTAGGTCAAACAGGTGTGGACAGGAAATTGAAGTGTAATTATATAGATGGAAGGGGTGGAGTTAAAGAACAAATTTGAACAAGTTTATAGACCGGAAATTGAAGTGTAATTATATAGGGAGAAGGGGTGGAATTAAAGAACAAATTTGGACAAGTTTATAGACCGGAAACTGAAATGTGCCTCTGCCTTTAGAAATACAAGGCAATCATTAGTTAATGAAATTTTAACCAAGCAACATAGTGCTCCATAAGTGATGTAGTTTGTGCAAAAAGTTTACCAGTGTTTAGATTGTGATAAGCCGGGAAGTGCATCGAAACGCCCTAAACTTGACAGCACCTTCGGAGAGAAGCAGTAAAGTCAGCACCAGATGATTCAGGTAAAAAAGTTATTTTTTATACACACAAATTCACACTTACATACAATAATGCACTCAATCTTCTTTTTTTTCACAAAATAACTTTAAAAATATTTCATAACTTTTCTAGGAAAAAAATAATTTAATAAATAGTAACAAATCCCCCCAAAATCACTCATAACAGCTCGCGGGCCACATTTGTGGCTCGCAGGCCGCAAGCGTAATTCAACCCAACCACCCACTGCAAAAACCAATAATATTCCGCCTCACTTCACCCCCTTTTTACATTCCACCTAGCACCACCCCATCGCCGCCATCTTGTTTTTGCTTTAATAAGAAATTCCCAAAAAATCACTCATAACAGCTCCCGGGCCATGTTTTGTGGCTCGCGGGCCACAAGCGTAATTCAACGCTACAACCCACTGCAAAAACCACTAATATTCTGCCTCACTTGGAGTTCACCCCTTTTTACATTCCACCTGGTACCACCCCATCGCCGCCATCTTGTTTTTGCTTTCTCACCCCTTTTAACACCTATATGGACAGGAAATTGAATTGACACATAGAAGTGAGGGTGTTAAAACAAGTTGTGAACAAGTTTGGGGTGTGGGAAATTATTTTTAATTAAATTTAGGTCAAACAGGTGTGGACAGGAAATTGAAGTGTAATTATATAGAGAGAAGGGGCGGAGTTAAAGAACAAATTAGGACAAGTTTATAGACCGGAAATTGAAATGTTATGAAATTAGGTCATCTCTCTGCCTTTAGAAATATAAGGCAATCATTAGTTAATGAAATTTTAACCAAGCAACATAGTGCTCCATAAGTGATGTAGTTTGTGCAAAAAGTTTACCAGTGTTTAGATTGTGATAAGCCGGGAAGTGCATCGAAACGCCCTAAACTTGACAGCACCTTCGGAGAGAAGCAGTAAAGTCAGCACCAGATGATTCAGGTAAAAAAGTTATTTTTTATACACACAAATTCACACTTACATACAATAATGCACTCAATCTTTTCTTTCACAAAATAACTTTAAAAAATATTTCATAACTTTTCTAGGAAAAAAATAATTTAATAAATAGTAACAAATCCCCCCAAAATCACTCATTACAGCTCGCGGGCCACATTTGTGGCTCGCAGGCCGCAAGCGTAATTCAACCCAACCACCCACTGCAAAAACCAATAATATTCCGCCTCACTTCACCCCCTTTTTACATTCCACCTAGCACCACCCCATCGCCGCCATCTTGTTTTTGCTTTAATAAGAAATTCCCAAAAAATCACTCATAACAGCTCCCGGGCCATGTTTTGTGGCTCGCGGGCCACAAGCGTAATTCAACGCTACCACCCACTGCAAAAACCACTAATATTCTGCCTCACTTGGAGTTCACCCCTTTTTACATTCCACCTGGTACCACCCCATCGCCGCCATCTTGTTTTTGCTTTCTCACCCCTTTTAACACCTATATGGACAGGAAATTGAATTGACACATAGAAGTGAGGGTGTTAAAACAAGTTTGAACAAGTTTGGGGTGTGGGAAATTATTTTTAATTAAATGTAGGTCAAACAGGTGTGGACAGGAAATTGAAGTGTAATTATATAGAGAGAGAAGGGGCGGAGTTAAAGAACAAATTTGGACAAGTTTATAGACCGGAAATTGAAATGTTATGAAATTAGGTCATCTCTCTGCCTTTAGAAATATAAGGCAATCATTAGTTAATGAAATTTTAACCAAGCAACATAGTGCTCCATAAGTGATGTAGTTTGTGCAAAAAGTTTACCAGTGTTTAGATTGTGATAAGCCGGGAAGTGCATCGAAACGCCCTAAACTTGACAGCACCTTCGGAGAGAAGCAGTAAAGTCAGCACCAGATGATTCAGGTAAAAAAGTTATTTTTTATACACACAAATTCACACTTACATACAATAATGCACTCAATCTTCTTTTCTTTCACAAAATAACTTTAAAAAATATTTCATAACTTTTCTAGGAAAAAAATAATTTAATAAATAGTAACAAATCCCCCCAAAATCACTCATAACAGCTCGTGGGCCACATTTGTGGCTCGCAAGCCGCAAGCGTAATTCAACCCAACCACCCACTGCAAAAACCAATAATATTCCGCCTCACTTCACCCCCTTTTTACATTCCACCTAGCACCACCCCATCGCCGCCATCTTGTTTTTGCTTTAATAAGAAATTCCCAAAAAATCACTCATAACAGCTCCCGGGCCATGTTTTGTGGCTCGCGGGCCACAAGCGTAATTCAACGCTACCACCCACTGCAAAAACCACTAATATTCCGCCTCACTTGGAGTTCACCCCTTTTTACATTCCACCTGGTACCACCCCATCGCCGCCATCTTGTTTTTGCTTTCTCACCCCTTTTAACACCTATATGGACAGGAAATTGAATTGACACATAGAAGTGAGGGTGTTAAAACAAGTTTGAACAAGTTTGGGGTGTGGGAAATTATTTTTAATTAAATGTAGGTCAAACAGGTGTGGACAGGAAATTGAAGTGTAATTATATAGAGAGAGAAGGGGCGGAGTTAAAGAACAAATTTGGACAAGTTTATATACCGGAAATTGAAATGTTATGAAATTAGGTCATCTCTCTGCCTTTAGAAATATAAGGCAATCATTAGTTAATGAAATTTTAACCAAGCAACATAGTGCTCCATAAGTGATGTAGTTTGTGCAAAAAGTTTACCAGTGTTTAGATTGTGATAAGCCGGGAAGTGCATCGAAACGCCCTAAACTTGACAGCACCTTCGGAGAGAAGCAGTAAAGTCAGCACCAGATGATTCAGGTAAAAAAGTTATTTTTATACACACAAATTCACACTTACATACAATAATGCACTCAATCTTCTTTTCTTTCACAAAATAACTTTAAAAAATATTTCATAACTTTTCTAGGAAAAAAATAATTTAATAAATAATAAATCCCCCCAAAATCACTCATAACAGCTCGCGGGCCACATTTGTGGCTCGCGGACCACAAGCGTAATTCAACCCAACCACCCACTGCAAAAACCAATAATATTCCGCCTCACTTCACCCCCTTTTTACAATCCACCTTGCACCACCCCATCACCGCCATCTTGTTTTTGCTTTAAAAACAAGAAATTCCCAAAAAATCACTCATAACAGCTCGCAGACCATGTTTTGTGGTTCGCGGGCCGCAAGCGTAATTCAACCCTACCACCCACTGCAAAAACCACTAATATTCCGCTTCACTTCTTTTTACATTCCACCTGGTACCACCCCATCGCCCCATCTTGTTTTTGCTTTCTCACCCCTTTTAACACCTAAATGGACAGGAAGTGACGTCAGGGGTGACACGCCCCCTCATGACGTCACTTCCGGTCTATATAGGTGTTATATACTACTGAGGGTACTGATGTGAAACATTAATTTGCTCTACTGGACCAGGTGGCAACACTGGGGAAATGGAGTGATGCAATGAAATTGGGTGTGGCAAAGTGCAGAATGGCTGGGTCTGCAGCAAAATTTGCATTAAGCGAAGCAAAAAACTATCACCAACTGTGCGGAGTTTAAAGAAGCGATGATGAAATGCTTCAGTTATGCTCACCCCACGGCCCATATGCGCAATTTTCTTGATGCAAGACAAACACATAAAGATGTACAGGAGTATGCAATGCGACTTCAGTCTCTGGCAGAAGACTATTTTGCGAATGCTTTCTCATCTACTGCAGAACGTGAAGCCACAGAAAAACTATATGAACAACAACTTACTAATCAGTATGTTGTCAGACTTAGGGATCCAATGCGCCGCATGGTAATGTCCCGTGCCTCAAAAACATTCAAGGAAGCTAAGGACATAGCAATAGAAGAGGAGCAGAATGAATATCTTACCAACCCAGCAGTAAAAATACGTGCCATTACTGAGGCAGAGTTTCAGGCTCTGGAAAGTGTTATCACACGTCTAAGTAACATTGAGAAGACATTAGTGGCACAAGATACCTCTGCCTCAAAACAAAGTAACCCTCCTTCACAAGGTGTCCCACAGTTTATACCACCTTTACGGGTTGCGGCACCTAACGCTACAAGGGCTCCAATACAAAAGGGAGTTTGTTTTGGTTGTGGGTATTTAGGTCATTTTGTCCGTGAGTGTCCTAACAGACAACAACAATGGACTACTATGCCCGGCTACCGGCCACAACAGACACATGTGAGAGGTGAAGCAAACACCCAAATAAAAAAAGATGGACGATCGACAAGGGGGACTATCCCACACACAGACCAGAGGTGTACAACCAAGACAGTAAATACACAACTTCCACAGGTATTGGTACGGACACAAAGGCAAGGGCAGGGACAGGGTCCACTCATTACAGTAAGTGTAGTGGGACAAAAACATAAATTTTTATTGGACACAGGTAGTCAAGTAACTATTTTGGCTAACAGAACATTTGAGAAAATTAAGGAGAACAGTAATCCCATGGAAAGACAATGCCAAATTCAGCACAATCTCATGAGTGTTACATCTCAGCCATTATGCATATTGAGATGTTATAAATTAAGAGTTACAAATTGGTAATCGGAGTTTAAACCATAAAGTATATATAGGGGATGACTCATACTTTTCAGAAGTTGACGGAGTTCTAGAAGATGTTATTAATAAGGCAAATCTTATTGTGTGGCTTAAAGGAAACATTGCATGGTATGAAGGAGAAAATTTAACTCTTCCACTTATTATATCAGGAAAAGAAAAAAATTATAAATCAAAAATCACAATGATGACAAATGAACCTGTACAACTAGTAGCAACCCTAACTCTCCCTCCTTATTCACAAATACAGGGTTATGGAAGATTACAGGTAAAGAAAGACTGTATGGTACTACAGCAAGTGGTTCTAGAAGAAAAGGAGTTGGTAAACCACAGGGTTTTGGTTGCACAATGCTTAGTGAAACCATCTGAAAAAGGTCACTTTCCAGTATGCATGGCTAACATCACAGAAACAAAAATAACAATACCACAGAATACTACCATCGGTTATCTAACTACAGCAATAGATGATGCTGATTTACAGAAGGCAACAATAAGAGTTATCAACACTGTTCCCCCTTTATTGATCAGGTTGACCTCAGTCATGTTGCCAAAGAACATCAACAGCAGCTCATTGCCCTTTTGAAAAAATATGGAGAACTGTTTGTACACGATGATTCACAACTAGGGCAATGTGTTGTGGTAAAACACAGGATCAATACTGGAGAGGCAGCCCCATTATATCAACCTCCATATAGAATCCCACAGGTACAAAAAGAAATCATGGCGACAGAAACTAAAAACATGTTAGCCCATTGCGTAATTGAACCATCAAACTCACCTTGGTCAGCACCAGTTGTGTTGGTCACTAAACCAGATGGGTCATGGCGTTTTTGTGTGGATTTTCGACAGTTGAATAAACTAACGTGAACTGATCCATATCCTCTACCAAATATACAAGAAAACCTAGATCGCTTAGATTGTGCAGAGTATTTCACAGCATTAGATTTGTTGAGTGGGTTTTGGAAAATAATCATGGATGGTGGACATAAGGAAAAAACTGCATATACTGTCCGTGGAGAAGGCCACTTTCAATTTAAACGTATGCCTTATGGGTTGAAAAATGCACCAGCAACATTTCAAAGGACAATGGAAATTATCCTACATGGTTTGGATGGCAAGTTCTGCTTTGTTTATCTAGACGATATAATCATTTTTTCGAAAACATTTGAGGAGCACTTAGGATGATTAGAATCGGCATTACGTTTACAATAGGCTGGGCTATGCATCAAAGTTACCAAATGCCAATTCTTACAGAGCCAAATTAAATATTTTGGAGATTTAGTGTCATCTGAAGGCGTTCAACCAAACCCAGATATAGTTGAGGCTATCAGCCAATACCCAAGACCCAAGAACATAAAAGAAATATGAGGATTCCTTGGCTTGGTTGGATGGTTTCGAAGATTTATTCCAGATTTTGCAAGAATCGCTAAACCATTAACGTATTTGACAAAGTCTGACGTGTCTTTTTGTTGGACAGAAGATCAAGAAAATGCTATGAATTTTTTGAAAACTGCCCTGGTACAACCACCTGTTTTGAAATATCCAGATTTCTCACAACCATTCATTTTGGCTACTGATGCATCTGGTGGAGCAATTGTTGCCATATTATCGCAAAAATTTGGTTTAGAAGAACACCCCATAGCTTATGCGAGCTGTCAGTAAAACAAAGCAGAAAGGAATTAGTCAACAATGGAACGAGAATGTTTAGCAGTTGTTTGGGGAATAAAATATTTCAGATGTTACCTATTTGGCCAAAAATTTACCGTACTTACAGATCATCGTCCATTGAAATGGTTTATCAATGTTAAAGAGCCCAGTTCAAGGCTGGCCCATTGGAATTTGCTATTGCAGAAGTACGACTTCGAAGTGGAACATAGACCTGGTACATCCCATGGTCATGTGGATGCCCTGAGCCGTATTACTGTTGGGCTTATTCAGCGGACGAGTTTGGGCATGGTCCCACAATATGGGATCGAGAACGTGTAAAAACTCAACAACGAAAATACAAACCATGGAAAACTTTAATAGACCAAACACCTTTAGACTCGAATCGAATTCAATACAAGAAGGAACAATATGTATTGGATAAAGATGGATTACTATTCCGTGTTCATGTTACCCCTAACATGATGAGACGAGATGAAAAGATACTTCAACTCGTTGTTCCCCCACCCATGGTGAAGTGGCTTTTAGATATAAATCATAATGCCCCATTCTCAGCACACATGGATTCGGGCAAAACTTTGCAAAGATTGCAGAGTGCTTTCTTTTGGAAAAACATGAAAAAAGACGTAAACGAGTTCTGTGCAAGCTGTGTGGTTTGTGCTCAAAGGAAGACACCACCTAATCTAACAAAAATCCCCATACAGCCATTTACAGAAGTTAGAGAACCAATGGAAAGAATTAGCATGGACATATCTGGACCCCACCCAATCAGCACAGAAGGGAATAAATATATCTTAGTCATAATGGATCATTTAACAAGATATGCTGAAGCTTTTCCACTCCCAGATCAAAAAGCTGAATCAGTGGCAAAAATTGTTGCCACAAATTACATATTAAAATATGGGGTACCGAAATATTTATTAACTGACCATGGAAGCAATTTCACGTCAGCACTAATGAAAAACTTGTCAGTTTTTGGGTGTGAAACAAATTTTCACAACAGCATACCATCCACAAGCAAATGGCATTACAGAAAGGTGTAACAAAACATTGGTGGATGCTCTGTCCTATTATGTTGGGAAGGATCATCGTGATTGGGACCAGTGGATCCCAGCAGTGTTATATGCTTATACACCACATGCATCCACCTAAACCACATACAGCAACAAAGGAAACTCCATATTACATATTTTATGGTAGGGAGGCTCAATTACCGCTTGCTGATATCCTGACACCTAACCCTTCATCATATGACCTAGATAGTAACTATACTAACAGAACTCCGAGAACTAATGCGCTTGGCTTATGAGCGGGCATATGAAAATATAGAAGAAGCGTCAGCAAAGAGCAGGAAAACGGCAAATTAAAAGACTATTCCAGTCTTATATAAGGTTGGGGACCTTGTGTATCTAAGGATCTCACAAGTAAAGTCTGGTGTCAGTAAGAAGCTATCAAAAAGTGGCAAGAACCCTATCAGTTGATATGTCAAACTACACCAGTAAACTTTGTGCTACAAGAGGTAACCACAGGAAGAGAACAATGCGTGCATGTCTCTCGCCTGAAACCAGCCACTTCAAAGGCAATGGTACCTCCTGGGGATAGTTCCAAAAAGACAACCCTTGATGATGTGGTGCAGACCCAATCTTCTACAATGGAAGAGGGAATTTCTGATAAGGAGAGGGTATCCCAAACCCAGGTAAAAAATAGTGAACTAACACAAAATGATATTCCCTCAGAAGTCTAAATAAGTAGAAATCACGGTTTTCTTTTAACAGACTCATGCAAAATGATTGTACCGGTTGGAAAATGCTGTTTCTTCAATCATGCCTTATCTCATACTCTTATGGTTGTTGCCTCGCAACAAATATCGAGTGGCATTGTGTTTCTACAAAAGAGAGATTTTCTACTAGCCAATGCCCATTGGACAATGCTGAAACTTGGTTGTTTAGTACCAGCAAAGATCTTCCTCTACATGTTGTGTGTCCCAATCAGACACATAATGCCAACCATATCCTCAAGGGAACTGCAATTCTGACGATCCATAGTGCCTGCTCAGCATATTCGTCGGGAATCGTTCTCACATCTCATTTTCAGAGATCATCCATGATACGTAACTTGGGCTTTCCACATCTTCTTATGCCTGAGGATTTGGACATCCTAACATCATGGGAACAAGAGTTGTTGATGAGTGGATTTCATCAAAGGAATCAAAGTATCAACGATCTTCTGACAACGGTTGAACATTTACCACTGCACATCACCAGTAAGCCAGTGACTGATGTCATGGATTTCCTGCAGGATTTTGATATTCAAAATGAATTTGAATTTAGTATGGAATGGACTTTATCGAAAGAGTTTTGGTAACCCAAATATATTGATTTTAATTATTTCCTTTAACACTTTCTCTATTAGAAAACGTGTGAAAAACAATATCATAAAATTGTAATTCTGTTTTTTCAAACTTCTAAGATAAGGCTTAAAGTTAAGTTTTTGGGAATAACACTCGAAATCATAGAATAATTATTTGTCATAAAACTCCAATTCTAATTGTGGATTGAATTTTAATGAAATGTAGGGAGGTCACCAAAATCATATATATATATATATATATATATATATATATATATATATATATATATATATATATATATATATAAACGATATATATATATTATATATATATATATATATATATATATATAAATATATATAATATATATATATATCGTTTTGTAAAGGCGGTGGAGAGAGATTGGAAAAAATTCTTAATTTTACCTATGGTTCGGTCTTATTCACAACCTTGTGAGTATGTCAACGAAGAGGCACGATTTTTATTTGTGTTTGTTCAAATGCTTGTGAGGAGAAATTCTGTGTCAAACAGCTAGAGGACTCCATCTTTACACCGGAGGACCTGGGAATACAGCAGCAGACTGACTTTCTGAGAGATGTGTAACAAAGCGAATTCTAGAATTCATGATAATTTTATATTGGTTATGGTAGTTGTTGTTTGTTTCTTGCCTGGCATTAGTATGTAGTTATGGTTATCGGTTGTAACACTCCGTAAATCGTGATCCCGCCAAAACCATAGCCCGGGGGTAAACAACTCTCAACCGTCCCTCCCTCCCCTCTGACTCACCTTTCTGACTCATACCCAAGCGGCGGATTAATACACATAGGACCATGGTCACTTGGACCTGGTTACACCTCGCAGGTGTACACAGGTCCAAGGTATAAAAGGGCCGTGTTCCTCTTTGTAGTTAGTTCTTGTCCTTTGCCTGTATTCCGTGATCTAATTCCGAATCATGGGCCTGAGGACGCACCGTTAGTATTTCATATATTCATCCTTGTATTCTGTGTTTCTTACAAGTGATGAATAAAGAGTTATAATAAGAAACAGCATTGTCTTTCTGTAATGTAACCAACTTCTCTTCAGAGGCGGAGACTCCACAGGGCAAGAGTTATACGATTCCTAGCAGCAACTTGCCATCACAACTTGCAATAAAAGCAGGTGCTATCTTCTCCTCAGGAAAGACTTCCTTTGCAATTCTGATGACTGCAGCCAGTGGATCTTTCTCTGGTGCTGGTTTCATTTAATTTCAGTTTTGGTTCTTTTGTTTGGCTAGCTTCATAAAGCCAGCATTGCAGTTTTACTTTAAAAATATTCATTTTAATTTCTGAACCATAATAACTTATTTTGTTGTTTTTATTATTTTGCCATGAAAAAAAATAATTGTTTATTCCATTTTGTGTCAAGATTTTGTAACTACCTCAGAGTCTACAAGGGGTAATATACACAACCCAACTTTACAACAGTATTTATGTTTTTATTGTTGCTGTTTATAAAATTAAAATGTACATAATTTAAGTGCAAAACCCTTGGTATTTCAATTGTGGTTCTCATGTGATAAAGCAAACATTTGGTCCAATATAGGACCCTGATTAGTTCTTAATAATACACCAGCATTCTATTTCTTTTGTACAATAAAGATCTATGCTTTTTATGGGGTGTACATCAACTCTCAAACTGTTTCCATTAATCAAAACCGCATCTGAATGTTTCTACTATGTCGTGGCCGGCGGTAAACCACATCCAGATTTTTTATAACAGTTTTAGAAACAGGAAGAGGTTGCTGAATCTTGTAACATTTGCAACAAAAAAGAATACGTTCTAGACAAAGAATTAGAGAACAACAAATGAACCCACCGGCCAAAAGTAGGAAGCCGGTTGCAACATTTGTCAAGGATAATGTAACAAAGACTTGAGCATCTTGAATGCAAAATAAAGAATTTCCCCACCATTTTTCTTTAAGACGAAACAAAATGCCAGCATCATTCATCAGCCGCAACCTATTACAAAAAAAACCAACAATGAAAGTGATTACTGTGGCACTAAAAATTTAAATAATGCTCACACTTGATCAAATGATCTTCGATATGGGGAGTCCTTCTGAAATGGAAGTGCCACGTAGAATGGTTTAGAGAGTGGGTCCGAGACAACAAGGTCGCAAGTGTTGCGGCTAACATACTGCAATGTTCTGTCATCAAGCAGAAACACAACCTTCTCTCTTGATGCTCTGTTTATTCCTTCAGGTAACGTATTAACCAAAGTTGTCATCTTGTCGCGAACAATCCGACGCCACAATAAATGATAATCAGTTGATTTAGATTCCTGAAATCAGTAAACATGTTTAATAACTTGCTATTGTAAAAATTGATCATTCTTGGTTTCAGAAGCATCTTTAAAATGAAATGAAAATTTGTATAATAATTCTCGATTTTCATTTTCAAATTCTTTATAGTTTAGGACAAGAGATTGAGATTGTTCCCTGACTCAGGCTTGCTAGGGTTGCCAATTCCAAACAAAACATTTAAAAGTCAAAATATAAATAGTACAGGGACACATTAACATAAAGCATTCACACCTCAATATGTTTCAATAGTGTTACAATTATCATTAAAATAAATTTAACATGCCACTACCTGCAATAGCAATACTAAAAAGATATATTTGCCAATTTGTTTGAATGTTATCTAGGACTACTCGCAAAAAGTTCAATACCATTGAAACATTAAATACCTTATGAATGAATGAACTTAAAAATGATTCATACATCAGCTAAGGGAACATGTAGAAGAAAAGAACATAATCAACACAGATGGGTTCATGTTTTATGGATGTGGAGGGGGGGGGGGGGTTGTGTTTGAGTTACTAACAACCAGTAGACTTTACTTAAAAATGTGTTGTAGTTACTTAAATGGAAAGAAAAAATGCAAAGGTCTAAACAGACCATGGCATAACATATTTAGTCATGTAACATTGTAATATTCCATCACCATATTAAAAGATATGTTCTATATTTTATATTTCATGTTTTGCTATTCTAAATGTATGATAAATGTATTAAAACTAAATAGGAATTAAGGAGAAACCAGTGGTCATAAAGATACATTAAAATGCTGACCACATTCTTCACTTTTGTAAGCAACACAAACACAAATAGAACGAAAGAGTTTCGGTGACCCTAATATTTTGATTTTAATTATTTTTTTAACACTTTCTCTATTAGAAAACGTGTGAAAAACAATATCATAAAATTGTAATTCTGTTTTTTCAAACTTCTTTAAAGTTAAGTTTTTGAGAATCACACTCGAAATCATAGAATAATTATTTGTCATAAAATTCGAATTCTAATTGTGGATTGAATTTTAATGAAATGTAGGGAGGTCACCAAAATCACATACATATCGTTTAGTAAAGGCGGCGGGGGTTGATTGGGAAAACATTCTTAATGTTACCTATGGTTCGGTCTTATTCACAACCTTGTGAGTATGTCAACGAAGAGGCACGATTTTTATTTGTGTTTGTTCAAATGCTTGTGAGGAGAAGTCCTGTGCCAAACAACTAGAGGACTCCATCTTCGCACTGGAGGACTTGGAAATACCGCAGCAGACTGACTTTCTGAGAGATGAGTAACAAAGCGAATTCTAGAATTCATGCTAATTTAATATTGGTTATAGTAGTTGTTGTTTGTTTCTTGCCTAGCATTAGTATGTAGTTATGGTAGTTATGGTTATGGGTGTATATTGCAATAAAATTATATGTGCTGCATCCGTGTTTCTTTATGAACTTTCATTAATTCTTGAATCTTGAATAAAAGAAAATCTAATTACAAGAGCTTTCAAATAAACTGTAACACCCTATTCCGGAGGTGGTCTCCTTTTGGGGCACACCGATGGGATAGTTGTTCACCCGTGAGAAGGAGACATGGGGAGGGATGACAACATTATTATATATATATTAAGCCAGGTCTGTGTGTGTGTGTGGCTGTGTGTGTGTGGCTGTGTGTGTGTCACAAAAAACCTTGAAGCACGTCGGAATTTATATAAATTTAAATGAATAAATGAACCACTTTTTTTCTCAAGGTCAACTATATGACCATGATATTAAATATAAGGGGGGAAAGGTTGGAAAGTGTAGGGGGAGAGAAACGTGGAGGGGGAAAAAGTGGGAGGGGGAAAAAGTGGGAGGGGGAAACTGAAATTGAAATAAAAGGAGTAAACAAAGGAAAAAACGATGCGAATGCGCACAATTGCCTGTGAATTTTGCTCCCGTCATTTATGACGGGTTACCCCACTAGTGTTTTATTAATACTACAAACCCAGCTAAACATGTTTTGGTTTTGGATGCATGAACAATGAACATTTTCTGGGTTTAATTCAATTGATTGAAAAGTTTGTTTTACCAATGATGAAAGATTTCAATTGTCTAACAGCAAGCCAAAACAAAAGGTATTAACTGCTTAAGCAATCCTATTCAAAATGAGAACTGTATTTGTTAGCTCTAAAAAGTGTTTTGCAAAAAAACAAATAACAGTTGGTAGTTGTGACAATGGTAAAAAAGAAATAAACATCACGATAACGGGCTCTTGGACTTAAGATGGCAGATACAGGCTATTTTTCGATTGCAGAGTGCTTAGTAGCAAGTATTTGGGTCCACGAAAGATAGCACATTGGGAAAACATAACACCAGCAATGTTATGTAAACTGTCGCAAAGGACCTGTAGACATAGTCAACTCTGCAGAGACAATGATGGAGCTCACACAGACATATTAGATCCCTAGGTAAATAAGGGTACGGTGACTTATCGCCCACCTTGTACATGTATACATTTTATCAGTGTTACATGTTCAAATACGTTCAAATATGGTTGTATTATTATTACTTATATATAAGCTAAGTGCAGGGCCTATTCAATGCTATAATCATAAATTGATTTTGTATGAAGTAAATAACCAATATACAACAAAGCCACGATATGTTCATACACAACCGCATAACTGTACATGTAAACTCAAAAAATCAAAGAATGTAAAATAAACTTTTATTATAATTATGAAAAAAGTTTATATTAATTAAAAATATGACCCATTCAAAAAGGTTAATAGGGTGGTATTTCTGACATTACACCAACAAATCAGCCTTGCTACGATCTGCAAAAGCCTTCATTGGCTTTGAACCTGTAAAAAAAACTGTTGATACTATCCAAGGTGGGTGTTTGCCTATGGGGACAAAACATCTTCACCATACCACAAGGTAGGATACAACAATAGTGTTAGGGTGTTAGATTGTGTTATTGTAAAAAAGCAGTGATGTTGTTATCCAAAGTTTCCTATTTTTCATAATTTAAATAGATATTATTAAAAAGATGTTTTATTTTATACACATCTTGCTTCCATAAACATGCAATTTTTTTGCTTTTATTCGAAGTTCAAATATAACTATAGTATTTTTTATTGAATGTTCAAGTTTTTTTTGGCTTTGGCATCATTTATTTGTTTTCTTACTTTTAATCTTACATCACATTCCAAATTGTATGACATGTTTAGTTTGGAAAGAAATTCACAGCCAACTTCTATGCTTCTCTTATTAGTGTTCAAGAAGAAAATAATCCAACAACAAGACAAGTGCAACTTGGTTGGCTTCATTTTGATGTTGAAAAACAAGGTTATAAACAAGTTAGAGAAAAACAAGTAGGAGGCACGTGCTGTGTCGAAGTCACAAAATATTAAAAAAAATCAGATATTTTGGGAAACGCTGTTCGACTATTTGTAAGAAATAAATGATGTCACAACTGACCTGGACAATAGTGGACATAGATGAACTATACTGCAAAACAAAAATTATTTCCTGATGACAAAACAGTATCTGAGAAGACTAAGACATTCAATGAGACAAAGCATTCAAAGCAGAGATTCTATTTGGCAACAAAGTCCCCAGAATGAAGCAATGAACACGAAAGGGCACACCATGGACACTAAACAGTGAAAACTAACTACATCAAACACTGATGATTCAGGTTTAACTGAAAAAACTATTTCCTTCACCACAGCTTCCATATGATAATGTTGATTTTGGTGTTGAAGTTGAAAGTCATACTAATAATGAATATGCCCTGATTTTTGTAGTAGAAAATAAAATGCATAGCTCCAGTAGAAATGGAATCAGCTTTCTTACAGTTGATATTTTACAAAACTAGGAACTGTAAGAAATCTGATTCCACATCACAGATTTAGAATCTGTTTAATTTTAAATCCCACTATCATGGGTTGTAAGGTGTACCATTCAGTGTACCTTATCCAATGGTGAGATTGAAAAAAAGCTGATGGCGGAGGAATTTCTAAAGACACCTTAAGTGCATTCTGGAGCAAATTCTTGAATAATTGTACTTTAGGATGTAATCAGAAAGTACCCATTTTACATCGTGATTTTTGCTGCACACAGTGGGCAGCTGTAGCTCGAATCATAGTTTTTGGCTACATAAAATATGGGTACTGGCCAATCATGCCAATCTGCTATCATATTTCACAATGTTTTTTTATTCCTGTTGAAGATTGTTTGCCATTGATTGAAGCATTAATATATGTTTTTGAATTAGATGAAACTATTTTAAAAAGTGCATGGGAAGACATTACTAATGTTGACATAGGCAATTTGATGGATGTTCTGGACAGTCTTGATTTTTGCACCCCTATTCAAAGTGTATTAAGAAAAATTGCGCACAAACAAGTTTATCAAGAATTTGTTTGTGCTTGATTGTTGGCAAAATGAATTTGTTTCATTAAAATTCTCAATGAGTATGCCCATTTGAATTCCCAGTTCTGCTGCCATTACATGAACATAATGTTGATAAATTTCTAGAGCAGTGCAGTGCAGTGCAGTGCAGTGCAGTGCAGTGCAGTGCTTCATAAATGATGTAAGTGACAATGCAGTTGATCTGGCTATAACATGTGGCTCTATTCTGGAACTATAAGAACATACAAAAATGGAGAGTTGAGGTCAATGTTTAACAACATAATACATCAAGGGATCTGGGTAATGGGATGTCGCATAAGAATCCATAAATTTGTAAAAAAAAACAGTATTGATATGATTGATCATTAGGGATGTTATACACATTCCTTTATCATTAGCATTAAATAATCTACCCGTGAAATTAAAATCCACAAAAGTAAAAGCTTCAAGTATTGAAAAAATACAAATGAAACACAACCCTACAAATGTGTTGAAAAAAATAGTCTAAACCATTTTAATAGGTTTTTTATCCTCAAGTGGAAAAAATACACGATTTTTTTTTCTTCAAAAAAAAGTAAAACTTGTACAATAAACCTAATTATGTAATAGCTTTCAAAGTTTCGAAATCAGCATTAAAATCAACAAGGTGATTTTTTTATTTAAATCTCTAGCTGAATACTTGTCCAGGAAGATCATTGGTCAACAACAACAAGGAAGTAAAACAACAGGGAGTTACAGGAAGTAAACTCAAGATTTTCCTTACTTTTATCATCGTCAACTGCTGGGAGCCTCTCATTAGTCCAATACGATAATCCCTGTTGTTTGTAAGTTCTTGCATGGTTTTGAAAGGCCATGTAACACGACTGATTGTCAGGTATGACATAAGGGTTGCACTGTATGCTGAATATGTGATTAAAGCAAAAAACCAAAGGACAGCAAAAAAAATACGGCCCGATGGATGAAAGACATCAAATTCACAACCTAAAAATAGCAAACAACAACAAACAGGATTTAATAATTTAAACAATGTAAGAACTTTACAAACAAGTTGTTTAAGGGGAGAACTACAGAATGTTGGGCTGAGTGAGAGGTAATTTTCTATTTGTTTAAGGCAATATCATTTATAATCTTGAGGCCTGGAAGGGTTAAACATATAGATGTATCCTCCAAGTAGATGCATTATCAAAAATAAGACTCAGAGGTGTGACAGTGTGTGCTGAGCTGTTATATCTATTGGCATTTTACACATTTACTTACTGCTGAAACTCTCCCATGAAGATAAGTATTTGTATCAATAACCCCGTGTTTCTCTTCTTTCTCCTGCACTGTCTATTTGATTGTATAACAGAGTGCGAAATGTGAATGCAAGTGGCAAGGTGTCTGGTTACTTCACAAACAAGCATGTTCAGACACGAATATATAAAAGGTGTCTTTGAGTTTCGGGCATTCATATCCAAACGTCTTAGCTAAAACACTTTTTGACTTCTTTTGGAAACCAGTTTAAATAGATGCATCGAGGAAAAGTATTGCTTTTTTCATTCGTCCGTTTGTTGAAAAGTTACGTTATTCAACAATTTGCCTTCTGCTCTTTAATAATGTGTCATTTGGCAGATAAAAGTCGGTACAGATACCCCTTTGAATTTAATGGTCAAACTTCAATAACCCATTGAACATCACAGAGGAAAATGTTCAATAGATGTGTAATTGCAATTTATAAAATTGCTTGTTTGTTTTCAAAATTCTAGAAACCCTCCATGGTGTAAAGAATTGCCAGCAATAAGTACTCCAGTAGCATAAAGACTTATAAAAAGTAGTTTAAGAGAACAATTATTTGCCACATCAGTATCACTCCAAAAATGCTGCATAAAAAACTTATTCTCTACTGCTATTTTTATAAATTATGAAAAACATTGTTTACAGTAAATGCACAATATGTTTGAGTGGATGAGTTTATTTTATTTAGTTGAAATTTATGAAACTTCAGGAAGTTCTGCCTGAAAAGGCAAGAAATCCACAAGTGTTCTACTTATTAGGGGTAAAAATTGCATTAAGACAACACCTAGCAAAATCTAGCAGAGACGGGGGTCAAGTGATTAAATGAAACAAAACAAAACTAGAAGAGCGAATTAATGTGGATTGCACACCACAAACCACCCCTTTTACCTACTGTACAGTTTAGCTATTAGCTTTTCATTGAGCTCATGACTATGTTTTTTGGTTAATTCTTATACAATTTTAAATTTCTAAGTCTATATAGGGGCCAACTAATTTAGCTTTTGGACAATTTAGTTTTGTTAGAGCTTTGATGTATCCTAAATTTTCTCGAATCCATATCATAAAAGATTTTCACATCTCTCGAATCTCCTGCATCTCGAATCTCTCGAATCCTTCATATAAGAATAATATATTATTCATTAAGAAGATACAAATAAATGAAATATTATTAAATATTAAATTATTAATAATAAAAAACAGTGTGGAACTAAACAGTTGCCACAAGATGATATCGGTGATCCTGTTACCACCCAAATTGCAACAATCGCCGTTTTGTTTGTTAGTGAACGCTTCTATTGGATGTCAATGGAGCTGAAACAATTTTACCAACGTTTTTAACAGCTTTTTAGGTTAGGATTCGAAAGACAAAAAAAGCGTGAAGATTCGAATTTTCGAATCTCAAATATTTTTCAAGATTCGCGGGATTCGAGGATTCGAATGGCCCATCTCTAGTTTTTATTCATTCACTATCCAAAAAGAGCATTCACCATTACACAAGTGGAAGCTGTCATTAGAATAGTTACAATTTTTCATTACATATTTGCCTTATTGCCTTTTCTTGTGCTGTAACTATATTATACTAATACGAGTACCTTTCAGTGTTTGAAAAATTAGTTTGTCATAACCTTGTTGTGCGACTGCCTGAACTCCAAGCAAAACGCTTCGACTGACATCCACAGTACCATCATCTACAGCTCGTTCTTTCAGTTTCGGTAATCGACGGCTAATCCAGACTGATCCATAGAACATTGATACGAGCATGACAAGCGTCACGATCAACGCCACCCACACCTTTAAGTCAAATGGCTCGAAGTAGACGCCAAATTTTTGTAGGTCGTCTCCGTCTGCACTTGGTCTTCGCAACAGGCCGGCCAATGCTTGAGAGTCAATAGCTACCCGAGAGAAATCAACTAATTCCTTTCTTTCTTTAGTAATTGCCATATCGAACAATCCAACGTCCACTTCCTAAAAAAAATTTGTCGAAAAATTAAAATTTATTTACGATAAAATTGCTTAATATTTTATTAACCTTTTTAACCAATAAGTCAATTATTCCATTCCATGTTCCATTGTATATTGGAGTGTGAAGGACATTTTCGTTTGCGTCCACATACTCCGGACTTTTAACATGTAATGTAAATGATATGAATGAGTAAATAGGCCTCGAAAATAGTCAGTTTTTTTTTGCTCTCAACTACCATAGTAACCTATTCGAGAGATACTTGGAGTCACCCCTATGTATTGTTTTATAGCTTCATTCATAAAGCGATTTTCAAATTCCCAAATGACCTATTGTATTTTCAGTTCATAATAGGCCGAAAATAAAAAATCTTACATTTGTAACACCCTGTAATTCATGATCCAGCCAAAACCATAGCCGGGGGGGGGGGGTAAACAACTCTCAACCATCCCTCCCTCCCCTCTGACTCATCTATCTGACTCATACTCAGGTGGCGGATTGATACACTTAGGACCATGGTCACTTGGACCTGGTTACACCTCGCAGGTGTACACAGGTCCAAGGTATAAAAGGGCCGTGCTCCTCTTTGTAGTTAGTTCTTGTCCTTGCCTTTGTATTACGTAGATTTTACCGTACCACAATATGGGCATGAGGACACACCATTAGTATCAACAATTCATCCTTGTATTCTGTGTAGAATGAAGATTTTTTCATTCTACATAACCCTAACTTAAAGAGAAAAAATGCGTATTTTTTTTGTTTTCAAGCTTTACCACTAGCTTCAATTAGCATTAGTAATAATATTATTAACATTACTATTATTTTCATTATTATTATTTTCATTATTACTATTCATTTTATTATATTTACTATGTTATTGGGATGTTAGATAAGGAATAATAAACTTTACCTTTTTTGTAATATTTACTTGATTATACATTCTTTCAAAATTATTTCTTTAACTTTTTCATATGACCCCTGTTTGCAGTTTTATATCCTCTTTTCCAATAAACAGAAAAGTCCAGCAAACTAGGGAAAATATAAAAAGTCCTGGCCTTCATCTTTCAGACTATTTATAAAAAACCCAGACACAATTCTAGATAGGCCTATCTGTAACATAGGCCTACACAGCCTGAATTTCTTTAACATTTTAACTCCCCTCTTTTTATTTTTTAACCTAACTGTTAAAATTCTTCCCCTCAGTCTGGAGAAACCCTACCAAGAGAAATATAACAAACTCTGGTTTCTATACTCAGACTTTATCCACAAATCATAAACAACTGTAGATAGGCCTATCTGAGACTTAGGCCTACACCTCCTGTAGCCCAATAACTTTTAAACATCCAGACCTCACCCTCCCCCTTTTTTATTATTTTGTCTACTGATAAGTGTCCCCTTTCCAAAAAGCCTGTAGGAACCAGAACCCCTCCCCTCACACTTCAAGTGTATTTTACATTACTAATTTATGTACACATGTGTCTTAAAATGGCGCCTTTTTATTGTGATGTTCAAGTTGTTTTATATGATTTTAAACTATTGCATAATCATTTGTTCATGTGCTCCTTTTATTGTATCAAGGTGTGTTTAGGCTTATTGCCTTTATATTTTTTATGCTTTCCTTTCTGTCTAAAAATAAACTCCCCCAATATTTTGTTCTAATAGTGTATCCTTAGTTATAATTATTTTCAAAACTCATACATCATTTGCCTCAAACAGATGGCATTACAAGTATATGTCAGAAAACATAAAAGTTAAGATATGAGTTATGGAAATATAATAACTTTCCCAAGAAACCTCTAGCTAGGGTCACAAGAGGGCATGAGAACTTGTAGAACCCCATCTGAAATGTTCTCCACCCCTCCCCTTCTCATGGGGAAATATATTTAAGACCCCAACTTAAACATATTTTCTCATGACCATAAATTTCCTACTGTCAACTTTTGATATAAAAAATTGCATAAAATTCATGAAAATAAGAGGGAATTAATGATAAACCAGTCAACCAATCATAGAACTTCCATGATTCTCTATGAGAGGGATTTTGTATAAAAGGGCCAACATTTTGGCTGAAAAAGCAGAATCATCGGTGGATCAGCACCCATTCCACTCTCAGGAGAATCTTGGATCCTAAGAACATTGGATAAGCTTGGTATACAGCTCATGCTAGAAGCCATCAGCCTGACAACAAAAAGTTACCATAAATGTTGCAAGTAGTACGTCTCTTGTCTCCACCAAAATAGTTACCATAATCTTTGATTATTGGTCTTTTTAATGGAGTTACATCAGTTACCATGACTTGGGCATTGTAGGTCTTTTCTAGTTTAAAGGCATCTGTGGTGGAAGGTTGACTATAACCAATTTTGACTCTGATGGTTTTTTGCACACAGGTTACCACAAAATCACTATATGATAGGTCTTTTTTGCCTTCGGTCACATAAGTTACCATAATCTGATTATTGGTCTTTTGTCTGACAGCAAATGAGTTACCATTCAAGGTGATTGTTGGTCCAGTGTGTGAAGAATACCTTAGAGAAAAAACTAGAAATCTTCTAGGCTTAACAGTGGGAGACTTGGAAAACTTGAACAACAATGATGGTTGGGCTGTTTGTACTGTAAGTTGTTACATTGTTTTTTTTTGTTAAATGCTCTAGGCTGATTTGGCCTATCCTAAGAATTAACCAACCCTATTGGTTATACCCCTTTTACCATAAATTGTTTCTTTCATTTCCCTTTATTATGCCCTAATTTGACTATTCTGGTCCTTCCATTTATCTTGGTTGCATTTAGTATTTAAAGCTCAGTTACATAATATGTTTATTTTTGTTTTTACTTAAGCTAAAATCTAATTTTTGTAGTTTATATCTTAGTTTGTTTGAATGTAACTTATAAGCCCTATTTTGTCACAATAAAACATTTTTTTTAAATTTTAAGTCAAGTTGATGTAGTGTGTTATTAAGTGACTTTATATATACAGAAAAATTTCATTATAGATCTTCATTGATCTGATGAACCTGAGTTTAAAAAATCAGTTGGCCTTTCTCACCAATAAAGTTTACACATAGAGAACGGCCAACAAAATGGCGTCGTGAACAGGATTCAGTTTTACTATTTAAAGTTTTGTTTAAAGTTTAACCTATTTCTAAATTTGAATCAACTTGGCTTAAGACTTACATTAATATGAATGAACCTTATCTTATTCCTTGTCCATTTAAAAAGGGTCACTGTCTAATTAAAGCTACCAGTTACAATAAACATTATATGCGCTGCCCATACAGCCCCAGAAATTTGCCAAAGATCTGCCCCATTTCCTCATCTCTTCCAACTTGGAACCTACAACCAGTATTTAATCTCCCACCCCCTGTAGAAGATTGGGACAAGGAAATTCAAGACAAACAGAAGTCTGGAGTCCAAAAGAAACAGGTTCCCTATATAGATGATTTAAGTCTACAATTAATCACTTGTTCTGAAAACTGGGAGGAGGAAACATACACTCAAGATGAAATCAGAAAATTGGAAGAGGAGGCCCGATCAGCCCCAAAATATTTCAGATTTGTGAACTCTAATGAGTTGAGTCATATGACAAAAACCCAGAAGAGAGAATACGTTGCCAGAATTAGTAGTCGACCCATGAGACCCACTTAATAAAAGAATTTGCTTATTAAACCTCTTGTTTCACCATGGCTCAGACTCAAGCTCCACAAAATGCTCATCTTAACTTTACCTCCCTCATCCCAAGCTTCTCAGGAGATGAAAAGGGACCCACAGCAGAGGATTTTTTCCATCATCCAGAAGATGTTGCTCACCTTGCCGAATGGAATGAAGCATTCCAAATAATTGTTTTTCGATCTAAGTGTAGAGGCTTAGCTGCAGATTTTTTGAGAGATCACCCAGAGGTAAAGGAAATAACCACACTTGGAGAACTCAGATCTTTAATCATACAAAGATTTCAGCCTGCAGAGCCAAGACAAATAACTTTGCAGAAATTTTTTGAGGCTAAACAGGGGCATGGTGAAACTGCCATAGAATTTATTTCAAAAGTGCGTACTCTGGGCCGAGCTGTCATAGAAGGGACCCCTACCAAAGACCAAATTGTCACCAGGGATAGCATGATCCAGGCACAAATTATAAAAGGGTTACTGCCCAAGGTAAGGAGATTTGTTCTCTCCAGAAATCCCCGAAATCTAGAAGAAACCGTCCACATAGTGTTAGCTGAAGAGGAGAATGACAAACTCACTCAGACAAAATATGGGGTAAATGTACTCGAAGTTGAAAAAGATAAAGAAATCGAAAAATTAAAAACCAAAATAAAAGGAATAGAAGAAGAATTTAAAAAGAAAATTATGTCTATTGAAAAACAAAACACAAATGAGAAAGGACCACACCAGCAAACACAAAAACCACAACATTATATATGTTTCAAATGCCAGAAACCTGGTCACTTTGCCAAGGATTGCAGAATGCAAACTTCCTCACCACAAAATCAAACACCAACACGATGCTATAACTGTAACCGACTGGGTCATACTAGTAAATACTGCCAAAACACTGGTAGAAATAACCCACAGGGAAACTATTCTGGACAGGGAAACTATTCTGGACAGGGAAACTATTCTGGACAGGGAAACTATTCTAGACAGGGAAACTTTACAAGACAGGGAAATCATCAAGGTCAGAGAAATTCACAGCGACAAGGAAATCATCCGAAACAGGGAAACTAAAAACTCCCTCAGGTAAACCTGCGTGTCAAAAAGGGAGAAGACATTACAAATCACGCAAAATGTTAAATAACGTTAGGGAAAAACCCCACTCATGTCCCATATTCTCTGCATGTATTTTAGGCTACAATATAAACATATTGTACGATACTGGAGCTACCATATCAGTCATTTCTAGGTCCATGTTTAAGTTGTTAAAAGAAAAATATTGTGACGACCCAGTTCTGCTCCTTTGTGGTGCAGAACTAAATCCCATGTCGTCTGCTAGGCACTTGCTAAATTGAGTGCCAGGCAGACGACAAAATGGCCAGCAAGGGTCCCTGTCCTCCCCCAGGTGGAGCAGCCTGGGGGTGTATATAATGGTGGCAGCCATTGTATACTGGACAGTGGAAGTGAAACCCTTGATGTTGGTGGATGTGTGTGAGCTCTCATCATTCAACAGGTGGCCAAGATGGCCGCCATTCATCTCTTTGTTTCCTTGGAGTGTGGAGGTTGTTAACCTCTTCTCCTGGCTGGGATTAGCCAGGAGTTTCATCTTTTATCATATATTTGCATCTCTTGTTTTGGCTCTCTGCTGGTAGAATTTACCAGCAGATATTGCCTATTTATAAGTGAGTGTTTTATTGTTCATTTATTCCATTGAATAAATATATATTGTTTATTTTCACTCCCTAACCACTGTGTCCGTGTCCTTTAATAATACATTGTGGGGAAGTTACCGCGAGGAGGGTGGGGGTTTACCGGTGGGGTGCACCGGTACTTCACCGTCCTGTGTCCGGCGTGTTTTCCATCGTGTCGGCCGGTGCTTCGCGTGCGGTTCCGCGGTAGGATCCATCGGGGATCTACCGTGGGTTCCTCGTCTTGTTCGGCGGTCTTTCGTCCATCGACTTGCGGCGAGGGACAGGACCTCCAACCGGCGCTACCCGTGGCACGGACGGGTACAAGAGGAGGGCTGGCCAGCGCTTCGACCCGTCCCAAGGAGGTCAAGCGACGGTAAGTTGGTTCGAATTTGCCGTAGGTATTGTAGCGACCAAGTCGGGTCGTTACAATTGGTGGAGGCGCCGGGTAGCGCTACCACCAGCCTCTCTTGTGCGGTCGGCAAGACCGGAGTCGTGTGGTGCCGGTAGGGCGTGGACATTTGTCCATGGAACTACGGCCGATCGCGGCTTAGGGCGTAGTAGTCCGGTGAAGGACCGTGGGACACGGACGGTTGTCCGTGATACCGCGGTGGTCACCGGGGAAAGCCCTAGGTTATCCGTAAGTAGGATGGTGGGCGCGGTGGTTGACCGTGCAGGACCGTCCGAACGCGGGATAACGGTCTTTTTACCGTCAGTATACCGGTGGCACGGTGATTTACCGTGCGGAACCGGTAGAACCCGGTGAAAAGGGGAACTTAACCGTAGCTTGTCCGGTAGACAGGTAGTACGCCATAGGGCACGGACTTTTGTCCGTGGAACTACGGCGGAAACCCGTCTGCGGCCAGGTTTACCGGTGTTATACCGTGGGACACGGACTTTTGTCCGTGATACCGTGGTTAAACCGGGTTACGGTCAAGTTTTACCGTAAGTAGACGGTGGATTACGGACTTTTGTCCGTGAATCACCGTTCGAACACGGTAAGAAGTCAGTTTAACCGTTGGTGGACGGTAGATTACGGACCGTTGTCCGTGTATCTCCGTTCTAGGACGGTGAAAGAGCTTTGTACCATGATTAGACGGCGAACAACGGACGGTTGTCCGTATATCACCGGTCGAAAACGGTAAGAAGGAACTCCACCGTAAATCTGACCGTGGGACACGGACTTTTGTCCGTGAAACTGCGGTAGTTTACGGTTCTACCGTTAATTGTCGGTGTTTTGCGGACTCTTGTCCGTAAATTCACCGTATTTCACGGTAGAGTTTCTTCCAACAAGTGGTGGCCAGTTTTGCCCGTGTTCGCACGGACGAAATCGGCCAAGACCCTGTTTTCCCGATGTCTGGTCGGGGAAGCAGTTTGTTGGAAGGATTGGAGTTGCGTTCCCGCACCATCGGCCGCGGTAGGCGGCCGGAGGGGCGGCACCCTGTTGAGGGTGCTGTTGGCGGGAACGCGCCCGGTGATTCCACGGAGGAAGGTGTCGTAGAGGTTGAACCTACGGACCAACCTCCGGCTGGAGGCTTTGTGACGGTGCGGACGCACCGTCGGGACACTGCCTCCGGGGGAGCACCGGGAGACGGTGGTGATGGAGGGTCGCCGACCCCAACTGGGACAGGCGTACGGCCTATGGCCGGCCGGTTAACCTCCACCGCCTCCCGTCCGGTTGGACGGGGAGGTAATCCCTTAGCGGGAGAGGTGGTAGGGACCACGGGGCCACCCTCAGTGAACACGACGTCATGGTTGGCGTCGATGACTGAGGAGGAGCTCCGTGAGGTTGCCAGGGGGATTGATGAACTGCGATGGCAGGGTCATCTTTCCCCAGGGATCGGGCGGCTCCTCGGTTCACACCGTCGCCCGTGCACCGGGAAGGTGCAGGTAGGGAGGTGCCGCCGGCTCCGGCCAGGCGGATGCCTCCCGGTGGAGGAACTCGGACCGCTCCTACGGGAGGTGGTCGGGGAGTCCCTCCGCCCGTTCAGCGACCACGGGTCCACTTGGTGGAACCCGAGGATGCTGAATCCGATGCTGAGACTTCGGGGAACCGGGGCAGGGCACCACGTCGGGTAAGTACCGCGCCGTGGACGCCTGCACCGGCTGTCCCGTCGGAGATCCAGGCGTTTGGGTTCTTTAACCCAGTTCACTCGTTCATCCGGTATGATGGACGAGAGGACATTACGCCTTTTCTCCGGCAGTTCGAAGCCAAAGCTCGGGCTCAGCGCTGGACGGATGAGGCCAGGTGCAGTTTCTTTACGTACCTGCTCGATGGTCCGGCAGAGGAACATTACGCCTGTTTGGTGGAGTTCAAGCCGAACCTGACCTGGCCGGAGTTGAGGCAGGCTATGCTTCACCGCTTTGGGACGAAGAATCAGGCTCAGGCCTGTTTTGACCGTTTCGAGGCCATGAAGCAAGGGCCTGCGGAATCACTCCAGGCGTTCTACTGGCGCTTTGTTGAGCTAGCAGAACGAGTTTCTCCTGGTGAGGATGAGTCTTGTCGACTCCTCCGATACAAGAAGAAACTGCAGCCGGAGATTCTCAGACCTCTCTGGGGATCGAAAGCTGAGACGGTCAGGGACTTTACCACCGAGGCAATGTTGGTCGAGGCCGACATGCTTACGGCGGGAGCGTTACCTGACCGTACCTTGACGGTACCAGGGACCAAGGCTGCGGCCAAGGTCTCTGGTGCTGTGGCAAAGCCCAAGGGCTCTGCTACGTCTACCTCTACCTCTTCGGGTGCGAAGGCAGCGGCACCGTCCAAATCGGACGGAGCTACCGCCAAGACCGGAGGGCAGAAGGGAAGAAAGACGAAGCGGCAGAGCCAGGGTGGAAATAAGTCCACAGCAGCCCCGTCAGGTTCTAGCCAAACGGCTGGAGGTGGAGGTCCTACTCGTAGGCAACCTGGTCCATGCTTTCGGTGTAACCAGATGGGTGACCTTAGGAAGGACTGTCCGAGGGCAGTTGCCCAAGGACAGGTTGCTCGAGTACCACCGGGCGAAAGCCCAGTGGTGCAGTACCTGCCGGGTCTAGCACCCGTGGTACTGCAGGGCCGGGAGTATCTGTCCACCGTCATTGATGGACAGATGTTCTATCTACCTGTCGCCAGAAACGAGGGCCCGCCCTCGTTAAACCGGCGCCGGTCCCTGCAGAACTGAGCTGCAGTCGACCGGTAATGCTTGAAAACTCAGGTGTCCGGCAAAGCCGGCGAAGTAAAGAAGGAGCGTACCTTCGGGCAGTCTCCAGATATGTGGGTATCCTGCATGACGCAGGGGTGCCTCTGGCTAGGTCTGCGGACCCAGAAATTACCCAGTGGGTATTTCAGGAGCCAAGCCCCACACTGGAAGCTGCGCTTGCCCGGCTGGAGAGCTGGGTGGCACCTTTCTTCCCTGATGAGGGGGAGGAAGGTCCGAATGGTACGGGCATTACGAGGGCTTCGAGCGTTGGTGCGCCCATGCTGTCGCCCAGGCCTGGTGGGTCTCCTGGAGTGGAGACTGGAAGCCAGGCCCCTGAGCACCCAGTACGACCGGATGAGGCTCAGAGAAGTAATGTCGGGCAACGACGGTTGCCCATTCCAGAATTACAGAGCCGTGCTTACTTGCGTGGGGCACCGCGTGTTCTGGTGTCGATGGATGGTCGGCTGGTTGAGTCGATCGTCGACACCGGTGCTGAAGTATCGGTAATGAGCATGTCGGTGGCACGGGAGATGGAGTTACCGGTGCAGGAGGTTAGCCTCCCCTCATTCCTGACGGGCATGAGCGGGTACTCCATCCAGATAGAAGGAGTCATGTACGTGGACATGTCAATCCACGGACGGTCCATACATACCCATCTTCTCCTCATTGAGGGTGAAGGGGAAGCCGTAATAGGTGTTGACCTGGCTTCCCGGTTTGGGTTAATGTTGGACGTCGTGAGCCGGAAAGTTTATTTCCGGGAAGACATCTGGAATGCACATCCAGATGCTCTTCATGCCGCACTGGCCATTCAGGCTGCGCAGGGTACTTCGGTACAACTTCCGAGCTCTGTATTGGAGGCGTTGGCGAGGCTTCACGATTCTGTGGAGCCGGTGCTACTCCCTCCTTTCGGGTTCCCGGAAGGTATGCCTGTGGAGCCTGAAAAGGTGGATGGGTGGGTTGACATTGTGTCACCCACGCTTGTCGAGACCAGTTCTCCAATTAGGAGCGGGGAAGTTTGTTCCCTGCGACTGTTGCAGAACGTGTGGTTATCAGCTCATGAGCGGAAGATAGTTTCCGTGAGCTTGATAGAGCATGCTGGCCCTGGACAGCTGCTTCTCGTTGAGCCCCATCGTAAAGCCTTAGGTGGCCGTGGTCTGTTGGCAGTGGCAGGTATTGCCGAAGCCACAGAGGAAGGCTCTTACGACATTTGGCTTGAGAACGTCGCCGACGTACCCATTGCCCTGGAAACAGGGGAGGGTGTGGCGACAGCTCAAGCTGTGGAGGCAGCCCTAGTGGTGGGACTGGACGATCCATCTAAGTTGAGAGGGGGAGACCCCACTCATGGAGATGGTCGACCAGGGGGGCTTCCGCCTAAGTTGAGAGGGGCAACGAAGAAAGGTCGCCGGATCCTCAATGCGGAAGTCAAGCCCACTCTCGAAGAGTGCCTTAAAATTGGACCTAGTCTGAAGCCTGAGGAGGCGGCACAGCTTCGGGAGTTCCTGCTGGAACGCCGTGATCATTTTGCGTTCGATTATACAGAGCTGGGGGAAACCCCGCTCGTCGAGCACACTATTGATACCGGTGGGTTACCTCCTGTGCGTGAAGGATTGCGAAGAACCGCTCCGGCGGCTCATGCAATCGAGAGAGAAGAGGTAGCGAAGATGTTGGATGCAGGGGTAATCCAACCTTCGCATAGTCCTTACGCGAGCCCTATCTTGCTTGTTCGCAAGAAGGATGGTGGCTTTCGTTTTTGCGTGGACTATCGGCGACTGAATGCCCAAACTAAGGCGGATCAGTACCCGTTACCTCGCATCGATGATGCCCTCGATTCACTTGCTGGAGCGAAGTATTTCGCAACTCTAGACCTTGCTAGTGGTTACTGGCAGGTCAGGATGGCGGAGCAAGACATTGAGAAGACAGCATTCATTTGCTCTCAAGGTCTTTTTGAGTTCCGAAGAATGCCTTTCGAACTCTGCAATGCTCCTGCCACTATGCAAAGAGCGTTAGACCTCTTGTTGGCGGGACACAAGTGGGAGAGCTGCTTGGTGTACCTAGACGATATTATCGTCTTTGGGAGCACCTTTGAGCAGTTTCTCGAACGCTTGAGTACTGTCCTGAGACTGTTACGAGGGGCGGAGCTGAAACTCCAGCCGAAGAAATGTTTCTTCGGTTTTGACAAGGTCAAATATCTCGGTCACATTGTTAGTGCCGAGGGAGTTGCTCCGGACCCGGGACTCGTAAGAGCAGTCGAGGAGTTCGATGTCCCTACAACGGTGACCGCCGTCCGAAGTTTTCTTGGACTGGCCGGCTACTACCGTAGGTTCATCAAGGACTTTGCCAAGATCGCAAGACCACTGCATGATCTGACCAGGAAGGATGCGTCCTTTGACTGGTCGGAACAGTGTGGTCTAGCTTTCGAACGGTTAAAGGCATTTTTAACCGAAGCACCGGTGCTCACCATGTATGATCCACGTGGTGAGGTGTTAATTCACACCGATGCTAGTGGGTACGGTCTAGGTGTCGTAGTATACCAGAAGTTACCTGAGGACAAGGCTCCTCGGGTCCTGGCCTACGCTAGCCGTCTCATGAAGGGACCGGAAACACGGTATAGTGTCACCGAGCAGGAATGCTTGGCGATCATGTTTGCCGTGGGTAAATTCCGACCTTACATCTTTAACCGGGACTTTGTGATCGTAACTGATCACCATGCGCTCTGTCATTTGCAGACTGCCAAAAACCTGCAAGGCAGGTTGGGGCGTTGGCAAATGCAGTTGCAGGAGTACCGGTATAAGATTCAGTTTAAGAAGGGGAAACTTCACGAGGATGCTGACTGTCTGAGTCGGTATCCGGTGAATGAAGTTGTTGATCCTTCTTTGCCTGAACACGTCGAAGCCGACGTGGGTGAGGTGATTTACCGGATCCGGTCTGAGGTGGATTGGGAAACGGAGCAGGCCAACGACAGTTGGTGCTCCAAGGTGAAGCGTGAGCTCTCCACCGACCCCGACTCGAACTTAAGGTTCAAGTTCGTGGTGGCAGACAAGTTGTTGTATGCCATCAAATCCATCCAGGATCGCACTAGAACTGTGTTGGTTGTGCCGAGGTCGTGTCAAGCCTTCTGCTTGCGGAAGTTGCACGATAGCTCCGAAGCTGGTCACTTCGGAGTGTACAAGACCTACCAACGGTTACGTACTCGTTTCTACTGGTTAGGTATGAAACGTGACACGGTGGAGTATGTTAAGTCATGCTTAGTGTGTCAGAGAGTACGACAGTTCGCAAGAGCTCAAGGATTCTTGCAACCCATAGTTCCTGAGTACCTGGTTCATGCCTGGGGAATGGACTTCGTTGGGCCTTTTCCCGCGTCCGTGGGTGGAGTCACATATGTATTAGTTATGGTGGATTACTTCACCCGGTACGGCGTGGCAAAGGCAGTACGAAGGGCTACGGCCGCTTGTGTTGTCAAGTTTCTGAAAGATGAGATCTTGTCGGTGTATGGCACACCGACTACTCTCATCTCGGATCGTGGATCCCAGTTCTGTAGCAGGATTTTGCGAAAGTTCCGGGAGCGCTATAATATAGCGCAGCACTTCACGACGGCGTACCATCCGCAAGCTAATGGGCTTACGGAGCGTACGAACAAGACCGTGATGGAAACCATCAAGCGTTACCTTGATCCCCTCAAGGAGCAACGTGATTGGTGGGAGAAATTGCGGCCCGCCGTGTGGGCCTACAACACTGCGGTGCAGGAGAGCACGGAAGTGTCTCCGTACCAATTGTTGTTTGGTCGTGAGCCTAGGTTGGGGATTGATAATCTCCTTCCTAACGGTCCGGTCCGCGACTTGCCCGACCAGCAAGCCGTGGAGGAGCGTGCTCGTCAGAATTTGGCGGCCGCTCAAAGAAGACAGAAGAGTCGGTATGACGCCGGCCGGGTGGAGCCACCCCGATACCAGCCTGGTAATAAGGTCTGGATAAGGGATATGGCTGGGAAACCCGGTCAAGCCAAGAAGTGGAATTTCGCTTACAAGGCTGAACTGGGTACGGTGGTCCGGCAGGTTTCCGACCTGGTCTACGAGATAGAATTCGTAGATGGGTATGGTCGGAAGGTGCGGGACCGGTTTCATGTGGATAACTTGAAGCCGTACGTTCCCACATGTGGGGTTCGTGAGGAAGATGGCCTAGGCGGCTCTGAAACCTCATCGAACTCTGAAGGGACCAGTGATGCTGAGTCTGGGTCAGCTAGAAGTGAAAGGAGAAATGATGTCTCTCCAGGACCTTCTGGCCAGCCTAGCTTGGTGGTGGAGTCAACTGACTCTGAGGCAGAGGAAGCACCTCGGCCCCGGTATTACCTCCGTCCGAGGAAACCCAGGGCTTTTGAGGTTCTGCAAGCTTCCTCTGGAGCTCCAATAGGCACCAGGGTGGTGCAGGGACTTTGGAAGTCCCTGTCCTGGTGGGAGAGAGCAGGTCATTCTCTGCTTTGGGATGATGACTTGAATTGGGGAAATAAGGATTGGGAGCGCAGTGACCCCTGGACTGGGTGCCGCCTGTCTGTCACAGACAGATGGCGGTTGTCCAGGGGGAGCTGGGTGGAGAAATCCACAATTCCCAGCTGCAAACTCGAAGAGGAGTCTGCAGCAGTGATTTCTCCTAAAGATCTCTCTCCTGAGTCTTTCCATAAAGATTCATGCCGTGTATCTGCTCCTATTGTGGCAGACGACGGTAGAGTCTCTATGGTAACAGCAATGGAGGCGGCTAATGATGTTTTAGCTGCCAAGCCGCCGCTGTTAGTCGTTTCTAAGGTGAAATTAGCTGCTAAGCGCCATCTTGTTTTTGGTTTGGATGCTTCAAAACAAGAAGTAAGTCCCCAAAGGGGAATCTCCTTTTCCTGCCCTTTGGCAGTATTCTTTTATTGCTGTTGGGTGTGTCAAGCGGTCATTGACCGCTTGAACACGTGGTTTTGGTGGAGGCGTCACCGTCATAGTTTTGACGGTGATGCTACCGCTGATGGGGCCATGAGAGACACGGTGTTTTGCTGCCCGAACGCCGTGGGACTTGGTGAGGACCAAGTTCTACGGAGTTTGGACGGTGAAAAGGTGTTTTTGCACGGTTCTGTCCGTGAAACCACCGTGGAAAATGGTTTCGACCGTGATCCACGGTGTTCTAATGGACGGAAAGTGGTTTTGCACGGTAATTGTCCGTGCAAATCACTCCCCAACGAACCTGAAGTGTCGGTGCCGGGCTTGGACGGTCCAAACACTTGTTTGGCCGATTCCGACCATGCGAGTCCCGTGAAGGACGGTTTTTACCGTGGGTCACGGGATATGCACGGTGGAAACGGGATTTCCTACGGTGATTTACCGTGGAAATCACCGCCCAAGTTACCGAACGTAAAATTACGGAATTTGGACCGACCAAAAATGTTTTTGGCCGGTTCCGACCGTGCAATTACCGTTGGGGACGGCTTTGGCCATGTACCACGGTGCCTGCCCGGCCGGAAAACATTTTTTCGCGGTTTTGGGCCGTGGAAAATGTTTCCTACCGTAGTAGGTCAAATACTTACCATGTTTTTTGATCTTTTTCAGGTAGCCACGGCGGAGAAGGAAGACACTGGCGGGGGTGGCAGCGGTTCCTCCTCCCTCAGCTCTTTGCATCCGGGTGATGCAGAGCTGTTGGAGTCGGATGCCGCTTGCTCCCCGGACTCTTTGGGTCGGGCCATAGCTGACTTGGCCGACGGCGGACCTTTGGGTCTGCTATTGGCTGATGACGCTGTGGTGACCCAGCCGTCCCCTCGGACCCCTCTATATTATGGGTCTGTTTGGGGACGGTTGACACCGCCTCCCACCGTAGGTTCTCCGAGGGTGACCATTAGGTTGGGAGCCATGGAGATCCCGGCGGTTGGTGAGCCGGTGCGGGCCAGCACGCCTGTCGAGGAGGTGGCCACCGGTTTGGCAGCTACCTCTTTGACGAAGTGTGATCCTCCGGCGGACCAAAGCCGGCTAGAATTGGCTAGCCTGGCTGAGGGAAGCAGGGATGCCTCCTTGGGAGGAACCCTGGTCATTGACACGGAGGCAGAGATGGACACCATGGAAGATGATGTGGTGCCCGTCTCCAGGCGGTGGCGAGGCCAACGGATCCTCTCTTCAGACGACTCTTCGGAGTCTGAAGGGAGAGGATCAGGCTCCCTGGGTAAACGGTCTGTGACCGGATCCCAGGAGGGTACTCCAGCCCGGAAGGGCAGTCCAATTCCGGTCGACCCTGTTGGGGAGGCGGAAGCGGCCTGTCTGGAAAGGCAGGATGAAGCCGCGCAGTACCAAACGGCGTCAGGTGGTTTCCTGGCGTCGGATGGGAAACGCTACTTCGTTGGGGAGTACCCTACCCAGCAGTTCCGTAAGGACGGTTCTAAATCCAAAAAGAAGTCCGGAGCTGCTCGGTACACCGCCAGGATGAAAGCCCTGGCGAAGAGGGAGGCACAGTTGGAGCGGACGAAGGCTGGCTTGGCGAAGTTCACGCCGGCAGTGGGTCTTCTCCCTGTGTCACTAGCTCATCCTGAGGGAGCTGCTGGTGCTGCCTGGCCTGTTGGTCAGCCTCCGGTTTCGGGACCAACCGAAGCGGAGGCTGGCTGTTCAGGCTGGCAGTCTGCAACTCCCAAGAGGAACCGAAGAGCGGAAAAGAAGGCCAATCAGCCTTCTCCTCCCGCTCCAAGGAAGAGCACTCGTGCCAGTGGTGGTGGTGGTCAGGGACAGAAACGTCCCCGCCCCTTCACCCCACCTTTGGCCAGTAATCCGGTGGGAAAGAAGGCTAAGACCTCTCGTGGAGGTCCGGCCGGCTTTCCCAAAGGAAAGTGGAGCCAGGAGGACCGCTTGCGGTACCACCAGGCACAAGCGGCCAGATGTGCTGCCCTTGTCCTGCGGGACAAGAAGGCTGCACGCCGTCGGGAGTTTGAGCTCCAGGCCTCTCAGTTTCCGCCCTTGCGGGATGCTGATGCCAGGAACCCGCTCAGTACAGGGGAACCTCCTGTCGGAGTTGGTACCACTCCTATTGCGAGTGCCACCACGGCTGCTGGCCAACAGCGTATCGCCCAGAGGGGGGCGATACAAGCTGCCAAGGCACCTCACCAAGGTGCGGCAGTTAAACCTGTTGGTGGCAAGGGTCAGCCGACCCTTGCACCGGAGAAGAGAGATCTTCCCCGGGATGGAAAGGGACGCTTCGTGGCGACACGAGCGCCCTCGACCGTCAGTTCGGCTACGGGAGCTAGTTCAAAGACTAGTACAGCTTCGGCTAGAAAGTCTGCGACTAGTAAGTCCGGTCAATCGAAGGGGACTAACCACCCTCCTAAGACTGACCGGCCCGGTAAGTCTGTGAGCTTCGGTGCGTCCAGCTCACAGCGCGGTGAACCTTCTTCTCATGACAAGAAGAAAAAGAAAAAGAAGAAAAAGAAGGGCAAGAAGGCCCATCATGAGAAGAAGGGAGGTCCGAAAGCTTTCACCCGTGTGTCCCAGGGGACTGGTGGTGGTGGAAGTATCGGGACCGAGGAGGAGGAGTCCCGACACGGTGCGGCCGTGTCGGCCGGGAGCCAACCGCACCATACCCGTCATAGTAGGACGGCGCGGATGGATGATCGGTCAATGCGAGACGTTGTTCTCGGTATACCGTCATCCTCCCCGAAGGTGGTGGCGGTACCGAATTTGTTAGTCCGGTCGGTGGGAACTCTCCACCGGGTCAGCTCACCGTTACCTAGCGGTGGGGGCAGCCCGGCGGGGAAAAGTAATGTTCCCGCCAAACGTGGTCCCGTGCCTTCCGAACGAAGGACACCCTTCTCTCCGGGTCCCGATGATGGGGTCTTTGCGGCCCTAGGACCGGAAGAAAGAGCCAAGTCTCCTGAGCCCGAGGGCGAGGGTCGACGCTTTGGTGCGGAGCCTCCGTATTCAGAAGGAGAGGTCTTTCTGAATAACCGGCTTGGTCTGTGGCAGGACCAGCCGGGATTGGAGGGGTACCAATACCACGGATACTATCGTCTGGGAGAGCCACTCCCAGTTCCGTGGACGCCGTCGTTGCCGTCATTTGCCATGCGATATGTGCTGGCATTTGACAGTACAGACTATCCGGTGTTGCTGGTCGTCAACCCGGTAAGGAGGTGCTTTGCTGTTCTAGACGTGGTGGGGACAGGAGCTGGACTTGTACATGTAGCCCAGCTCGCGGCCCCATACGTCCAGCGTCTCCTTGGCTGCGACTTGGAAGGAATGGTGGGAGAATATGTAACCCACCCTCTACGAGGTAGCGTGACCGATCCCGCGGCCGCCCTCGTAGACCTTCTGACAAGTCGGACTCTTCGTCAGAGTCCGCAACTTGACACACTTGCTGTCGAAGTGTTTCGACAGCAAGAGGTGTTAAGACTCAGGGGGACTGATTTCGATGTCGGTCTCGGGTGGAGAAACACCCGGATGTGTTCATGGTGGATACGTCGGTGGATGTCGGAGTGGATGGTGGCTCCGATGAGTCCACCACCGAAGAAATCAGTCTGAAACTGAGTGGGGGTCATGGGCGCAATCCTTGCTGGCTCAGCCGACCTGATCCCGGGGCGGATCAGGGAAGTTGAGAGGATTGTGACGACCCAGTTCTGCTCCTTTGTGGTGCAGAACTAAATCCCATGTCGTCTGCTAGGCACTTGCTAAATTGAGTGCCAGGCAGACGACAAAATGGCCAGCAAGGGTCCCTGTCCTCCCCCAGGTGGAGCAGCCTGGGGGTGTATATAATGGTGGCAGCCATTGTATACTGGACAGTGGAAGTGAAACCCTTGATGTTGGTGGATGTGTGTGAGCTCTCATCATTCAACAGGTGGCCAAGATGGCCGCCATTCATCTCTTTGTTTCCTTGGAGTGTGGAGGTTGTTAACCTCTTCTCCTGGCTGGGATTAGCCAGGAGTTTCATCTTTTATCATCTATTTGCATCTCTTGTTTTGGCTCTCTGCTGGTAGAATTTACCAGCAGATATTGCCTATTTATAAGTGAGTGTTTTATTGTTCATTTATTCCATTGAATAAATATATATTGTTTATTTTCACTCCCTAACCACTGTGTCCGTGTCCTTTAATAATACATTGTGGGGAAGTTACCGCGAGGAGGGTGGGGGTTTACCGGTGGGGTGCACCGGTACTTCACCGTCCTGTGTCCGGCGTGTTTTCCATTGTGTCGGCCGGTGCTTCGCATGCGGTTCCGCGGTAGGATCCATCGGGGATCTACCGTGGGTTCCTCGTCTTGTTCGGCGGTCTTTCGTCCGTCGACTTGCGGCGAGGGACAGGACCTCCAACCGGCGCTACCCGTGGCACGGACGGGTACAAGAGGAGGGCTGGCCAGCGCTTCGACCCGTCCCAAGGAGGTCAAGCGACGGTAAGTTGGTTCGAATTTGCCGTAGGTATTGTAGCGACCAAGTCGGGTCGTTACAATATGGCCACCAACTAGAAAAACTAAACAAAGGAGATAATGTCGAAATTATTGCTGCCAATGGAGAACCCTTTCCTATCATAGGATTGTATCTGTTTCTTCTAAAGCTGAATAAACAGAAGACAGAAAAAGTCATTATGTATGTAAGCGAAAAGGATCTTTCTCCTAAATACCAAATAATTTTTGGTATAAATGCAATTAAACATTTGGGCCTTAAATATGATCCAACAAATGATTGCATTTCATACAAGGGAAAGGAGATACAAATTTATAGAAAAGGAGAAGCCATAAAAATCTTAAATTCTGTTCAAACACGGCCAAGAAACCTACAATGGGTTGCTGATGTTCTAAATAAAACAGAAGAGAGGCATCAAGATAAATTGCAACAACTCCTAACTAGCTATTCCGACATTTTTGCATGCAGTTTAAAAGATCTACACCCAACAAATAGGGTTACCCAAGAAATCCATTTAACCGATCTAGCTCCTGTTTACATTAGACCTTACAAGGTACCTCAAAAACAGGAGGCAATTTTGCAAGAGAAAATAGATGAGTTGCTTGAGGCCAACATTATAAAGCCCTCAGTGAGCCCTTACAGTGCTCCTTGCATGTTGGTAGGAAAACCTGATGGAAGTCACCGCTTAGTGGTTGACTTTCGAGCCTTGAATAAAAAGGTGATTGGGGATAAATATCCTCTGCCTGAACTCATCAGTGTTAGCAATCAATTAGGCAAAGCTACATACTTTTCTACTCTAGATCTAGCCAGTGGATTTCACCAAATTCCAGTAGAGAAAAATGACCAACATAAGTTAGGGTTCAGTACAACCTCAGGTTACTATGAGTTTGTTAGATCTCCAATGGGGTTGAAAACATCCCCAAATGTATATCAAAGGCTAATGGATGATGTTCTAAAAGACTTCAAGGGAAAAATCTGCTTTGTATATATGGATGACATAATAATTTACAGCAACGCAATTGAGGAACACTTTGACAGACTTAGACAGATATTCCAAAGACTCAGGGAAGCAAATTTGAAGGCAAGTGTCAAAGTGTATTTTCCTTAAAAAAGAAATAAACTACTTGGGACACATTTAAACAGGGATTCATGAAACCAGGCCCCAACAAGATAGAAGCTATAGAAAAATTTCCCAGGCCACACAATGTGAAAAAAATACAAAGCTTTCTTGGTCTGGTAAATTTTTACAGAAGGTTCATTCCTGATTGTGCCAAAGTAGCAGCACCACTAACAAAGTTGCTGGGAAAGGATGTTCTCTTTCATTGGACAAATGAATGTGAGCAAAGCTTTCGTATTCTTAAAGAGAGTTTAACTTCTTCTCCTGTTCTTGTAATGCCGGATTTCAATCAGCCATTCTATCTAACCACAGATGCCAGTAACTTTGCAATTGGTGCCATTTTGGAGCAAAAGGTGAATGGATGCTTACATCCTATTTCATATGCTAGTAGAAAACTGAACCCAGCTGAACAAAATTACTCTACCACCTGGAAGGAAGCACTAGCATGTGTGTATGGTGTAAATTATTTCAGGTACTACTTAATGGGTAGACCCTTTACCTTAATAACAGACCATAAACCTTTACAGTATCTTATGACCATGAAAAAGGACAAGGCCATGTTAACCAGATGGGCCCTTCAATTACAGCAGTACAGTTTTGAAATTAAATATAGAGAAGAGAAAAACAATGCAAATGCTGATGCTCTCAGTCGAAACCCTCCTGAAGAAGTAAATGCACTACATCAAAACATTTCATTATGGGAGGAAAAGGACATAACAGCTGACCAGAACCAATGCTCAGAATTAAAACCCTTCATAAACTATTTGTCGGGCTGCCCTTCCAATACACAAATTCAAAATGAAGTAAGAAAGTTAAATCTGTCACTTAATGAAAATGGATGGTTAATTAAGACAGATGGAGCCACATCCAAATTAGTGGTACCCAAACTCAAGAGGGCTTATGTCTTGACAATGTGTCATGATGCAGCATTTTCAGGACATTTGGGTATGGAGAAAACACAAGACAGGGTTGAGAAGACATTTTTCTGGAAAACCTTAAAACCAGATGTCAGGAAGTATTGCGAATCATGCATATCTTGTCAGGAAAAGAAGAAACCAAAAAGAAAGGTGGCCTTAATGAAATTCCCCCTCCATCTAAACCATTTGAAAGACTAGGACTAGACATTCTAGGACCACTACCTACCTCAAACAAAGGCAACAAATACATAGCTGTAATTTGTGATTACCTCTCAAAATACCCTGAAGCCTTTGCAATCCCTGACCAAAAGGCAGAGACCATAGCAGAGCTACTAGTAAAAGAGATTTTTGCAAGGTATGGTTGTTGTAGGGAACTCATAACTGATAGAGGAACCAATTTCACTTCAGAATTAATTATGAATATGTGCAGACTGCTAGGTATTAAAAAATTATTTACCTCAGCATACCATCCACAAACAGATGGTTTAGTCGAACGCTTCAATGGAACACTAATGACAATGCTCTCCCACTTTGTCGAAAATGATCAAAGGAATTGGGATGAAGAATTGCCGTTAGTTCTAATGGCTTATCGTAGTGCTACACATTCTAGCACCAAAGAGACACCCTTCTATCTCCTGTTTGGACAAGATATGAGTTTACCCTATGACATCCTAACCAGCAAACCAACACCCATTTACAACATTGATGATTATGGAAAGGTCCTTGCACGTAGATTACAGTCAGCATATCAAACTGCAAAAGCAGCATTAGAAGTAGCTGCTGAAAAGCAACTAAAATACCAAACAAAAGGAAGAAAAATAAAGGAATTTCAGCCTGGGGATAAAGTTTATTTATATGTCCCACAAGTTCCTGTAGGAAAAACAAAAAAATTGGCACGACTATGTAGAGGTCCTTATAGAATTGTGGAACAGACATCTCCAGTCAACTACAAAATTCAACACAAATATCATAACAAGGATGTTCAAATTGTACATGTTGAGCGGTTAAAACTAGCAAAAGAAAACAGGCCCTGGGATCTCCAGGAAAAACCAGATGAGGATTCAAGAAACAAATCAAATGAAAGGGTTGTACAAAAAGAAGAGAGTTCTGATGAGGAGTCAAATGAGAATTTTGATGACCCTGGGGTCCCAAGTCTGCCTAGAATTACTCGTACTGAAAAACGAAAACATACCGGGGAACAGTCCCACACATATGGCCTAAGAAGTAAAGGTCCTGTAAACATGTTACCTCCCCTAGTCCCAAGAAAACACACAAGGCGTAGTACACAAACCACTCAAAGTGGAAGTGTTACAGAGTCAGAGGGAGAAGTCTCAATGGAACAGAGACCAGAAAATGAGGAAGCACTGCCAGAAATTAATCTTGAAGGATTAAGAGAAGCACTAAGGATAGCAATGGATAAAAGCTCACAAAGAGTTAGCCCCATAATGGGTAACAAACCAGACCCAACTAGCACCAGGATAGTAGAAGCTGATGTAGAGGGTCCAATTACTAGCACAATGCTAGAAAAGAAAAAAGAACCTTGTTCTACAGAGATAGAAACCGGTGAAAACGAGGACCTAGCTACTAGCACAAAGTTAGCAGATACTGAAACTGAGATATCTAATTCAAGTACAATACCTGATAAGAGAAACTCAGTAGGTACCTCAGAAACTCTTCCAGTGGCAAGAACAAGCAATGATGAAAATGTAGAAACTGAAGAAAATACTTCAAAAGAAGATGAGGGAAATGTAGCAGACCGTTGGTTAGATGCTCTGGCAAAAGCTTTAAACTCCCTGATAATAAAATCTATAGGAAGAAAATCCAAATAGATGTTAGAGGCAGGATGTCTAATGAAACTTTTTTGCAGCCTCCTAGTACTGGTGGTATGCAGTAAAGGAGAGAAGAAAAACAACTATGAAGTGGAAGTATGTAAATGGGGTAAAACTGGAAGATCCTGTCGAGTGGTGACATCCACTGAACAACCAAAATATGCACAAAACATCTGCCATGGGGCTTATTGTTATAAGTGCATAATAAAATGGACCACAAGGGTCATAACATCAAATAATGAAACTCTCAATGCCTCATCTTTCATAATTGAACAAAGTGAAGAAGTGGGAGGAAATGATGATCTCTTTAAATGCTTAAATAGAGGATTGCCATGCTCGTGTAAAAATACGTCCTGTTCTGGAACAAACCAGTATTGCATGATTTCAAATAAATGCAATGGAGAATTACAAGATTGCCACTGTGAGGTGGTAAAAGCCGAAACCCAAATCACCCATATTGATGTGAATGGAAAAGAACAGACAAACTTCGAAATAGCATCCTTTAAAGAATGTTTTTTCAATGTATCACATCACGAAACCAGTCTGGCAACCCAACGAAAATTGTTAGGTACTGATTCTATTAGTACCTCTATGGGTGATCATTTTATAAAGTTTAGTGATCCTGTGGTTACAGTCAGTACCACAGGCACACTAATACTAAGAAAAGATGGCATTGAACAAATCTGCCAAATAAAAGATGATAAACAAGTTATCATTCCAAATGAATTTAGCATGGATTCTGGGATGCTCCACATTTTATTTGTGACTTCTGATGGGAAAACATTAGAAGGCACATTTACAATTGATGGAACTAGCATCTGTCACCGAATAAAGTGTGTGTTTTGTATGACATTTATATATAATCTATCCTGCATGCCAACATATTTATCTTATGGCATTATTATACTATTGATTTTGTTAACAAGTATGTCTATCTTATATGTTAGAGTAGCCATAAAAAGTGTCATTGATATTATCAAAATTATATTTAAAGTGTATTTTTCATTTTATTTTGCTCTTAAAAAATGCTTAAAGTTAAGTATGATCTTAGGAGTAGCAAGTGGAAATGCTATTCGAAGAAAAGCCATCCAAACAAAAAACAGAATTGAAAATTTACGACTACTTGAAGAAGGTGTGCCAAATCCAATAAACCCAATAAACCCAAATTTCATGTATTAAATCACAAAATTTAGAGTGCCAAGACACACCAACTGGGAGGAAATGCTTTATATCCACCCAAGCTCAAATCACCCTCACAAATTTAGAATATACATCTTGTTTATGGTTACTAGACAACCAAGAGGAAAATTTGGGCAGTCTAGAAATAACTTTCAATTCTGTAAATTGTGAATGGATGACTCAAAGGATGTACTATACTTTTCCCACCAAACTATACACCATTAATCAGGTTGCTTGTCCCCAAAATGCTTACTGTGGCTGGGGTGACCACTGTCATAAAGACTATAAATTTGAAGCATTAACAAAAGAAGCATTAGATTGGCCTGGGATAACAGACTGTTTTGGGGGGGATTCAGGCAGCATGTGTCCAATAATGTTGGACCAACCATGCCACCATTTTAGATGGTATCTAAAACCTGATTATTTATACACATATGAAGTCAAAAGAATAGTTTCAATGTCATGTGCTCCCACAGTCAAAGTAATACTAAAATTAAATGGTACAGAGGAAACATTTTTTGTTAAAAAATCAAGAACCCTACCTAGAGATATATCTGTTGAAATACTGGGCACATTTGACCAAGCCACAGATATTATATCTAGGCATCTAGTGATCAGACATAATAGACCACTAGAAGCATATCTAGAGACTGCAGCTGAAGCTCATAGGCCTTTAAGAGGACATGTTGGGGATGTCCAGGCTGGGCATCCTACTGCAAGCACATTTACATTTGACCACATGATGGTACAATGTAAATCTTATGAAAGGAGATTAACTTGTGATAAACAACCCTCCTATTTAGAAAAGTTAATAAAAGAAAGACCCACATTGCTCCCTCTAACTGTATCCAACCATAGGATGTTAGTAACAGATGGAAGATTATATTCCACTCAATTAACATCCAGTCCAGCCACTGTCCATCTTGACATAAAGGACATGGAAATAAAATTGCATACCACAAAGATATGCCCTAAATTTGAAAAAGTTCTTTCTCATACTGGATGCTATTCATGTATTATGTTGGCTACTATTTACATAGAAGCCCATAGCACATGTTTACCAGGGGAGGTTCAAGTCACCTTTGAAAACAGCTTAATGACCACTAGGTCAATAAATTTAAAAACAACCCCAGAAAGACATGATTCAGTTAAAACTTGATACCAAATGTATTCATGACAAAATATGTTTAACTTCAAGAGTAGGGTCATCTTGTGAAGTTTTTCAGGGTTGTTTTGAAGACCCTCCTTTACAACTTGAACAATATAACTTGTCTTCTTCCTCCTCAATAGCTGGATATGCCCCAGGGATTCCATTCAGCATTCCAAGTGTAATGCATAACATATTTGGGTCTTTAGGCTCCTCCTTATATACTTCTATAATCATAATCCTAAGCATGGTATTGGTAATCTACATTTTTTCATGTTTTCTCAGCCTATTAAAGGCTAGGTAAAGCAACCAATGATAATACAGATCTTTACTATTGAGTAAAGAATCTTCCTTCCTAGATATTTAAACTTATTAAGTTACATCTACTGAGTTCTTTCTTTTGAGTGTCTTTCAGTGATTTTGTTTCTCATTCTCTTCTAAATACTCAACCTCTTAAGAATATTTACCTATTGTGAAAAAACTTTCTATTGTGAACATTGGTCAACTGTGAGTGTAAGTTAAGTGCATCTGTAAACTGTGAAGTCTTGGTGGCAAAAAGGAAGTGGATTCTTTGATTTTGTACTGTGATTGTGAAATAGTTTTCTTAAAATCAACAAAACACTTCAGTTCAAAAATGGCCTCTTTTGAAGCTCAATTATGTGCACCCGACAGACTACTACCCAAAAAGGGCATACATCTCAACCTGGCTAAACAAATTATAGCTAGACGAATTGCATTAAGAAATGCAAGATTCCCTCCTGTTGTCAAAGTCCCAACTACAGGTGAACAACCAAGGCAAGACAAGAGGACTCAAGAGATAAGAAGAAGGCCATCAGCAACAGCAAATGGTAGAAAGAAGCCACCATCAATAGTCAAGGCCCTACCATTTAAAACAGCTGGACAAAAGACAGTGAGCCAGGAAAACTCAGTCCAATCAAGAATGGAGGCTAAAGAAAAAGAATTTTATGCATTTCGGCATAAACAACAAAACCTCAACCCTCCAGACATAGAGTGCATCAAGGAAGTGAAAATTACACCTAGAGAAATCATCCAGAAATCCAACGAAGTAACCACCAAGCTACCTCAAGTACTAGATCTGATACCTAGTGAATCAAATTCAAGCCACAACACAGAGCAGGTGAAACAGACAATACTTCCAATAAAAAATAGGTTAAAAAACTTAAAAAGAAACAGAAGAAGGATGAAAAACAAAAAATTACTGAGAGAAAAGAAAATGTTTCGAGAACTTTTTGGGGAAGATTCGGACTAATAAAAAGATTTGGTGGGTAGGAATGTAGAATGAAGATTTTTTCATTCTACATAACCCTAACTTAAAGAGAAAAAATGCGTATTTTTTTGTTTTCAAGCTTTACCACTAGCTTCAATTAGCATTAGTAATACTATTATTAACATTACTATTATTTTCATTATTATTATTTTCATTGTTACTATTCATTTTATTATATTTACTATGTTATTGGGATGTTAGATAAGGAATAATAAACTTTACCTTTTTTGTAATATTTACTTGATTATACATTCTTTCAAAATTATTTCTTTAACTTTTTCATATGACCCCTGTTTGCAGTTTTATATCCTCTTTTCCAATAAACAGAAAAGTCCAGCAAACTAGGGAAAATATAAAAAGTCCTGGCCTTCATCTTTCAGACTATTTATAAAAAACCCAGACACAATTCTAGATAGGCCTATCTGTAATATAGGCCTACACAGCCTGAATTTCTTTAACATTTTAACTCCCCTCTTTTTATTTTTTAACCTAACTGTTAAAATTCTTCCCCTCAGTCTGGAGAAACCCTACCAAGAGAAATATAACAAACTCTGGTTTCTATACTCAGACTTTATCCACAAATCATAAACAACTGTAGATAGGCCTATCTGAGACTTAGGCCTACACCTCCTGTAGCCCAATAACTTTTAAACATCCAGACCTCACCCTCCCCCTTTTTTATTATTTTGTCTACTGATAAGTGTCCCCTTTCCAAAAAGCCTGTAGGAACCAGAACCCCTCCCCTCACACTTCAAGTGTATTTTATATTACTAATTTATGTACACATGTGTCTTAAAATGGCGCCTTTTTATTGTGATGTTCAAGTTGTTTTATATGATTTTAAACTATTGCATAATCATTTGTTCATGTGCTCCTTTTATTGTATCAAGGTGTGTTTAGGCTTATTGCCTTTATATTTTTTATGCTTTCCTTTCTGTCTAAAAATAAACTCCCCCAATATTTTGTTCTAATAGTGTATCCTTAGTTATAATTATTTTCAAAACTCATACATCATTTGCCTCAAACAGATGGCATTACAAGTATATGTCAGAAAACATAAAAGTTAAGATATGAGTTATGGAAGTATAATAACTTTCCCAAGAAACCTCTAGCTAGGGTCACAAGAGGGCATGAGAACTTGTAGAACCCCATCTGAAATGTTCTCCACCCCTCCCCTTCTCATGGAGAAATATATTTAAGACCCCAACTTAAACATATTTTCTCATGACCATAAATTTCCTACTGTCAACTTTTGATATAAAAAATTGCATAAAATTCATGAAAATAAGAGGGAATTAATGATAAACCAGTCAACCAATCATAGAACTTCCATGATTCTCTATGAGAGGGATTTTGTATAAAAGGGCCAACATTTTGGCTGAAAAAGCAGAATCATCCGTGGATCAGCACCCATTCCACTCTCAGGAGAATCTTGGATCCTAAGAACATTGGATAAGCTTGGTATACAGCTCATGCTAGAAGCCATCAGCCTGACAACAAAAAGTTACCATAAATGTTGCAAGTAGTAGGTCTCTTGTCTCCACCAAAATAGTTACCATAATCTTTGATTATTGGTCTTTTTAATGGAGTTACAGGCATCTGTGGTGGAAGGTTGACTATAACCAATTTTGACTCTGATGGTTTTTTGCACACAGGTTACCACAAAATCACTATATGATAGGTCTTTTTTGCCTTCGGTCACATAAGTTACCATAATTTGATTATTGGTCTTTTGTCTGACAGCAAATGAGTTACCATTCAAGGTGATTGTTGGTCCAGTGTGTGAAGAATACCTTAGAGAAAAAACTAGAAATCTTCTAGGCTTAACAGTGGGAGACTTGGAAAACTTGAACAACAATGATGGTTGGGCTGTTTGTACTGTAAGTTGTTACATTGTTTTTTTTTGTTAAATGCTCTAGGCTGATTTGGCCTATCCTAAGAATTAACCAACCCTATTGGTTATACCCCTTTTACCATAAATTGTTTCTTTCATTTCCCTTTATTATGCCCTAATTTGACTATTCTGGTCCTTCCATTTATCTTGGTTGCATTTAGTATTTAAAGCTCAGTTACATAATATGTTTATTTTTGTTTTTACTTAAGCTAAAATCTAATTTTTGTAGTTTATATCTTAGTTTGTTTGAATGTAACTTATAAGCCCTATTTTGTCACAATAAAACATTTTTTTTTAATTTTAAGTCAAGTTGATGTAGAGTGTTATTAAGTGACTTTATATATACAGAAAAATTTCATTATAGATCTTCATTGATCTGATGAACCTGAGTTTAAAAAATCAGTTGGCCTTTCTCACCAATAAAGTTTATACATAGAGAACGGCCAACATCTGTGTTTCTATACGAGTGATGAATAAAAGCGTTATAACAAGAAACAGCGTGGTCTTTATGTATATGTAATCAACTTCTCTTCAAAGGCCGGAGACTACATAAGGCAGGAGGTATACGATTCCTGAGCAGCTACAACATCTTCTCCTGTCGGAGTACCGAAAGGGGAAGATGTATATCAGCATCGACCGGAAGAGAGAGGGATGGCCGCCACTCTGCTGCATAGATTTCACCCCCATGCAGAAGGATGACCACAATCCGTCTCCATCCAACTCTCTCTGCAGCTCGGACCTTCTCCGCGCGGGCACCGCGCGATGCAGAGAAGCGACGAGGTACAGAAAATGTCATCTACAGGTTGGTAAAATAAAATGGTCGATGTCAAAAGCTCACACATTATAATAACACCCAAAAACTAAGGTGAAAAAAGGTTATGTGAATCTGAAGCTGTCAGTAAATTTTACAAAGATATGAAGATAAAAATTCTCTTACACTCTTACATTTACTTTAGTAACCATAGTGTTAGGTGTTGAAAAAATAAATGGCAGTTTAATTATAACATAACACCTAACATAAATTCAAATAAAAACAAAACAAATACAGTAGATATAAAAAATAACGTACCAGCAGCCAGGTGTAAAAGGGTGTTAGTGGGGCAGAATGTAACAGACTCAAAAAGTGTTAGTGGGGCAAAGCATTTCAGACTCTTGAGTGAGTGTGTTAGAGGGGGATAGAAGTGTTACGTACAAATGGTGAAAATACATGTTTAGGAAGAAAATCTTTATGTGTACTTATCATTTGGATAACAAACAAAATTTTCTTTTTAAATTTAAACTTTGCTTTGAGTTTTAAGGTTTAAGTTTTGCTGTAAGTTTTGTCTTATATTGTAAAATAACAACAACAACAGCCACATCAAGCACTAAAGGAAAGAACTATGCTCCATCAAAAGTAGAGAACAAACATCAGTAGAAATACCCACCCCTTCAACCACAAACAAAACCCTAACTAATAGTTAACAAAATGAAACGAAAATAATTTGTTCCTTTACATCCTACAAAAATAGGACATACAGAATAACAATAGCTACTTATGTGAAAGAGTTGCCCTTCTAGTTTCTAAAACACTTTCAAGTTATTGTGTTGCTCAAGTTGCTTCTGAGAAACAGAATAACCTGAAAAAATAGAATTCCTAACAATTCAGCCAACAAATTTGCAGCCGGAATTGTATTACATCCTTTGAAAAAGCAGAACCAACATAAATGTTGTTATTCAAACTACGAAAGGTGTCCTATGCATTCAGAATGTAATCAGAATGTAAATCACACCTAAATTTGCTTTATATTAATGAGAGGAAGTGAGAGCTAAAATAATTACTGAAATGAAATATTCATGCAGAAAAGTAAATCGTTGTAAACGGTGTACTAGAATCCATTCACTTAAAAATCAATACCAAAACACTTTCTTGTAGTGTTAAACTACCCGCTAATGTGTAAGTCCGAAACAACTGCTCATGTACCATGTTAACAATTGCAAATTAATCATAGAGGACACTTGATTCAACAAAGTGGTTAAATGTAGGGCCCAAAATCAAGAATTAGATGTGGCATTTGATCTTAAACTTGCAGCCTCCATCACAGAATACCCTAATTGAGTATTTCTACATTAAAACTTTGTTCAAAGGGCCAAATGTTAAAAGTTCAAGTGCTGTTTCCTTCTTGAATTTTGGCAGTATAAACTTCAAATTGTAGCTTAAACATCTTATTAACCAGTCATCCAGTTGATTGCTCAAATCAACACTTGCAAATTCCAGTGCAATTCAAACATTCCCTGAGGTCTACAAATGTCAGTTGGATGAGTGGCAGTTTGAAAATTGAAAATGCATAAAACGTCACTAACGTAAAGTTCAAAGTAGCAGCTAAGACATTGATAACATCAACTAAATAACCAGATGGTTCCAGTGAATCTGTCCAATTTCTTGACGAGAAAACATATGGAGGAGACTGAAAAATAAAGTAATCATTGTACATACATGGCCAAATGCATTTTCCATCATTTTCATACTTCACTTAATGCGATACGAATTGCCTTTCTGTGGAAGTTCTTAAACTGTGGATTTGGCCACAATTTGAGGCCCCTGTTTGCAGACCACACAGCAACACGGTGACTCTCAGTATTGAAAATCGACTCCTCTGAAGCAGCGGTAAACTCAATAACTTCCAACATGATGTTGTTTATCTGTAGTATATTAGAAATATAAATTTGTAATAGTTTCATACACTTTAATAAAATAATAGCTTTATATGTTGACCATTAAAGTTGCAATCGCATCATCTGGTTCATCGGGTTTTAGCAATTCCTCTGAATGTCCTAATTGATACTTTATGTATTTCACTGCTAAGTCTGTGAAATTCTATTGAATAAAAAATACAACACAAGAATTTAACAACAAATGAAAATCATCATTGGTGCTATGTGGTAAGTGAACAATGCATTTGTTACACGTTTCTAAAATAAAACGAAAATACTGTTTGTAAAACACTACATAATAAGATAAACACTTGATGGTGATCTATTTAGCTCCAAAGTCAATGATCAAAACGAAAGGTGAATTCCATCAATAGTTTGAGAAAAAGAAATGGTCTTTTGACCGTTTCAGAAAATAAATGAAAATGAAAAACAAAAAAAAAAAACTTTGTTTGTCATAAATGGTACACTCTAATATCATGTAACATGTATTCTACAGCTATCTTGTTTTGTACATTTAATACCCTATACATTAAAGACACTATGTTGTAACGAACCACTTTTGTGGTGGATAAAATATACCAAAAAGCTGGCTAAGCCACTTATTCTATCCTGGTTCCGGAGGAAGGGAACAAATTAATCCCTATCCGTTTCCTCACAAGTTCTTCCTTGCTGAACTTTTACAGTTAAAATGGATTTTTAGCTGTCTACTACCCCTTGGGCTTTAGCCCATTAAAAGCTGGTTGATCGTGTTGTCCGTTGAGTTTCATCTAGAAGTGATGATCCAGGTTTACACCTGGGTTGGCAGTTCGAGATGATGAATGCTGAGAACTTTCGTTCTTTCCAATAAGTACATAAAAATAAGACGTAGCAACTTTTTACTCTTCATAATAATTTATTTCCACAATATACAGAATTTGGCCTCAGTCGGGCATAACTTCAGTGTCAGAGTAAACAATTCAAAAAGTGCTTTTTTCACACATGAAAATACACGGCCTTTTATACCAAAAAAGAGAATACTGAGAACATTTTCTCAGTATTCTCTGATTGGGCAAAAACAAGTAATAACCAAACTGGCCAATCAATGTGACTGACCAGTGGTCAACAAAAATACAGAAAATGACTCATCGTCACATTGACTTAATGCTACTGCTTATCAGGACGATCTCTTTGTATTAAGGGGTGGGACTGGCAGGAAAAAGGACCCAAGACCCAAAAGGTGACCCAAGGCAGGATATTGGTATCGTCAGCTAATAAAACTAGGTCAATCCTATCTACGTTAGTACAGAGGGTTGACAAAGTTTCATGCCAATCCAAAATAAAAACAAACGATCTAGAAAAAACTAAATGAGCCAGGATCGCTCTTGGACTTATCGTTTCAATGTCGTGAATATCATTAATTCATTATTATAATGTTATATACTTTTGAAAAATGAATATTAAAAATGGATATTAGCAATTTTGTGAAGGTGTTAGGCTTAGGTGAAGGCTTATTTTCAAGTTAGTGTTACGACCGGGTTCCACTTTATTTGGTGCTTGAATAGATTCTTACACTCAAAGCTTTAACCCTCAACCCCTGTACAGTCCCAATCTTTTGGGATTTGTAAGGTTCGACCTCCCAGGCTACCAAACACCTCAGTGAATTTACTGGGGGGATTTTACTTAAAAGGTTTGTGTTGATGGAATGCTATAGGAAGCTGTAACTATACTTAAAAGATAAATTATAATTCATAGCAACTTTGGCCTTCTAAAATGTATATACCCCAGTCTCACCTTTGCTTCATCCTCCTTTTGTCCTTCAGTGTTCGAGTGTTTGGTGTATAGGGCAAGTCCGTTGTAATTTATGGATGATGAAAATATATTGACCCACTGCCCCACATGCTATTAAACACTTCTATTAAAATTCAAAATATTATAATCAACACCCAAACAAAATTTAATTTACTTCCACAAATTATTTTTGGAATTCAAGTTGTATAATATTTTCAGGCACAAAATTATTTCTAAGTCTGTAATATCTTCCAAGAATTCAAATGTTATATTATTCCAGACAAACAACATTATTTCGAAGTCCATTTTTTTTATATTTCTTATCTCAAAATTTATCTATGGAGAGCAAGTCCTTTTTCCTTAACCTCCAATGTCAGACTCTAATTTTTGTAAGTTCTTTTCTTTTAACTAATAACTTTTAACTATCAATATATGTCCTCTCTATGTGAACTCCAATGTCCGACTCTTGAAAACACAATGTTTTTCTCATGTTGTTTAGTTCCAAAATGAATTTTGATCTATCTGATTGGTCAAAATTAATTTTCTTAAAAATAAAACAACCAATTGGTCCCATTTTAATTGTTGGCAATTACAAATGTTTTTCAAATATACAACGGTCATAAAAATACACTTTAACTTTTTATGAATTTTTTTAAGATCTAGTCTTTTTGGCAATTCATAATGTCTATTTTAAGTTTTCACATTCTCATTACTTGTTTCTTTGAATTTCTTGGTCTTTTATAGTGTCATTCTATGTATTTAGTAATTTGACCCTTTTCCAATATTATGTTGAGAACCCCAACTTCATACAACTTTTGTATTGCTTTTTCTCTTCTTAAGCCTTGTATCCACTTGTTGCGGTTTAGCGTATTGTATCACCATTGCATATCTTACCTGAAATAGAGCCATTACTGGATGAAGATGAGCAAATTAAGAACCAACAACAAATTATTGACGAAGATCAAAAAACTATTGCAGTTCTAAAAAGAAAGATTAAAACTTTGAAGGCACAAAAAAAGCGACTGAATGCAAAGGTTGACAAATACAAAAACATTGTTGTGACTAAACCTAAAGAAGACATAAGCAAGAAGTACAAGCACTGTCTTAAAAAAATCAAAGAGGATGCAAGAGGTAAAAAATTGGGGCCATATTTCTGTTGCAACAGATATTTTGATATGGCAAAAAGCATGAAGTACAAGCACTGTCTTAAAAAAATCAAAGAGGATGCAAGAGGTAAAAAAATTGGGGCCATATTTCTGTTGCAACAGATATTTTGATATGGCAACAATTGCTTTGTTATTGTACAATGCGGAGGGCTAAATCACCTGGAGGGTACCAGTTTCCAATTGACGGTGGACTATTCAAACTTCCTTGTTGGACAACAGTTGATAGGCACATCAAATACAAGCCTGGATACACTCGCATCTCAGACCTTGTGATAAAAAGACTCAAACTAGAGCAGGACAAATTAAAAGACCTCGAGAAGAAATGCAGTCTTGTGATTGATGAAATGGCAGTCAAATCATCTAAGCAGTACGATAAGTATTGAGATATGTATGTAGCTACTTTACAAATTCAATAGGTTGTGTAATTTAATGCTAACTAGAAAGTTTTGTAGGTTTATCGGCCATGTGGACATGGGTGTGCTTGGAGAATGTAATGAAACAGTAGATAGATTGTTGTGCTTTGTTCTTGTGGGGCTTTCTAAGCCATATAAGATTCCTGTGGCATATTTTTTCACTTGCAAGTTGCAGGGTCATGAACTGCATACACTAACAATCCACACAATTGAAGAGGTCGAAAAGCTTGGGTTTCAAGTCACTTGTTTAGTTGGAGACAATGCATCTACAAATGTGAAGATGTTCAAGTTATTGAGTGGTAGTGCCACACAATTTGTGGTATCGCATCCTATGGACAAAGAAAGGCCTTTATTCCTTTCATATGATTACTGCCATGTGTTGAAAAACATGCATAGCCTTTTTTTCAAGACAACTTAGAATAAATGGATCACATGTTTCAACAACATATCTGAGACAAATGTATAAGAAATATGCAAATGCTCTGATCAAGCCAGTTTGGTTTTTGACTCGCAAACATGTCTTCCCAACAAACATTGAGAAAATGAATGTGAAAAGGGCAATTGATATTTTTAGACCCAAGGTTACAGCAGCACTAACTTGCATGGGTGAAGAAAATCTAATTATCCGTAAAGAGATACAATCAACAACAGATTTCATGATGATGTGTTACAAATGGTTCCAGGTAAAAGTACAACTAACTATAACCCAATTCTAACAGTTTAATAATCTTAATTTGTGGATATTAATTAGCTTCATGATGTTCATAATCTGACCTTTCATAATAAATCAAAAAATCTTTATGTTGCACCTTATGAAGATGAAAATGTTGAACGTTTGGAATGGTTGTTAAGTTTCTTCACATCTTTGGAAAAATAGAAAGCAAATGCACAACCAAGAGTTTTTCAGTAAGGAAACTTTTGAAGCAATAAAAGTTACATAACAGGCAACAGTGGCTTGCGTGAAGTGTGTTCAAAATAATATAGTAAAAATGCAAAGAAATCAAAGATTGTTCATATTGTTTCAGGTATCTGCTTTCAGAAGGCTTTGCATTTGTTTTAACGAGACGATTTTCAAGTGATCCAATTGAGGCAATGTTTAGTATTATATGGCAAACGCAAGGAAGAAATGACCAGGCTGATGCAAAAGGTTTACGTGGTTTATGTTGGACTGAATAAAACTGAGTGCATCACTACTTTCCTATATTTCATTTTTTGGATAGCACAAGCAAAGCTATTGATAAAATATTAAAAATTGGTCTAGCAAAATCATCCATTTCAAGTAACATTCACAGGGAAGGAGAAGTGCAGGTTAAGGAACTGTTTTCTTCTGAAAAAATAGTGTCTGACGAGTCAGCAATACTGGCAAGAAATGAAATAGGCCCCTGATTTTATACAAATGAAATATGAAAAGTATTTCACAAACATAGAAAACCCAACAGGTAATATAAAAATACGAGAAGGTTCTCATCAGAAGGATACCCGTTTTATATAATAATTTGTTCACTATAAAATTGCTTATTTCATCTGTTACTACAGGCAACTTGCATGTCTGCAGTATTGTTCTTTATTCGGGATTTATTGCAAAATATGCAGCTGACAAAACTGCACACATATGTTCAGCATTCAAGAATGTGTTCTCCAGCCAACGATTCTCCTTTATATTCTTTAATTCATTGTCAAGATCGTGGTGGTCTCACGTATCCATCAAGACAGCTGATTTCTTTAATAATGGCTATTATAATTTTTTTTGCTTTGCTCAACACGATTTCAAAAGGTGCAAACTACGAGCTGGTTTGGTAGCAGCATTGCTGCCAAGCATGAAAAACACAAGTGGCTGTGTTGCAATAAATGTCCTGATTCAGTACAAGAGAAACATACTGAACTTCTTCACAATGTTATTTTGAAACAAATGACTCAAAATTTGCTACAGAACTCTGCTAATATAGCAACTGATGAGGTTGATATTCCTTTGAGTTTGAGTAATAAGCCAATTTCTCAAAAACCTCTCAAAATTAGTAAGTAGGGAACCTGGATGGCAATCTCATCACTCATTTAGAATAATTGGCAGAGGCATCGTCTAATAAGAAATATTTACATTTTGCCTAATAGTTATTTTAAGATATAAATCTGGAAATATCATTAATTACCCCCTTTTGTATAGCAATATTTCTGAAATAATCAGTATTTTATTCCAATGTTCTAATTTAATAAATTATCAACTGAAGTGTGAAACAATAAATTTAAATGAATTTTTGCAATTAAATTATCTTCTATGTTGTAAAGTTGTAAACTGTATTATTCTATGACAAAAGAAAAAAAAACTCTCATGGATAGCTTCCTTTATTATATATTGTATCACATTTACTTACTTTTACTATGATATTATAGTTACTATATTTATTTCTATTATATTTATACTATATTTACTATTATTCTATAATATAATTATATACTTTTGTAGAATATATTTATATTAGCAGAAAAATATATTCCACACCACACAAATATGGTGCAGCTCACTAGTGCCCTCTAGAAGGATAGCGGGGGTCACACTTTTCCCTATACCAAATCGCCGTATGCACAGGCCAGGATTATAGGAGGCTATGGTTGTATCTTCTCTTCTCTTTCTGTTCTCTTCTTCTCTCTTCTCTTCCAAAGGGCCTGCACTTGCGTGCCCCTGGTGTAGTTTCTCTTTTTAGGGAAAATTTCTTTTTTCTGTTTGAATTTTCTCTCTTTTTGTGTTCTTCCTCCTGGTAACTACAAAAGCTCCACCTGGAGGAATTCTTCATTTCGAACATTTTGGACATTACAATAAACTATACAACCGGAAGTGGCCACCACAGCGCAACCTACGGACCTCTTCTCTTCACTCAACATAGTTCCTCACTGCCACTGACTCTGCCCTTTTCATCCAGAGCCATCCACCAGTGAGGATCACTAAATTCATCAGTCTGAACATTTCTTCTTGTTTAAAAAGAACTTTTCTTTTTAAGCCATCATCAATCTTCCATTTCTGCACTGATTTGCTCTGCTCAATAATTAGATTCTGGATGTGTGGTCACCACACCAGAATCCACTACACTTTAGAGCAATTCAGCTTTCTTTCTCACTCTTTTCATAAAAGCCCAGCCAGGGGTGACCACTCTAACAAAGTTGGAGAGAATTTTGCACGAACAGATTCTTATTACTGGTCATTTGTCCCGAGGGCGATTCGACAATGGAACTCGCTTGCTGGGGATTTTGTGCAGGAAAAACGTATTTTATGGGAGTCATAATTTTGTTTTGTTTTGACAATGCATATATTTGCAGCATTAAAAAATATTGAAATTGTTGTTGGGTTTATATCATTAGGGTTTTATATTTTCTGGTTTTGACAATGCATTTTCTATGCTGCACTTGGACTCTTGTCCCTCTGCCATAGGCCTTTATGGCTGCTTGCAGAGTAATTTTTCAAATTCAAATTCAAATTTCTGTTCCTCTTCTGAAAGTTCAGCCATCTTGAGCTTTCATCGCTTTGTGCATCCTCTACGCACATACTCTTAATTCTTATTTCAAGTGAACCAAAGTGTGCAGGCACCGTGTTTTAGTTTCACTCTTCTCTTTTAATTTCCAATTTCTTGCAATACAATCTTTGATTGGGTGGTGCACCACACTCAAAGTTGTATTGTACATCTGCTGTTTCTTGTTGAGACTTTCGGAACTCTCATATCCTACACGTGGTTGCAATATACCACGTGCAAAGGGAGACACTTCCAAAATCTGACACTCAATAAAGAATTCACAACACTCTACACCAGTTGGGAACCAACAGTCATCACACGCCCAACTGAGGACTTCATCACAACCAACACATCACTGGACTGCAAAAACAACGCCAATACATGTGCTAAGCGTAGGTAAACCATTGTTACTCAGTGTATAAGGGTACGAGGGTGTCGGTTACTGACAGAAACACCATTTACCAATGCACACGCATATACACCGACTTACAAAACCACGACGCTACTACGACCGCGTGTTGAACGAGTCACCTCATACTGGACTCTGATCCGGAACCAACAAGCATCGCTCAGAGTGTACTCGAGAACCCTCGGAGCTGCACACACAGAATCGGACTTCGCCAGACCCGTTCATCACCTCAGATACACACCGCATACACACTACACACCACATCACCAATCAAGGCCACCGCACATGAATCCACTGTTATCCTTTCTGATCACCGAGGCTCTCACGAAGATTTGCAAGACAATCACATCATTAACGATGTGACACCACCGCCGCAACAGGTTGGACCCGATCTAGATGAGATTTCACAACGTCTGGACATGTTAACACAAAACGTGGCCCAGCTCATGAGCGATTGATTTACAAAGGGCTCTTTTCTTTGTAAGCAATGCTTATGGAGGAATAGGGCTAGAAATCACCCAAATTTAGTAAATTCCAATGAATTCCGTATTGCACGCACAGCAGTGAAACGAAAAATCTTGTTAGCTCATGGCAATTTTAAAACAGAAATGTTTGGAGAATGGTTAAAAACGGACCGAAAATTATTTTGGCATTACATAATGAACTCTAGGCGAAGTAGAGAATCTATTCCTTCTCTGGTTGACACAAATGGGAAGCTTGTTTCAGATCCAGTAGGGAAAGCTACCTTATACCTTATACCTTAAGGTCTTCACAGTTGATGATGGCATACCACATGAGGGTTTTCTTTCAACATCTCTTTGTGTGAATCAAATTGTAATAACTGCAGATGGAATAGTCAAGCAACTTCTAAAATTAGACTCAAATAAAAGCTGTGGTCCAGATGGGATGTATGCTATCATATTAAATAATCTTGCACAAGAGTTGGGTCCATACCTTCAGTTAATTTTTCAACAGAGTTTAGATGTAGGCATTGTACCAGATATGTGGAAATTAGTTAACGTTAGTCCAATTTTTAAATCAGGAGACAAGTCTCAGGTAACTAATTACAGACCCGTGTCTTTTTCCTCGATAGGTTGCAAGGTCCTTGAACATATTATATATTCCTCCTCAATGAATTTTCTTATGGAAAACAATCTTTTGTGTGATAACCAGCATGGGTTTCTTAGGGGGCGTTCATGTGAAACCTAGCTTATTCTTTTAGCTCCTTTAGTACCTTCAGAAAATTTTAGACAAAGGCAGTCAGATAGATTTGGTTTTTCGTGATCTCTGCAAGGAATTTGACACAGTTTCTCACTCAAAACTAATGACAAAAATTAGTGGGTATGGATTGGGGGAACAGGTGTATAAATGGGTGCATTCTTTTTTGAGTGATAAAGGGTGACACAGGGTTGTTGCAGGTGGGTCTGAATCTGACTGGATAGGGGTTACATCAGGGGTTCCTCAGGGTAGTGTGTTGGGTCCACTTTTGTTTCTTTTATATATCAATGACCTCAGCAGTCAAGTTAACAGCAATTGCCGGCTATTTGCAGATGATACAATAATTTATCGTGAGGTTACCTCTGACAATGATTGCCATATTATTGATAGTGACTTGAAAGCAATAGGGGCATTGGTGTTCTAAATGGCAACTTCAACTTAATAAGAAAAAATGTTGTGTAATGAGGGTAGCTAGGGGAAGGAATCCAATAATATTTCCATATAGAATAGGGGCCATTCCACTTAATAACATACATTCTTATAAATATTTGGGGGTAAGGATTACAGCTAAACTTTCTTGCAAGCTGCATGTCGAACAGATTATTTCCAAGCCTATGCAGATGCTAAGGTTTAGTCAATGCAATATAAGAAGGTGTCTCAGGGAGGTAAAGTGTATATCATATCAATCATTAGGATGTATCCCCCACTAGAATACTGCAGCTCCGTGTGGAATCCCCACACTGCAGACTTAGCTCACTCCATAGAAAAGGTCCAACACAGGGCCGCTAGGTTTGTTTGTGGTAAATATGATATGCCGACAGTGTAACTAAAATGCTTTCAGAGCTTGGTTGGGATAGTTTACTTGCAAGACGTTCAGATTTTAGTCTTAATATCTTTAATCAAATGCTAGAAGGATCTTCCCCTAAACATACTTCAAGTAAACTTTGCAGGGCATTATATTTGGGTAGGGGTGACCACTCTAACAAAGTTGGTGAGATTTTTGCACGAACAGATTCTTATTACTGGTCATTTGTCTCTAGGGCGATTCAAAAATGGAACTCGCTTGCTGGGGATTTTGTGCAGGAAAAACGTATTTTATGGGAGTCATAATTTTGTTTTGTTTTGAAAATACATATATTTGCAGCATTAAAAATATTGAAATTGTTGTTGGGTTTACATCAATAGGGTTTTATATTTTCTGGTTTTGACAATGCATTGTCTATGCTGCACTTGGACTCTTGTCCCTCTGCCATAGGCCTTTATGGCTGCTTGCAGAGTAATTTTTCAAATTCAAATTCAAATTCACCCAACCGATCGACGTCACCACGGCGGACAACACGTACACACCAACGTCGTGACAATGACTCCAATGCCTCTTCAGCTTCCTATTATGGCTACGAAGGGCGCCACGGGCTGCATCGTGATCGACATGACAGACACTATACACCACGTCATCTACCGCACCACGCTGACTGGCAGTACACTCCACGCCAAAACAAACAATGGCGTCGAGACCAGTCAGATAGTGCACACCGTAGAGACGAGCATGCAGAACAACCGCACGCATTACCGACTATGAAACATGCTGATTCTCCACACTCTTGTCTGGGCTGCACGTAGTGGCCGTCATATGGCACCTCCAGAACAGCAGCAGGGTCGGGCTCCGAACCAAGACCCAACACAAGACACTTCAGTCTACGCGCAATGGATTCCACAAGGGGCAGCACCAATGCATGCTGGGATGTCTAATGTCCAAGATGGCATCTACAGACCAGCCCCCAGAAAGAACTCAGTTGAAGACTTCAATAAGAAGCACAGTGGTTGCCACCAAGCCGACACAATCCAAAAGTTCGATGGATTGACAGATTTCTGTCCCTTCCTGGTAGAATTCGAGGAAGTGGCCCACCTGTACGACTGGACCGACCATCACAAAGAAGAGTATCTCACTGGGTGCTTCACCGGGGCTGCCCATACATGGTTAAGCAAACTGAAGTACGAATGTTGGGGCATCTCCTGGGCCCAGCTGAGAGTACAGATGGTGGACACGTTCGGGAAGCCGAACGAACTATACATCTTAGAGAAACAGTATATTGAGATGCTTCAAGTGGTAGGCGAGAGTACACAGGCCTTCATTTGGAAGTTTATGACATATGGTTGATCAGCTGCTACCATCAGAGCGCCGTCCATCACGCACCAACTACATCGTTCAAGAATTTTGCAAATGCCATCGTTAATCTGGAGGTGGTGGTGAAACAGCATCTGATCCACATGCTGGTAAAGGAGCATTGAAGACCGACAAAAAGCAGGCGGGCACCACCAGGTCTAAGGACAACACCCATTGTGCTAGGCACGACAGAAAGCTGAACCAAACTGTAACAACAAACCCGGGACAACACTCCACAATGACCACCCAACTAGACGCCATTCGCATGTTCAACAAGAGCAAGTCGACGTGTTACAACTGTGGGAAGTTGGGACATTTTCTTTGTGAGTGTCGCCTGCCGAAGGAGATCACCATCAAGCAGCTTAGAGAACTCATCACCGCTTACAACACTGAGGAGAAAGTGCCTGAGGTGGACGTCATAACTGAAAACAGAACTGAATTCGCATTAATTCGACTAGGGGGACAAATCCATCAGATCCCTCTTCCAGCTCCAGTTTCAACCGCAAAGGCACCACCATATGAAAAACCCGACACTGACCGTTCCGACGATCCCGAGAATGTACCGATTCATGTACTCGACTGAGTTCCCGCACGTGTGTGGACCTCGGACGATCTGATCACCTGGCAGGACATGCTCGACATCCATTCAACACCAGTGGAAATAGAAGGGTGCAGTGAAAACAAAACGATAGCCGTCATGGCTACCGGCACCCAACCACCGATGAAGGGCCACTCCTTCTGTCGAAAACTCAAAGATGGTATACCACAAGCTGGTAGACAGCTGTATGCCTCATGAAGTCGGAGATTTTGATGCTAGCAACAGGAACCTGCGCATTGCCATCACGATCAATGGAAAAGTCATACATATGCTTGCGGACACCGTAGCTATGGGCAGCATCATCTCGGTTGCACTTGCACAGGAACACAAGTTTGAAATCGAGCCTGTGCTCATTCCACCAGATGTTCAGGGTGTGGGAGGCCTGAAAATCACCGTGGTGGGTCGACTCGCCGCAGTGGTCCAGCTAGGCACCCACACCGTGCGAGGGCATCTGCTAGTGATTGCCGGCCAGCCCAAGGTAATCTTAGGCTGAGATCTGGGCCAAGCTCTTCACCTCGCTGTGTCCATGGCCACCAACAAAGTATACTTAGAGGACGACCTCTTCGAGTCTACACTCCGACAAAAATGCATCGAAGCACATATCAGATGGGCTCTAGGAGAGACTTTGTTAGAGGCTCCTGATAAATCCACCAGCGCCTCTGGGGAAATCTAAGACCTCTGCTCCGGAAGTGATGTCGATCTGCGGTTGGCCACCAACGTTCGCAAGATACCGAACACGACAAAGTAAACAATAATCCATTAGTGTTTAATCTATGGCCATAGATATAAACACTACAATTCATCAAATATCAACAATAGAAAAAAGAAATTTGAGAGAACAACTGAGGACAGTTGTCAAGAGGTGGGGAGGGGTAAAAGCAACCCCCAAGGAATAAATAACCCACAACATCAACTACTCCTCTAAACACTCTCAAATATCACCTAAACTCAACCAAACTACAAAACTCTAACAACTTTAATTTTTGTAACAACTTTAAACTTTTCAACATGGCTGCCAATATTTACATATTAGCAACCACTGTAATAACTTTACCAGGGCCTTCAAAATAACTGTCAACCACGTGGTACACCTGAGACAACATTACAAGTCAAGGACGTCCAAAAAAAAAAATTACCATAAAAGGGACATGCAAAAAAAATACACCATGTCCCCTTATATATGGAAATCAGTGACCCCGACAGTTAATATAGAAAAAATAAAATTCAAAGAGAATACCATGTCTGGGGGCCAAATCAATGCACACCTCATAGACTTCAAAGGAAAACAAAAAAAATAGAAGAAACAGAAGAATGAAAAAAAGAAATGAAAACAATTCTGAGGGATCAATTAAAACATAAAAAAATTCGGAATTTGCCACCTTCAATTAAATAATAAAGTTCTTGGGAAATCAACCCCTCCAAAAAACCATAACAAACAATGAGGTACACTAGTGACATTATTGACCAGTAATTTGTCTTACTAAAAATAGACATTAAAAAGAGAGAGAGTTAATGGGCAACTTCACACCTCGGTGTGAAAGAAAATAACGGCCCTTCTCCCTCAGGACTCTTTTGGTTGCTTAAAATAATAAACAAGGACCTGCCTAATAAGAATTGGATCGGCACCTTTCGATATTTAATATTGGTGGGACAACCCCCACCCTGAATAAGTGAAAATACGAAAAGAACCAATTAGAGCAAGGTGTCCATTCCAAAAAAAGCTGGTCCTTCTAACTTCAAATTAAAAAAATAATACATATAAAATAAGACCAAAACATGGTCAATCACTATTCCACTTGTGTTTTTCGAGAACATTGGTCACCTTATCGAGTTATCTCAACAACAATCTTCATTTTCCTGGACTCTTCAATTTTTTTCAAATTCTTCAAAGTTTTTCAGAAGTTTCTTTAAGTTTTGGGGGTTTTTTGCATGTTGTTTTCACACCATCGAACTTTGTGTGTTTGTGCATCTGCAACTCCAACTGTGCGCACCGGACTACCAAAACTGTTTGCATCTCTTGTAGCAGCAGAGTGATGTTAGGTGTCAAAAAACAAACAAAAAGACACCTAACATAAAGAGATAATTAAAAAATTAATAAAAACAAAGTTAATTACACTTCATAAGGGAAATCTTAAGTTGACACACCCTGTATTGAACATCTGGATAGTACAACTCAGTCTAAGGAAAGAATTTAATGCATGTCACAGAAAAAATAGATGAAAAAATAAAATAGATGAACACATTCCAGAAAACAATAGAACAATAAATTTTTAAAAGAAAAATTACAACTACGAAAGGTAAGACATAACCTTTAAAACATATTTTATGAAAAGGTTTGGCAGGAGAAGACACAAAATCCCATAAGTAATAGAAAAATTGACAAAATTACGATATAAAGGTGACCAGCATAGGAAAGGGCACATTCCTGAAATGGTAAACATGGGTCTTTGTTGATTGGCCAAATTGGGCCTGTGCATCAAAATTAAAAATTTGACCAATTATAATCCAGAAAAAATCAGTCGTCTAACTGAATAACTACGGAAAAACTTCGAAGTTTCAGGAGAGTGAAGTTTTTGCAGTGGCAGTAAGATGTTGTGGGGAATAGTGAAAGGGTAATTCTCCAAAAAAAAATGTAGTGTTTTTATGTTTATGCAAAGTGTTGGAAAATAGGAAGTGTTGTGAAGTGGCTCTCCACTGCCGCCTCTCACTGATGAACTCCAGTCTCCAAAGATTCATTGAACCAGGACCGTCCCACCCTTTGACCAGGGATAGCTGCGCCTGCCCCATGACTCATGGGGCCACCACCCGTCCGGGTGGTGACATCAAAAAATTGACAAAAAAATAAAATACATTGTAACTGTTTTGTACCTGTAATGTTCCTTTTTTCAAACTCTAATCTATATTTTAATAGGTGTTCGCCACTTGGCAAACCTCAATTTTAATTATTATTCATGTTTTCAGCCTTTTGTATATTAAGAGGCACTGACACTTTGGTGCCAGTGCATTTCCATAAAAACCTCTGTACAAGGTGCATCCGTGTCCACCCATGTCTTTCCTGCTTGCGTAAGTTGACCCTTCCTCCACCCTTGGCTGGAGTACGAGGACTTGGAGGGTATGTATCACCCAGTAACTCCCGTTCCCGCCAAATCCATAGCCAGGGGGGTAAACAACTCCCGCTTGTCCCTCCCTCCTCTCTGACTCACACTTCTGACTCATATCGAAGTGGCGGAGTGATACACTTAGGACCATGGTCACTTGGACCTGCTTACACCTCGTAGGTGTACACAGGTCCAAGGTATAAAAGGACCGTGTTCCTCTTTGTTCTTTATCCTTGTCTTTGCTCTAATTTGTATTATGTTGATTCTATTCCGTACCACATCATGGGCATAAGGACGCAATTTTGATTTAAACAATTCATCTTTGTACTCTTGATGTTTCTGAGCAAAGATGAATAAAAGCATTACAATGAGAAACTGCGTTGTCTTTATGTTCGGTAACTAATAACTTCTCTACAGAGGCCGGAGACACCATAGGGCAAGGAGTCATACAATCTTGGAGCAGCTACAGCATCTTCGATTGGGTAACAACAATAGAGGATGCATATCAGCATCGACTGAGAGAAGGATGGCCACCATCCTTCTGCATAGAATTCACCCCCCTGCAAGAGGATGGTCGGAATCTATCTCCATCCAACTCTTTCTGTAGCTTGAATCTTCTCCGTGCGGGCACCGGCGACGCAGAGAAGCCACGAGTTATAAAAATCATCATCTACAAGTTGGTAAAATAATAGAGTCGACGTCAAAAGCTCACAGTATTAATACAAGATAAATGATGGTAATATAAATCAGCCTAACTTCCTTTGAAAAGGCAACCACCAGTATTTTCATAAATAATGTAACAGGGCCTTTATTGAAAAAGGAGGGACTTAAATGCAACTTTGGAAGTGTGAGAATAAACTTGAGCTCTATGCAAGAAAATAAAATAAAAATACACAAGTATAATCTGCATAGGCCTAAATTCTAAAAAAACCAAACTAATAGCTAAACATTAAAACACATTATATCAGTTCAAAAATATGTATACAATGCCTAACAAATGAATTAAAATAGTAAGAAAAAGCATAAGGACATTACAAGAGTAAGTTAACCACAATAAAACATTTCCCTAGTTTGCTGGACTTTTACTTCTGTTTATTGGCAGAAGGAATATAATACTGCAAACAGGGGTCATATGAAAAGTTAAGAAAAATACTTCTATACCAACATATAAACAAGTAAATAAAACCAAAAAGCAATATAATAAAATAATAGTAATAATGATAATAATAATGATGATAATAATAATAATAATAATAATAATAATAATAATCATAATAATAATAATAATGATAATAATAATAATAATGATAATAATAATAATAATAGTATTAATAATGAAAATTGAAATTAGTGGTAGGCTTAAAAACCAAAAAATGCGCATTTTTCATCCTGAAATTTAGGCTTATGTACAGTAGAATGATAAAATCTTCATTCTACAAAAGTTTTTGATAAGCTAACTAATGTATTAGAAAATAATCCTGGTTGCTGATGTTTCAAATGGAACACCAGGAACCCACACTATATACTAGAAAATGGTATGCCAAATACTGTGCAAAATAGATAATTTGCCCAAATCACTTCTGTTGCTGTAGAAAGGTCCTTCTCTATGCATAAGTCCATTTATGGAGATAACAGGCAATCATTTAATCATGAAAATCTTAATATGTGCATGGTTGCTCATTGTTTTCATACACAAAATTAATAAAAATGTCTATAAACTACCTGATGTTCAATTTTTTTTACTAAATATGTTAATATGTTGATGACCTTTTATCAGACTTACAATTATAAATGTTTGATGCTGCGATACTAGATGTTACATCAAGCATTTACTTTTAACTTTCAGCAAGTGAAGGTCACCATTCCCTAGCCTGAAATTACTTAAAACATTAAAGATTAATGCTGGGTAGTGGCTGAAAAACATTCCCTTTCGTTCCAGTTAATCAGAAAACTGGTGGACTAGTCATTACATATTATGTAAAAATTTCTTGAATTTAGTCACAAGTATTACGTTTTGATCTTGTTCATGTCAAATTTCCTTCGAGAAATAATTTTAACATTATCTTTTTTTATCAGCAACTTTAATTATATTTTTTCTCTTTGCTGCTTTGCAGATGGCTAATGTTTTTTTAAAAAAAATTTGTCACTGCATCACATGAAATGAAGGCTCGAGACACTGCCTGTAAACAGATTGGTTTTGTGTGATAGGGTAGAACAATAATGACAATCAGTCGTGATTGGGAGCAATCCCTCCCTGCCACATGGCTTTTGAGCTGATTGCAGGTGTATTTAACTGAATTGAATATAAGGCAATAAAAGTATATGAGCATATTTGTTGCTATTTAACACAACTGTTTACTTCTAATTCATATTAAATGACAATTTCAATTTCATACTGAAAACTTAATCTTTTATAGCTTTAAACTATGTATTGGCTAGAAATTTATATTTTTAATATTTAAAAAGTGGCTGTAGACTTTAACATATTGATATAAAAAGTTTTAATTTAAGAGTTAGTACAAGCTAGCCTAACACATGTGAGGTCATGTCTTTAGAAACATGAAATTGAATATTACAACAATAAAAACAAACATATGCTAAAGTTAAATAAAACAAGTAATAAAAAACAAAATACACTTTCAGCCTCCAAATTACTTGAAACTTTAAGGTCCTTGGCACACACATGACTTTTTAAAAACTTTTTGGCGACAAAATAAATTCGAAGATCGCTGAACTGTTATCACAATGCATTTTCTACGGAAAGATGGCAAGCTTGGCACAACGCGATTTTAAACTTTGTGCCAAGGTTGGCGTCTTTCGATAAAAAAAATACATTGCGACGACAGCTACTTTCGACTACATTTTGTGGCCCAAAACTCATTCAAAAGAAGCATTAATATTAAGAAAAATAAAAACAACTAATAAAACAACCAAAATCATATAGTGTAACAAGACAAACACAGAAGCAAATAGGCATTCCTTATTTTAATTATATAGTTTTAATACTCACTCTTATGTGTCCTCGATGACGAACTACAAAAACTTGACTATCCAACTTTAAATTCAGTATGTTATATAGCATATTCAAGTTTCCATTATAAAACACAAGCCAATGTTGACTACTTGTTAACAAGTCACCATCATTTGCCTGAATAAAAACAAAATAAATTATTAAATGCAACCAACATTAAACATTAAAATGGGTACCATACCAACTGCATAATTTGAAGCACAGTTTCCGAATCAACCAATAGCACAATAAACTTATGTGGCACATCTCCCATTTGCAAAAATTCAATGAAATCCATTGGTGAAGACATTTCAGCTATATGAGTTGAAATGACAGATATGTTACCATCAATGTAAGGACTCTGTCGCAGTTTCAAAATATTAAATTCACTATCAACATCTGAAATACAGAAATAAACAGAAAAATTGCATTAAACTAGAAGTCCCATGTTTTTAATCTAGTCATTTTTTTCAGGATAATAACATTAAAATTTGGTTTAATTAATCTAGAAAGGGTTATCTTAAAAGTTTGGAAGATAAAAAAGTTGGCTCACATGTTTTAAAACCTTTTAACCTTAAGAGCCTAGGTACACCACCATTTTGTTGTTTTGAGCAGACAACAACGAGTGTTATTATATGGTGTTACTAAAACTGCAAGAAATCGACTCACAATTGCTTAATTAAAATATAATAAAGCGCAAAATGCAATAAAAAGTATTGTTTTTTTACGTGCTCAATTTATATAATTTTTGAAAATGTCCTTATATTTTTAAACAAGGTTCAAAATCGATTGTTTTTTTAACTCCATGTTAAGTAACATAGGACCAAAACGACTTACAGCAATCACATAATAATTATCACGTGCATTAATCTATTGGCTTCACGATGTTTTCTTTTTATAAGCGAAATTATTTTTCTATAAAATATGTGACTTAAACCTGTAGAAAAAAAAAATCAAAAAACCGTTTTTCATTCAAAAATGATCGCAGCGCCTACATTCGGAAAAAATTTGAACTAAACGCTGTATCTAGGCTCTTAAATAAAAAAAATCTGATGATAAACATTCTAGTAAAAAAATAATTCTGGAGAAAAACACAAGCCAGAAAAAAATAGATCAAGAAAACTAAGTGTAAATTAAATAAGTGCTAACTACACATTCATATCAACTCAATACATGAATGACATCTTACAATAATACTGGTTTATGTAAAGGTGAACACCACCCCAAGTCCAGTGCATTAATAATGATGTCAACATCTGAAAGCATACATTAACATTCTTCTGTCTCAACAGTAAAATGTCCGAAGTGTCAACAATGTTAATCAAAGGAGCCTTGTCATATAGCAAAACTGAATTCACAAAGTCGATAGTTGGTTTCCTTGCTACTAATAAAAGTGGCCTGTTATTTCGTAACGAATCTAGAAAAATAATAAAGATTTATATAAATAAAAATATAAAAATATTTACATTTATTTGACTTACGAAGACCATTCAGATCATTCAGTTCATCGCAAGCAATTTCTTCAAAAGAATATGACGCGTTCAGAGTTTTCAAACTATACTCAATGTCGTGATGCGAAACTGTACTCGAGTTGCATCTCTCAAAAATTAGAGCTGTAAAATAATGGAAAAATTATTTCTAAGCACACATAACATGCCGTACAATTCCTTTCCATGACGACATTAACATTACAGAAAAAACACTATGCTTAGCCCAGGCACATAGCGTGGGGGGGGGGGGGGGGTCCATGGGGTCCGGACCCCCCCGAAATCAGAACTTTTTTTATTTTGAGACCCAATTATAATGTCTAAAAAATGTTTATATAAACTTTTTATTTTATATATGTACTTTCTTTTCCATTTTCAAGTAAAATTATATCTAATCTGCATGCATAACAAAAACAAAATGGCGTCATTCAAAACCTATGTTAGGCTAGGTTTAGATGGTATGTACTATGAAATGTAATGTGGAGCCATGCGGCTTCCATTGGACCAATGGAAGTATATAATTATAATGAACCATTTATATAGCCACATTAATTATGCTGGGGCCATATTTTTCTCAATTTTATTTTTTACTTAGTTGGAAACAAAGTTTACAACTTTACAATTAAAACAATGAAAAGGGTCCATCACAAAAGGCCCCGTCACAGACGATAACAAAGTTTTTCAAGACAACTGCAACTTCTGAAGAAGAAAGTAATAGTTATTTCTGTTACAGGAGGTTTTCAATAGTTATCTTTATCTAGGCTCACATTTAACCTGAACATCTTTTCAGGAACCACCTCGTCCTCTACAAAAGATGTGGCAAGAAGAGTTGATCAGGAAGAAGATGACATTGGAAGTCAGGAATTAGGTTCCAAGGAAGCATCATCAGAGAGTACTATCAACTTTTGCTCCCTACCTGATGAAAACATTTCAATAGCTGGTCAGTAGTATAGGAAAAGTCATTTCTGCACCACTTTTCTCCATAGACTACTATGGTGACCTCATTTCGAGCTCCACATTCCAATCTCCCATAGACTCTCATTGAGTCATTTCTGCACCACTCGTTTTAAGGCCAACCAGTTTATAAGCTATAGAGACATATCTATATTATTATGCTTTATCATAAGAAAAAAAATTTGACCCAGTTTTTTTTGCTTCTCAGAGAAAGAAGTTTAAAACTTCTTTCTACCACCTTTCCACCTACTGTGTTGATAAAGAAAATTGTTTTCACGACTTTGTTGTTTTGTATATAGAAGGTAAGAAGCTTTAATTCATACTATGAATATATATATATGAAGGCCAACCACTTTTACACTTTTTAATGTTAGTTGTGCTTAGCTTTTACGAATAAGGTGTTCAACATGCAGGAATCTACTAAAATTGCCATTGATGTGTATCATATAGCCAAACAATCGCACGAAACCGTGAATTCCAACTTTTCACGAACAATTTACAAACTCGCCGAACAAGCTCGAAATAAGGATATTCAAGCTTTCGAATCCATAGCAACAACTTTAAAAACTGTGTCACATTTGAACCAAGAATTAACCTTCTTGTTGGACGAAATTTATCGAGGATCACCATCATTTGGTAAAATCATAGTGACTTACGCACTCGTCCTCCAACTGGCAAGATCCGGATTCGAGGAAGCAACGGCAGTGCATATTGGTGAATACGTGTTCAAGTCATCAGCATCGTGGCTTCGAGATAATGGATCATGGGCTGCGATGCAGGATGTCTATGCAACACCTAACGACACTCCGAGTAACGTTATTCATGTGGTTCCGCAATTACTGATGATTAGCACTTTGTTATATTTATTAATACGAATGCAATAAAATGTTACATGCTGAAATTTTTTGCAGTATTGTTTCATTTCTTTATAATAACTAATGACACTTCTGCATTCCACAGACCTCTGCCTGCTTAGGGATAGCAAACTTGGTATCCCAAGGCAGGCAGAGGTCTGTTGCAGAAGTGTTCAATATATAAAAGAACTTCAGGTTTTATTTTAGATGATATTCATTGAATTGGCAATAAGTCTGTTAAGGGCTGGTAAACATCAATTACATTTGAAATGGGGTTTCTACACACTGGGCATAAAAAACTTTCCATTTCTAATAACGTTGTTGTACATGCCTTACAGGCAGCTTGATGCTTACAAGGGTCAAATACAACCCGTGCACCCTTCACTAAACAAATAGTACAATATTTGATAGTCGCCGTTTCTTCATCATCGTAGGATAGTAGTTTCTCCAGAAGTTCTTCTTTTCGGCTTACAGGTGGATTTCCCATCAGTTCGAGGAGAATTTCACTATCGGTCGTGTCATCTGCAGTTGCAATTTCATTATTTTTTTAAAATTTTTTACTGGAGTCATCGAGATAGACAATTGGGTGCCTATTAACTGCAGCACTTCTAGTAGAGGCATTCGATACAGTTTCAGGCTCCGTTTCAGAATCAGATGCAATGTCTACAAATGAAATACATGAATTATAAGAAGACATAGTTGCATCATGCCCAACCAAGGTTTGACAATAGGCTTGGGAATTATCATGTTCCAAAAGATTACCATTAGGTATGAGAAATAGTGTTAACGGGGCCAGACATGGTACATCCTCAGGAGTTTTTCAGTAGGACAGATTAGACAGATGAGTCATCATGTCTATACATGTTTTCATAAGTTCATGATTTAGACACCCTTTGTACCACATCGAGGCATGTTTGAACAAGCCTAAACATGTCTGAACACGTTTATTCTTGTTTTGTCAAGGTCGAGATTTATTTACACCCCTTGGAAACAAGAATGGAATAAGCTAAGGGGTATAAGTACTTGGAGAAACGTATCCGCTATGGCAAGATATACTCATTACCCGAAGCCTCGGATTTCACGGCATTAGGTATGTTTTTTCTTTTCTCGGTTTGATTCAGCCTTATGAATGAAAAATTAATTTCCAGAATGCCTATTTTCGGCAATATATCCACCGTTATTGATTGTGACGGATTTCAAATTGGAAGTGATTTTTACATTAAGGAATTGGGATACTATACTATCGGTGATCCACACCCGAATAATATGTTTATTCGACTTCCTCAAAATAGACTGTTTACTGAAAAAGATGTCAGAACAATGCAATTCGTGACGGCACATATTCATGGTCTTTCTTACAGAAATGATACCGATGATGTTGCATTTTCAACATTACTGAATGTTTTACGTAGCTTGTATACGCATGCCTCTGAGAAAAATTTAAATGCCTTATTTGCTTATAAAGGGGGCACTGTGGAAAAAAATTTATTAATGAAATTAAATATTTCTAGCATAAACCTCGAGAAACTAGGCCTTTGTATGAAATATGAGAATTTACTGACAATCTTTGGCCCTCAAGAAGTTGACTTTACATGTAGTTGTCATAAAAAACGGAGAAATGGAATAGCACATTGTGCAAAAAATGAGGCTTATATTTTTGGATTATGGGTACAAAAACAGAAATAAGCTAATATGTACAATTTATTTTACTCAGAATGTTGTATACGCCAACGGATTTTCCTGGTATTCGCGCACAAGCTCGTGATGCGATAAAAACCATGATAAAATTACCAGGTTGGAATAAAGCGTGTGCTGACTGTGTTCATCAAGACGAACTCCTAAAAGCGGGTGATGGAAGTCAAGTTCCGTCTCATTTTTGTACGATGTATCCCGAAGAATACGAACGGAAAAAAATAAATGATTTATTCGAGAGTGTGAATGTCTTATTTGTGTTAAACCGCTGGATCGAATATGCCAAACCGATTAGAAGCGTCATCATTCAAGGAATTTCGTATCTGATCGACCATTGGTTAGAATATGAGTGGCGATGTGAAATTTTCAAAGCTTGTACTAATACTGAATAAATATCACGTTATGTACTCATTCTCGTTACATTCTTGAAGCTAAAATGGTAGAGCAAGATGAAATATCGCGCTTAACGATAGAGGAACCGGTGATGCCGCAAAAAAGGAAACCGAGTATAAAATACATCGTTATGCGCTGCATAGGGGCTCTTATGCTTATCCTCGAAACAACGGACATCGCTATTTCCACTAAAACGGAAGCACCTGCCAATATACAACTACAGCAACATTCCGTATCGATCATGGAAAAAGAGGGTTCCTTCATTCCATTGAAGGCACCGTTTAAGATGATTATTGCCGGTCCCAGCAATTGCGGAAAAACAACCTTCGTTAAGAAAATTTTGGATCATGCCAGGGGAATGATTAAACCCCCACCGGAAAGAGTAACGTGGTACTATTCTCAATATCAAGACTGGTATTCACTTTATGGGACTCGAGCGACATTTCTAAAAGGAATGCCTGACATGAAGACTCTAAGATGCGATAGAAACCAGCTTATTGTACTCGACGATCTGTTTCAAGATGTGGATAGGGGTGTTTCTCAGCTCTTTACGTGCGATTCGCATTATCAAAATATAAGTGTTATATTTATTACTCAAAATATTTTTGACAAGAACCCGTATCAGCGCACCATTTCTTTCAATGCTTCTTATCTGGTTCTTTTTAAAAACCCTCGTGACAAATCTCAAATTGCTCATTTGTCTCATCAGATGTATCCTGGTAACACCAAGTTTATGATCGATGCCTTTAACCAGAGTACTCGTGATCCGTACAGTTACTTGATGATTGATCTCACGCAGAATGCGGATGACAATTCTAGGCTCAGAACGAATATATTTCCGGGAGAGTATACCGCTGTATTTTTACCTAAACAACGATGAAAGTAAGTCAAAAAATTCCTTCACGTCTCGATCGTAACATTCACAGATTACACGTAGCTGTGGAAAGTAATTCACGACTTCAAAAAGAACTTCTAAAGAACTCCAACTTGGATTTTATTCAGTGTTTGTGTGATTGTGCGCATAATATTGGGAACTCTAACATTGTACTGACTGAACGTGAAAAAAGAAAGTTACGACCCTATAGGCATATACTGAATAAATTAGTGAATACGAAAGCATCTCCAAAGTTGAAGAAAAACTTTCTCGTCAAACAAAAAGGGGGTTGGCTTCCGCTGTTAATTTCTCCCGTATTGTCGATGTTAACGGGTTTAATAACATCATGGCCGAGAAAATGATCCTCATCCCCGCTGAATCTTGGGAAACTCAATATCGAGAAAGACAAGAAAATAAAACGCCCGTTCAACGTACTTTAAGAGACATTGAAAAGGCCATTCAACGTATTTTGGAAGAAGAAAACTTGGATAACTACAATAAGGTTTTACTTCTAGGACAATTACAACACCGGTATAAATCCATTTATGAAAACAGACCCAAAGAGGTAACGAAAGTGACGTTAGAGGACCCTGGTTTTTTGGCCCCCGTAGAAGAAAAACATTCATCGGGTATCACCGATATAGTCAACCAACTGCCGAAGACACAACAGAAGAAGGCCGGTCGTCTTCTTAATTTGATAAAAGATGGTAGAGGCCCATTAAGTTGGAATTCATCGCATCAGCTTCTGATAGATGGACAAGTCGTGCCGAATACCAATATTATGGACCTTACTAGAGATCTCGTTATCAGTAAAACTAGATACGACCCCCCAGGATGGGAGCCATTTATCGCCGAGCTGAAAAAAATGAACGTACCTCGATCTCTCATAGCTAACGACAAGCGATGGGATTATCATCCAGAAACCAAAGAATCTAGCCGTCCCGTATGGGAAGAATCATGAAAAACAAAGAACTCAAAAAAATTTATTACGATCCATCCTCTAGTGGGTCTTTCGGGGGTGTGGACCGCCTTCATGCGGCAACTGAAAAGAAATTTACTCGGGGTGAAATTGAAGCCTGGTTACGAACACAAGATGTCTACACTTTACATAAACCAGTGAGAAGAACATTTACGAGAAATAGAACATTGGTCAGTAAAATAGACGATGTATGGCAGATGGATCTCGTGGATATGCAGTCTTACAAAAAAGAGAATAAGGGTTACAACTATCTTTTAACTTGTATCGATGTTTTTTCAAAATATGCTTGGGTTCAACCATTAAAACAAAAAATTGGAAAGGAAATGATCGCTGCTTCGAAAATTATTCTGCGAGATGGAAGGAAGCCGAGAAAAATTCAATCGGATAGGGGAAAAGAATTCCTGAATAAGAACTTTCAGACCTTCCTCAAAGAAAATGGTATTGGATTTTATACCACTTTTAACGAAGTCAAAGCCGCCGTTGTCGAGCGTTTTAATAGAACTTTGAAATCACGTATGTGGAGGTATTTTACAGCGAAAGGGAATTATCGGTACATCGATAAGTTGAGTCAGCTGGTGAAAGGATACAATGCATCGTATCATAGAAGCATTGGCGTGGCCCCGGAGAAAGTCTCATCTACCAATGAAAAAAATGTATTTAAACGATTGTTTCCATCCGCCAATAGTAGATTGCCCAAGTTCAAAGTAGGTGACCGTGTTCGCATTTCCAAGACGAAGCTAACTTTCGAAAAAGGTTACTTACCCAATTGGTCGGACGAAGTTTTCACCATCTCTGCACGTATCGACCGAATACCTTCGGTATACCATCTCGTGGATATTGATGGAGAACTATTAGAAGGTACGTTTTACGAGGAAGAACTTCAAAAAATTGACAAGAAAGACAGCGATTTTTGGAGGATAGAAAAAGTTTTAGCTGAAAAAGGAAAAAGACGGCACCGGCAACTTTTGGTGAAGTGGAAAGGATACGCCGATAAACACAACAGTTGGATTAAAGCGGGAGATTTGAAACAACTACAAAAATGACCGAGTCTCAAGACTTTTACGTGACACTACCGAGTAATAGCAGTATGAAATATTATCCGGACAACACTTTAACGAATTACACCGTGAAACTCCCAAAACCCATCGAAATTACTGGAGATTACGAAGTTGCCTTGGCTGAGATTCATTTTTCGCGTACCTGGTTAAAGATTGCGGATGAAAAGGAAGGTGAAATTATTATCAGAGATCTAGAGCGGAGTCTAAGCATCAACATTAGTGTTCCTAGTGGGGCGTATCATTCTCCCGGATTTCTCGTGAATGCCATCAACTCTCATATCGATGAATATTTCGGGCCCCTTCATTTGAGGCATCCTTCGATTCAGTCGAGCAAAAATGAATTGATTAAAAAAATAGACAAATCTACATCTAATATAGACAAAGAGGAAGAAAATATGGTAATAGAAGAAGCCAGGGTGCAAACAACCGCGGACAATGTGAATGTCATGTTCAAAACGTGCGAGGAATCACGCACCAACTATCAGAATCTCGTTAAGGATAAGAATACCAGTCAAATGGAATATCAAAACAAAATAAACGATCTCGAAAATCAATTACAACATCAAAAAGGCATCATACCCGGACCCGATGCAAAACGGGACGAAGCCATTCAGCGTCTCGTTAATGTCTTACAACAAAAAATACAGGACGAACAAAAAAAGAAGACCAACGATAAAGATGCCAAAGATAAACTCATCAATCCAGAAAAAGAAGCGAATGAATTTAATTACAATATTTTAAAGTCTTCGTATGACGAAAAAAAAGAAAATTTAGCCAAGTCAAAACAAGATCTACAAAATATGAAAGATTATCATCAACAGTTGTTAGAAAGCAAAACACGAATGGAGAATATTGCGAATCCGAGATTAAATAGTGAAAAGAATCCTTGGTTCAAATATCGGAATACAACGTCACGTGTAGAAGTTACCGTTCAGCCCAATTCAAGCATTCAATTCTCCGAAAAAATACAAAGAATTCTCGGGTTTCAAGGGGACTATCTTAGCAATACGTCGGAACTTCCCATTATTAGGGTCGCCGACTTTCTTTCGGATATTCAGCGTGATATTCATTCCTTATTCGTGTATATCGACTGCATCGAGTACCAGCCGGTGGGGGATATACTTTCACCTTTATTGAGGCCCGTTCATCTTCAGGATTCTGATGGAATGAGAGTTACCAAAATCTACAATCAACTACAGTACAAAAGAGTATCACGTGATAGTATACATAGTATCGAAGTGCGTATAAGCGATGTCTTTGGACGTAAAATTTTATTTATCAGTGGAGACGTAGTGATAGCCACAGTTCATTTTCGTCCGTGTTCCATTTTTCACAAATGAGAGTGCCTTACTATTGCGGATCAGCGACTGATCCGTGTTATAATTATCATAAACAAATTGGATCCTCTTTGCCAGTCTTCGTGGGATCTCAATATCAGCGGGGACACGGATTTTTTTCTTCGTTATATCGTTTCGTGATCCCTTTTTTGAAAAAAAGAGCCCTCTCAGCGAGTAAACAGTTGTTAAAGTCCGGAACTAACGTTGTATCCGATATCGAAGCGGGTGAATCTTTCAAAAGTGCCTTTAAAAGGCGTGGAACGGAAGCTGGGCATGAATTTTTGAAGACAATGACAGGTGAGAGCTAAGCGCCGGAAAACGACTAAAACATCTGGAAATAGAAGAACCGTGGCCAGTACGAAGCGTACAGTGAAAAGGAAAGCGTCGAAGAAGAAAGTTGCTAAAAAAAGGAAACCTGCAGCAAAGAAGGCTTTGGATAAAAAAAGAAAAACTAGCAATTTCGTGAATCTCCTATAAACATGAGTGGCTTTCTCGTACATCATGACTCGGGGCCCGGGATCAGTTGTGAGTTGGATATTTTTACCGTGCCCGTGACGCAAACGAGTAATCGGGACGACTGCATTAAGGAATACCATCCCGTGAACAGTATCGAAGACCAAAATACGATAGAGTTCAATATCATGGGAAATGCCGATGAATACATAGATCCTTCTGATATTTACCTGAATGTGAAGGCAAGAATTTTAAAAGCAGACGGAAAACCATTGGACACTACTTGCGAAGTCACACCTATAAATGGATTTTTTCACTCACTTTTTAGTGAAATTACGGTTACTCTCGGGCATACGATTATTAGTTCCACCGATCACAATTACGGATATAAAGCTTATTTAACAACCCTTCTATACAGCGAAAACACCGGGAATAAACCTTATTTATCTCTCGAGATGTTCTACAAAGACACCGTCGCTGCGTTTAAAGATCGTAAACCATCCACCGCCGATCCAGCAGATGGATTAGCGCAACGCTTCGAAAGATCAAAAGCGAGTGCTATTATGGATATGTGCGGACGTCTTCATGGAGATATTTTTCATCAGGGGCGGCTCTTGCCTAATATGCTCGATCTCTCCATTAAATTAATTCGTCAAAAAGATGCTTTTTGTTTACTGAAACCAGACAGTGATAAGAATGATTACAAAGTGGATATTAGATCTGCTACCCTCTATGTACGAAAAGTGATACCAAATCCATCTATCGTTAAAACGCATATTGAGCAGTCGTTGAAGTCTAATTTTATTTATCCCATCAACCGAATCAAATGCACTTCTTTCAGTGAACCTAGCGGCGGCCACGATATTAACATCAACATTTGTAATGGCATATTACCGAGTTTCGTTATGATTGGACTCGTTGATAGTGATGCACGTGCTGGAAATTTAAAAAAGAATCCTTTTCATTTTCATTACAAGGACCTTAGTTTTCTCGAGCTACAGGTAGATGGTACCCAGTTTCCGGGGATACAGTTCAGTCCAAATTTCAGTACGAAAGAATATGGTCATCTTTATCAGCAGCTATTTTCTGCATGCCGCAAGTATTATGGCACAGACGGTGTAGATGTGACGTTCGAGGAATTTAAAAACGGCTATTCTCTTTTTGCCTTCGATCTCACCAATGATCAAAGTGCTCTATCAGGATCCCATTTCAACTTGAGTAAAAACGGATCTTTACGTCTCAATATGAAATTTAAAAATCCATTGAACACAACGGTGAATGTCATCGTTTATTCCATCTACCAGTCCATTATCGAAGTGGATCATCATCGCAATGTTATCATAGATTATTAAAATGGATTCTAGTCAACTGGAATATTTATTATTTCATCATCCAGCCACGCATTTCGTGTTTGCCGGTGTGTTCGCACGGGACCAACTTCCTTTTAGAGTGGATCGTAAACTTTATATCGTTAATCTGGATGCGCGGTCGGAGCCTGGATCTCACTGGATCACTATTTCAATAATGGAATGGCTGAATATTTTGACAGTTACGGAATGAAGCCAATGACGGACGAGATAAAACAGTTCATTACGAGAAACAGTCTCTCCTGGACTTACAATGCGCGTAGACTCCAACATTCGAGAACAGCCGTATGTGGCCAATATTGTATTTTCTATTCTATTTTAAGATGTTCTAATGTATCTATGAAAAGTATCGTTTCTGTGTTTCATCGACACAATTATTTGCGAAATGATAAAATTGTTCACGCATTTATTAATTATAATCTAAAAAAACATTTACCACTGTATGCTTTTTAATTAAATTTTTATTTACCCTTTACCTTTTCAATACATGTATTATATTATTTATATAAAGTTAATATATTAAAATGGGTATATGTAACATTATGGGATGTATACAATCGTGAATAAACATTTATAGGACTACATCGAGTAAATACTTATTTTCCCGTAGAGCCGAACCCAAGCTCACCACGGGCGCTTGGAGGGAGTTCAACATCGCACTCTGCAAATTCTACATCGGGGTATATTTTTTCAAAAATGATTTGCGCAATTCTATCCCCTTTTTTAATGGAAAAATCATAGGTTCCGAAATTTATTAACAGAACATTAATAGCTCCCCTGTAGCTGGAATCAATGACACCGGCCAAAACATCGATTCCAAAATGAAGCGCGGGGCCCGATCTTGGGGCGATTCTTCCATAGGAATTATACGGTATAGCCATGGATAAGTCTGTCGCACAGAGCATGCTATCTCCAGGTTTAATAGTGCAGTTCACCGCAGAATACAGATCATATCCGGCATCACCCATATTCATTTTCTTCGGGATGACACATGCATCGCTTAATCTCTTAACCATTATGGTAGGTTCTATAATGAACAACAAATGATTTTATCTAAATTTTGTTTAAATTGAAAAATAGCCATAAGCGAGGGTAGTAATTCCGTCATTCTCAATATAACGTTTATCATCGAATGCGGTAAGACTGATTTTGTTCACTTCTAGAGTGTAAATATCATGCATTTTAGACATGATTTGCCGTTGAATCACCCTATTCGGAATAGACTGATGCAAAGATTCAATGTACATATCATGATTGAAGTGAGATTTAACGATCTGTTTCTTAATACCTTTAGCTTTACATTTATACTTATGGCTATTTAACAGTATAGAATACATTTTAGATTTTAGGGCCACAAATTCCGAAATAGGTTCACCATTCATTTCATCTTTAAATTTTCCCATAACTTTTTTGTTTTTAAGAGAGTGCAGAAAGTGACTTTTTGGATAGTCACTCGTATCCAAATGGTATTGGTAACGCTGCATGTCATGGTACAAATCTTTCGTTTGAATATGCATAATGAAACTATCCGTATCGGTATACAACAATTTCAATCTATTTCCGGGATAATTTGATTTCAGAACATAATAATAAAATTCATACATGAACAACTTCGTTATTTCTAGCACAGTAAAACCCGTATACAATGGTTTGTTAAAATAAATGGACCATTTTTTCATTTTAAAAACAGTGAGATTCTTATCGATAATGTGAAATGAGTCTAAATTTGCGCGACTGAGTAATTTTAGACACCGTTCTTTTTCATTAACGAGTTCGGCATTCATTTTTTTTCTTTGATTTTCCATCGTTTTCCCGAAAACGGCATTGTTCATTAATTTGAAAAAGTTTTTCGAAATCATCTTTTGCTAGTTTACGCATGGCAATGTTAAATTCTATATAGGGCTTTAACCACTTACCTTGGGTAAAAGAAAGAACACGATGAATTTTGATCACAACATGAATCACATAATGTTTTTTATGATAAAGATTTGGTGCGAGTTTTTTCGTCTCGTAGTTTTTGGGTTCTTTTCCTTTTACTTTTTTTAGAAGGTCTTTAGCATAAGGAGATAGCATATCGAGGTGAATATCGAGCCTTTCTGGACAAAGAGGGTAGTCACTATGATCAAAATGTAAATCAAGGGGATAATCGAGTTCCACTTCTAATATGTATCCCTCTTTGTCATCTGGATTTATGGAATGGATGTCAAAAGTTTTGATCTCATTTTCATCTAACCAACAAAAATCTTTCATGGGCATGGGCTCGCACATCGCCGTAGCATACAAGGAATTGTAGTCCCAATAGGCTAAATAAGATTTAGGCTTAGATGGATCGTAATCATTTAGATAGAGATTGTTCGCTTTTGCGTATCTGTGGCTGGCAACAGAAACACCTCCGCGAATACCTTTTTCGATAAATAAGTGCATATCATAATCCGTAAGTAATTCCAACTCAACTTCTGTGTATTTCAAAGCGGCGGACCATGCATACATGGGCAAAGTGAAATAATGCACGGGATCTAGTCCAAAACTTTTAAAAGAAATAGTTCGGAAATTTTCGAAAACATCCGCCAAAATGAGACAATCGCTTCTTAAGTAAATATCGTGATAATCGCCTAATGTTTCACAACCGAACGTCTCCCATACCTTTTTCACGTGCTCGTAATCTTTATCAGAGATCACTTCTTCATTCAGGGTATTGTTGAAACAAGCTTTATCCGGAATGCCTACTGCGTCAAATTTTGAGTGACTGTCCAAGTATTCATAAGGAAAATGTCCTTTTTGCGTCATGAGATCAATTTTTGAAGGGTCTTTGAAAAACCATGAAACGCAATTAAATTTCTCCTTAGAAAGATTTTGAGCGAGGGTTGCGAGTGGAGCGGACAAGAATTGAAAACTATCTAGAAACACGAGATCATCGACGATGAAACTCGTATAGCGCTCAATATTTAATGGAATAATGTTAATGGGCTTTTCCGTTTTAATCCTAGATAGGGCTTTAACGATAAAATGCTCATCGTACGAACGTAAACAATGAGCAAAACATGGCAAGTAAGAGCGGTCACGCAAGGTTGCATTACAACTGAAGCACGCTGCACCCCTGTAATTGTTTCCCGGAAGATGGTGGTCATGATCTCTTACTTTGCCCGTTATAAACTCATTGAACTCCGTATGACAAGCGTAACAGTGTGTGGCTTTCTGGAAATTTTCCTCATCTTCGTTCGACATGATCATAGGCTCTATTGGGGCTGATTTCAGCAATTCACTGGCTTTGTCTCTTAACGTCATGACAAGCTCATACGCAGGATCTTGGGACCTTTTACATTCGTGAGCTACAACCTTACCGTGATAATCAACGATAACGTAAGAATACGAGCAAGCTTCGTGTTTTTGGATGGTTTTGGTATAGGAGGTACTCGGATTTTGAGTTGGGCCACTGACTTTTTGGATGAGACTTTTGAAATCAAAATAAGCTACATAAGGGCACCGCAAGGCTTTATGAAACTCGTTAAACTTTAAAACACAATCCTCTTTGCTGGGTAACCGAACTTTGGCCGTTTTATGCTCTTCACACATGGGACGATGCCTTTCTAAAGCGCTTTCGACTTTAAACCCTTGGCAGCATCGTAAGCAAAAAAATTTTTTGTTTAAACCATCACGTCCCATTAATCGAGCAATATTTCGAATGAGAAAGTAGTGCCTGTCATGAAGAAGAAGATTTATTTCTCTATTTGAGTTGGAATTGCTTAACTGAAGAGGAACCACAAATTTATCGTAACCGAAAACGTTAATTTTGAGATTATTCGCAATTTCGAATTTTGAAATTTGGCTTAAACCAACAGGATATTCAAGCATGGATGTATCCAGAGAACCTTCTAATTTCTTATAGTGGCTCAATCTATTTGAATGGTTGTCTCTCGTGACCGGACGTAAATGAGCCAATATACACCATATAAAACATTTGGCATCTTTAGATGTGATATTTAACATAGATTTCTTATTTTTTAATGAAACGGGAAGTTTTCCCGAACATCCCCCTTTATACGGTCTGTATTTACCAATTTTGATTTCTACATCTTCGATGGAATCGATCACCCAACCCGAACCTCTATTAATGAAAGCTTCTATTGCGCCTAAGATTTGCATTTCACATTCTCGCAAGTACTGTTTTATTTCTGAATGATGCATAATAAGTTTCATATTACTACAAAAATAAGAATCATTGGTTTCGTAAGTCATTATTGACTCATTGTTTTCATAAATGATTTTTGGCTTCATAAAATGAATGCGTAAACATAATTGAAATTTAAATCTCATTTTATTAGACCATCCCTCTAACAAATTCGTAACATCATTATAGACGTGTTGAAAATAGTCCCTTGGATCCTGAATATTATTCCCATTCATGTGTTTTAAGGTAACTAATACACTCCCAAATCCCGTTTTATGTACAATAAAAGAATCTGGTAAAAATATTTCGTGAGTGTTATTTAAATGGACCAACCATTCCGTTTTAGTATTAAATTGTGAATTGCAGAGATTACATTTTTCTTCGATAGGTCCAATAACATGGGCATTGAGAAAATGCTCCATGGAGCTATCTGGATCCCCACATATGAAACAGCTCATTTTTCAAAATCAAATCCCAATTTACCCAAAACAGTAGGAACTTGATTAAGTTTGGTGATTAACTGGGGGTAAATATGAACTGGAATACAAGCCCCTTTAGTAAATTTATTTTCTATGCTATATTTACGGATGTCGATGAACCAATTCTCATTACTTTCGAGAATACGTAGTTTCCAGTTGTCCTTGACGGGGATAGTTTCATGAACTTTGAAATCTGGTAAAGTGTTCTTTTCCTCCGATTTACTGAGGTGACGTCCAAACCATTCTTTGATCGTGTCTTCCGCTACAGCTGAAGATGGCCCCGCCTCGCCGATTGCCTTCGCTGGACGTTTTGCAACTTCAGATTTTGGTGCGGTTTTCCTTTTTGTTTTTCGGCCAGTTACTGCAGATTCTACCGTCAAGTCTATCAATATGTTTTCAGAATTTTTTCTAAGAAGCGATATTGGCTACTTTATGAAATTTGAAAATGTGTATGTTTTAACTATCAGAAAGGCAAATTCCCCATCAAATAAAAATAGTAGAAAAGTAGAAAGGATTTGTGAAATGTCTATTATCAGCTATATGGCTTTTATGATAAAAAATCCATGCTCACCAATGATCTCGTGATTATCCTGCATTGTGTTAAGTTGTTTTTGATGTTATAGATGATCAGGTTTTGACGAACACTGTCTTGCACAGAATATAGAAAAGATGGCAAAAATAACAGCAACCAGCACAAAAGAAAGAATTGGTGAAGTGTTGATTTGAACAGTGGCCACAGCAAATAAATTTCTGAAGTGTTGATTTTAACAGTAGTCACAGTTAAAAAAATGTTGTGGAGTGTTGATTTTAACAGCAGTCACAGTAAAAGAATTTGTGAAGTGTTGATTTTTGCAGAAAGTAAGATGTTCAAGTGCCAATAGTCAGTCTTCAGTTTGAAGATTTCAGGATAAAAGCTGATATGTGAATTCTATGATAAAATTTTAATCTTTTTATACTCAACTAGCTATCCTGATGAAAAAGATTGACCAATGAAGACTCAGCTATTAAAAACAAACCACCAATAATAAGAAGTAATTCAAGGTTATGAAAGACATCAATACAAAATATAGAAAATAGAACAAGGTTATACAAAATATAGAAAACAGAACAAGGCTATAGAATGCATCAATATGGAAACAAAAAAAAATGTAAAATAGCCAATCTTATGAATAGCTTTAGTTAGCTCTTGTAACACATACTATTTATAAAGTATTTAAAAAACTTTTAAAAACCAAAAAACTAAACAGTGAAAAAAAACTACAAAAAACTTTTGAATATTTTATTCATAAAAACCAATTAAAAAAACAAAACTTAAAAAACTTTTAAACATTTTATTCATAAAAACCAATTAAAAAACAAAACTTGAAAAACTAAAAAACTAAAAATGAAAAAACAATTTAAAAAACATAAAACCTAATAACTTTAAAATAGCTAAAAGTAAAATAAAAAATTATTAACAAAACAAAACAAAAAAAAAAAAAAAAAGCTTAAAAACTTTAAAAATGAAAAAAGAATTAAAAACCTGAAGTCTAAAAACTTTAAAAGAACTAAAAGAAAAATAACAAATAATACCAAAACCAAAAAAACTTTTAAACATTTTATTCACAAAACACCAATTAAAAGCAAAACAAAAAAATAAAAAAAATAAACACAATAGCTAAAAATATTAAAAACATTACACAAAATAAAAAAAACGATTAAATTTTTGCATTGTGAAAAGCTATCCACAGCTTATCCGGTTGGCGAATTTTCTCCCTCCACTCTTGCTCAGCTATTTTTTTGGCCACTTCGGCCATTTTTGCAGCCTCCTCCATTGCTGCAATTTCCTCCTTCGAATACGTCTCCAACTCCCAATCCTCACCATCAAGTTCTAAAGGATTCATCCCATCATTTTTAAGTTTTTCAATGGTGGCTTTATCCGCATCATCCGGGTCTTTGATATCGTTGATGTCTTTTTCTCCAGCATCAACATCCATTTTATGTGATTCCTCGCTTTCTTCAATGAAATCCTCGATGTCCTCAAGCCGTTGCCTCATTTCTTGAGCAGCTTCCTCTAGCTGACTGATTGTAGGCAGCTGGTGGCCATCGTTGATGAATATCTTTGCTTCACCTAGAAAGAAAAAAAAATAAGAAAAAAACATTACAAAAATGATTGTTTATTTTTAAAAATATATATTTACCTTTTTTCTTTTCTTCCTTTGTCTTCATTTGTGGTGCTTCCATATTTTTAGAAAAGATGAATGTGTTGTAAATAAGTGAAAATTGGTTTCTTTTATAGTAAACCATTTTTCACATAACCCCAAAAAATTCAATAATAGATAACATACCAAGGCTGTTTTTTAAATTAATTTAAAAAACAAAATACAATATAAAATCACTAATTAATCACAAAATAAAAAAACAACCTTGGACTACATATGATTAAAACTTCAAAACAAGAAGCTGGTTTTTCTTTAAATAATAATGAAAAGTTTGAGACACATTGATAATCATCGTCTCTAAAAACAGAAGCCATTAAACATTCATTTTAAATTCATATCAGGTTTCCTCATTTTATTTTCATACAAAACTTACAATGATAATATAAACTGAAACAAATAAACAAGTTTTTATGGTCATGAATTGTATAAAAAATAAGTGGTCAAGTAACCTTGTTTTGTTATTTCTCTATAGAATTTATTTAAAAGCAGGAAATAAATTAGTTAAAAACAGGAGATACAAAAAGTGTTTTTGACTATCCTTTTTTCCCTTTCATGAAAAGAATACATAATTAAGTATTTTGTGAAACACTGCATGAAAACTGGTTGACATTGATTGCCATGCCATAGAAATGACTCATTGTTATTCTATGAGGCATGAAAAAACAAGTGAGGAAAAAGTGTTGTAGACAAGAATACAATATTATATTTCAGCTGATGGAATTAAATGACTTACCTTCAATACATAAAAACTACAGTACAGAAAATGTGTAAACAAACAGGTTTTTTATAATCATAAATTGTATAAAAATAAGCGGTCAAGTAACCTTGCTTTGTGTTATTTCTCTTTATAGAATTTAAGCAGGAAATAAATTATGAGTTAAAAACAACAGGCAATACAAAAAAACATGTTGTTGACTATTATTTTTTCCCTCTATGAAAACTGGGTCAAAGTTTTTTTCTCTCTGATGAAGCATTAAAATGACTTTAAAACGGGTGGTGCAGAAATGACTCAATGAGAGTCTATGGGAGATTGGAATGTGGAGCTCGAAATGAGGTCACCATAGTAGTCTATGGAGAAAAGTGGTGCAGAAATGACTTTTCCTATACTACTCTGGTCCATCTACAACTTGTACTTGTACTACATGTCATGCTAGAAGCAAAATTCACTACAAGTCTTGTAGTGAATTTTGTTTCCAGCATGACATGTTTGACTTGGGTGACAAAACTGTCAAGTTAAATGATAATTTGAAGAGAAATATCTTGACTTCAGTAATCATGCCTAAACTACCATATGATTTTCCTGTATAAAAATGAATAAAAAAATGAAATTTCAGCCCAAGTGGCTAGAGAAATGGCCTTGGCTAGCCTATAGTAAAAGTGAAGATGGTGTTTATTGCAAAACATGCACCATATCTAGCCAAGAAAGTATAGGAAGAGGGAGCCATGAAAATCCTGGTTCTTTGGTGTCAAATGTATTTAAAAAGTGGAAAAATGCATTGGAAAAGTTTGGAGCACATGCCAAACTCCAGTACCACCGTGATTCCATTGTTTGTGCAGAAAACTTCTAGAAGATTGCTGCAGGGAGCAGCCATGACATTGAGGCACAGCTAAACACTGGTGTTTTAAAGCAACGGCAAGAGAATAGAGCCGCCCTCAAGGCAATCATCTCAAACTATTTTATTTTGTGGAGAACAAGAGCTTCCTTTGAGGGGTGACAATGATAGTGGGCCCTAATTATTGGAAAAGCCCAATGATAAGGATGGCAAGTTTCGTGCCTAGCTGCGATTTAGAGCAAATACTGGAGATGAAGCCCTAAAAAACACATTTTAACCAGCAGTAAGGTGGCCAAGTATCTGAGTCCTGATATCCAGAATGAAATTATCGAAACTAGTGCTTCTATAATTAGAAACAAACTTGTTTCATGCATAAATGCCACCGGCTTCTTCAGCATAATGGTCGTTGAAACCATGGACATTTCCAGTGTAGAGCAAATGTCTTTTTGCATTAGATATGTTGATGTTGATAGTGTGAATGAAAAAAAAATTATATGTGAAGACTTTTTGGACTTTATTCCAGTCCTTGACCAGTCTGCGGCAAATATAACTTCACTTATTTTAAATTACTGCCACAACCAGGGAATTGACATGAATAAATGTGTTGGTCAGGGGTATGATGGTGCAGCCAACATGGATGGCCATATCAGTGGAGTTCAGTCAAGGATCAGAGAGAAGTACCCAAAGGCACGGTATGTTCATTGTGCAAGTCACCGACTGAACCTTGCACTGTCAAATGGTATGTCAAACCCGGTCATCAGGAATTGCTTAGGTGTTATCAATGAAATATCAAATTTCTTTAGAAACCATCCTCATGCAAGTCAGACCACTTAAAGATTCTATTCAGCAACATGAACGAGAAAGTAAAAAAAACAGATTACTACGTTTATGTGAAACACGATTTACTGAGCGTCATGACAGTGTCCTGGTATTTGTTGTACTTTTAAAGTGTATAAGTACTAGTTTACAAGAAATTAGTCAATCAACTCGTACAATGCCTTCAAAGGCCTCAACTCTGCTGGCTGCAATAGAAAAAAGTGATTTTCTTGTGTCCTTACTTGTTTGTGAAAAACTTTTTAGTTTCACTCTGTCCTTATCAGTATTTTTGCCAAAACAAAGTACTGATTAATGGCATGTATGAAGTATGCACATGATGTGTGCATTTCATTGCAAGACTTTTGTGAAAATGCACAAACTGTTTTTAGTGAAATTTTCCAGCATGCATCAAATCTAGCTGCCGAACTTTTTGATAGTGAAATACGGTGTCCAAGAGTGACTGGTAGACAACCTCAACATGGCAATCCAAAAACTAATTCTGTCGAGGATTACTACAGAGTATCTGTCTTTATTCCTACAGCAGATCAGCTCATCCAGAGTTTAAACCACCGGTTCACTGCCAATGAAGACCTCACAGCTTTTCATATCCTTCTTCCTGGATATGCCTCACATGATAGTTTCCTCATTAGATAATCTTTCGAACTACATAATCCATGACTGTTCACCTACTGCACTTGCTGGAGAATATTACATCTGGTGTGAAACAGTAAAAAAAATCCAACAAGGTGCAGAAGTACTTGAAGTTTTAGAAAATTGTAACAAAATGTTTTTTTTCTCCAAATATTCATGTTCTTCTGACCATTTTAGCCACCCTTCCAGTCACCACAGCCAGTGTTGAGAGGTCATTTTCGACTCTGAAAAGAGTTAAGACCCTCCAGAGAAACAAAATAGGCAATGAACGACTAAGTTCTTTGGCTATTCTCTCCATTCATTGGAAGGTTAATGTAGATCCTGATGAAGTTTTAAATTTAATGGCAGGAAAAAAAACACAGGCGTTTGGCTCTCTAAGTTGTTTATTTTTTTCTTAGTTCTGACTTCTACTGCTGCTTCATTTTTGTTTTAATGTTTTGCCATTTTGCAATTGATTGTAAGTTTCTTCCACATTATAAATAGTTTTTATTTGTAGTTTTGTCTGTTTTTTTCTTACTTAATTTTCCCCTTTTTTTAACCACGATGTGCAGAATGTCTATGTTTTCAGATTTAAAAAAATATTTGGGAATCGATTCCACTAATGAACAAAAATAGGTATACCATTTATTATTTCATTTAAAATATTGATTAGGCTGGTGTGAAATTTAAATGTAATACACTTGTATCTTGGTTAAAAGTTTTGGACCCCCCCCAAAAAAAAATTACACACTACGTGCCTGGCCCCTCGTACATTTTAGAATTTCCTTTTCATTATTTCAGTAAATGAATAGGGTCTACACTTTTCTAAATCCACAAAACACTGACAAAAGTTTAAGTTCTTCGTTCGGTTCAAAAAGAATAAAATCAGACTTGGCAACTGTTTTAAGCATAATAACAGTTTATTTACAAATTTACGAAAGTGACTCATTTTAAATCAAAACAAACAAAAGAAAGTTTCATCCCATAGACTTAATGCTGAGGCTTAATTATCAGGACGATCTCTTTGTATTAAGCGGTGGGACTGGGAGGAAAAAGGACCCAAGACCCTAGGCAAGATATTGGCATCGTCATCAGCTGATAGAACTATGTCAATCGTCTGTACGTTAGTACAGAGGGTTGACAAAGTTCTACGCCAATACCAGACAAAAATAAACGAGCCAGGATCGCTCCTGGACTTATCGTTTCAAATCTAAATTGCAGTTTTAAAAACATTTTTAAAATCTAAATGTTTAATTTTCAATTTTCTGTATTTTGCTACTTTTAATATTATTAAAACGAATATTCAAAAATAAATACATCATGATCTACAATATTTTATCGGACATTAAAATTTCTAACAAAACAAGCCAAATACCACCACTTTTGTATTAGTATATTATTAGTTGGTGCATGTTTATAAAAAATCCAGACTTAAAAGTATTGCAGAACAACTTTGTTTCAAAGGTCAAAAACACATGAAAATGACGATTTTCGGCAAAATGTACTATTTGTTTTCATTGTATTTTTTGTTTATAAATACATATTAACTTCATTTGTATTTATGAATTTGTCTTTGAAAACTGAATTCAATGTGTAGCATGTCAAAATGGCGCTTTTCTTTTCCATTACAAATGGCATCAAGAAAGCGGCATTCTTCAAAATTCGCAACTGTTTCGGGATTTTTTCAATTTATAAATAAATACCAACAATACTGAATATATACCGTGTTAATGTGTCAAATGTAGATGATACCCAGAATATTTCATACAAATCTGTCGTACGGTTTACGAGATATTGAATTTCAAAGTTTCCAGAAAAATGCATTTTTGTGTCCGATACCCAAACTTTGGGAATTTTTTTTTCAAGAAATAATTTTCATGTGGCAAAATAAAAAATAAGGGTCTAATTAATTTGTAATCCCTACACAGGTGACTATGAGTGTCCTGCCCTGCCTGAGTGGTGATGGAATGGGTCAATGATGTATAAACTATGTCTAAATGAAAATCTTTTAGGATCGTGAATTTCCTCCTCTGCCACATGGCTGTCGAGCTGATTAAAGGTCAGGACACACATGACCGGACACACATGACCGAGCTGATACAGGGCCAGAAAGAGGGCCTTAGGTTGAAGATATACGGCTGCGTGCCGAGAGCGGATCGTTACCGGGAAAACATAAACATGACAATATCCACCCGTGCCCGGTGGCAGAACCAGAGCACTGTCCTGTCACAGCACGCTGTTGTGAGAACAGATGCATTGAAATTTCAGGTGCAATTCCTCCACCGGGTGACGGCCGTCACTAGGCCGACCGCCAGCACTGAGTCGTCCTGCCCATGTGTGTCCCGACCTTTAAAGTGTACTGAATTCTGTTGAATTTGTAGTAGTTTGTAGTTATAGTTAAACTACTATTTGAATAGTTTGTGTACTTCCTTTGTCTTTTTAAATGAGGTTTTTAACAACTTCCAAAAAAAATAAAAGTAAAAATAACGAAATTTCCCAAAAAAAAAAAACCAATGATATGAATTTTTTAGCATTTTTTTTTTAGTTTAAACATAATTTTAAACATAAACAACACTCCTTGCATTTCCTTTACGATTTGTTTTTAAAAACTTCAATACTAAAAATTATGCATCTAAGCATCTTTGTAAGCTCTGTACTAAACAAAGTCATTGTTTACTTTTATATTAAAATTACTTACTAGTTATTTCCGAAACAACAACCCCTGCTTTTAGAAATAGAAACACATTATAATATTGTATGATAACAACAAACACCATTATAATACTTTTTCCCATTTCTGTGAAGAGTGTCGCCCGATATTAACTGAAACACATGAGAATTGCCTGTTCAAACTTCGATGTTAAGATCACATAGGCCCCAATAATAGTATTTCTTATATTGTTATGTACAATTTTCATTACCACCCCCCCCCCCTCACCACATTACATATTAACAATGGCTATATGTTCGTGAGAAACGTTATTAAAAAAATAGGAACACAAAAAACAAAATAAAACAATGAAATCAATAAATTATGCACATAGCAATTTATTATAAGTTGCAAAAAGCTAGCAATTCATACGCTATAATAAAATAATAAAACGTATGGCTTGTTTCTAGTTATTCACAGGTTATATTATACCATAATTAAAGAAACTTCTGGAAATGAGTTTTTTTTTTTAAAAAAAAAGGATATATACAGCCCATAAAACAATGAAATATTGAAAATCACATGTTTTTAAAGTAAAAACTAGAGGTGGCACGAATCCTAAATTTTCTCGAATCCGATTCGGTTCTCGAATCCATCGAATCTCCCGAATCTCGAATTCTTCATATAAGAATCCTACACTATTTCATTATATATATACTAGTGGGGTAACCCGTCATAAATGACGAGAGCAAAATTCACAGGCAATTGTGCGCATGCGCGTCGTTTTTTTCCTTTTTTTACTCCTTTCATTTCAATTTCAGTCACCCCCTCCCACTTTTCTCTCGCTCCCCCTTCTACACTTTCCAACCTCTTCCCCTCACCCCTCCCACTTTTCTCTCGCTCCCCCTTCTACACTTTCCAACCTCTTCCCCTCACCCCTCCCACTTTTCTCTCTCTCCCCCTTCTACATTTTCCAAAGGAAGAGTTCGACATATAGTTGACCTTGAGAAAAAAAAACGGTTCATTTATTCAAATTTATATAAATTGCGACGTGCTTCAATGGTTTTGTTACTCCACACACGCATACACATACACAGACCTGGGATATTATATATATAACTAGTGGGGTAACACGTCATAAATGACGGGAGCAAAATTAACAGGCAATTGTGCGCATGCGCGTCGTTTTTTCCATTTTTTACTCCTTTCATTTCAATTTCAGTCACCCCTCCCACTTTTCTCTCTCTACCCCCCCCCCCCTCCTACATTTTCCAAAGGAAGAGTTCAACATATAGTTGACCTTGAGAAAAAAACGGTTTATTTATTCAAATTTCTATAAATTCCGACGTGCTTCAATGGTTTTGTTACTCCACACACACACACACAGACCTGGGATATTATATATATAATATTAAGCCCCGTCTCTCTTGCTTTGTCTCCTTGCTTCCTTTCCTCAGTAATGCTGTGCAGAAAAAGGACAAACACCTTGAAGCACGTCGGAATTTATATATAAATTTAAAGAATGAACCGATTTTTTTTTTTCAAGGTCAACATAATGTTGCGTTCTCGCCATCCAAGAACCCCATTATATTAAATTGAAGAGGGGAAAAGATTGGAAAGGGGAGGGAGAGAGAGAGAGAGAGAGAGAGAAAGGGGAGGGGGAAACTGAAATTGAAATGAAAGGAGTAAAAAGAAGGAACAAACGACGCGCATGCGCACACCAGAGAAAATGAAAATCTCATTTTCTCTTTCAAATATAAAAAGGGGAGGGAATAATAGTAGCAAAATTAAACTAGAATTTATCACGGACAATTGTGCCCAGCATTAGAAATTCTTTTGCTCCGCTCTTTTATTAACGTCATCAATTTCTAATTGGTTTGTTATTTGGTCTGATGTCACATGCTCCGTCCTTTTCAATTTCTAATTGGTTTGTTATTTGGTCTGATGTCATAAAAGGCCGGAGGAAAAGAAATTCTAATGCTGGGCCAGTGAATTTGGCTCCCGTCATTTATGACTGGTTACCCCACTAGTTCATTAAGAAGATACAAATAAACGATATAATATTAAATATTAAATTATTAATAATAATAAAAAAGTGCGGCACTCAGGGTCGCCACAAGGTGATATTTTTGATCAGGGCACCCAGGGCCGTTTTTAGGGGCGTGCGGGGCGTGCTAATCGTGTAACCGCACAGGGCGCCGTCTCTAAAAGGGCGCCAAAAATAAAAAAAAAATTTTTTGGAAATTTTTTAGACTTTTTAAATGTTATAAATTCAATACCTGATGAGGGTAAATAGTAAAAGTCAGGTTATATCCAAGAGTAGGTCAAGATAATAGTGTTAATGTTTTTTTTATTAAAAAAAAACGTTTTTTTAAATTTTTTTTTTTCATTTTTCTTATTTTCCAATCCCTAACCTTACTAGTATTGAAAATGAACGTGTTTTTTTACTATTACGATTTTTTTTAAGTTTTTATTTTAAAAAATGTTGTTCGATTCTCATCATATTGAGACGTTTTGGGCCCACCGCTTCATTTTTATTTAGCGCTATATCGTTCTTGGGTTGTTTTGCTTTGTTCCACCCTGTGCTTATGTTTGTAGTTTCTGGACCACTCGGTACTTTTGGGTACCGAGTGACCCAGATTCTATTTTTGCATTGACCTTTTCATTTCTTCCACTCATATAACTTTCACATGAGTGGGTTTTAATTGTATTTTAATTTTGTTGTTTACGTTTTCTTCTGTTATCACGTAAGTGTGATAACAGAGGATGAGTCATGGTTTTGGCCAGATAGACAGATCCTTTCATTGGTCTATTTGGGCCCAAACTTTATATTAACCAATCAGATGTTTTTGCCCTGAGAATCCGACTTGTGGATTTTCAGGGTATATAAAGAGTGATAATTGTCTGTTTAAGGCCGATTCCTAAAACACTGAACCTATGCCCGATTTTGGCAGATTTTTGCAACTAATTTACGAATGTTACTATTTTTATGTGTTGTGATTTTCAAATCAAGTTTTCTATTTCGCTTACTATATTTATCTAAGAAATAAACTTCTACTTTACATTTAAACTTAAACAGTGGTGTTTAATTATTTGTAACTCAAATTCCGCGATTGTGCATTTCATCATTCCATTGCAGCTCTTCACCCATTTGGACCCTTCAAGACTCCAAACAGGTGCAAACCTGCAACGAAAGATTGTAAGTATATTCACACTATTTTCGGGGCAAATTTACTTATGGATGAAAGTCCGAGAGATACAGAGACTAAAGATCCTCAAGACCGTGAAAGTCTTTCGCCAGAGACTAGTGAGGACATTAAATAGACGTTATATTGTCGAGTCCTCCCGGGCAAGTAGAATTAGTGACCTAGCCATTCACTATTAATACGGGTGTAAACTAGCTCGTATCATTTAAAAGACCAGATTCTACCTGGGGAAAAAGATCCGTCACAATATAGTGAAAGTAATAAAAATGACTTAATTCACGAATCTGACATAATTTATATTCTTAATTCATTAATTTGGATTTCACTGCTAATGTAAACTTTGTATTTTCCTCTATCGTACAAATGAAACAATCAGGAACCACCACCAACATACCTAAAGAAAGGCTTTGCATTTCCTCCCCCCAGCTTTTTCTTTTCTAAATAAAACATGATTTTATAAAAAAACGAGTACTTTTTAATGTACATTTCTAAAAGAATCATTCAGTAATCTTGAGGACAAGTACTATAAACAGATCAATTTTCTTTCATCTTGTATTTTAATTTTCCCGCCGTTTTTTTTAAACATGTTTTTTAATTTTTTTTTAATTTACAACACTACAACATACAAAGTAGTTTTTATGGTTGCTTGCTTTCTTTTAGCCTGAAGATGGAGATTAAATTTCAGATGTATTTTTTATAGTTATTATATATTTTCTATGACTTTGTAGTGATATTTTCTAATTGCTTTAGTGTATTTCAATTTTTTGGAAGGAGGACAGAGGGGGCACCATATCATCTAAAAACGGCCCTGAGGGTACCACCGAAATTGCAACAATCGCCGTTTCTATTGGACATGAATAGAGTTTTACGAAAGTATTTACCAAAGTTTGATGTGTCCCCCCCCTCTTGTCCATTGTATTCGTTTCCCCTTGAATGGGTTTATCGTTTATATTAATTCGATTTTGTTTACGTTTTAACTTTTCATACCTACTTGTGAAAAGTGCATGTCAGCAGTTTTCGAAAATGACCAATAAGAAAAGTGCTCTGAAAATTCGTTTTCCTATATTTTGGTGGATTCTCATGGTATATAAAGAACTGCATTTTTATGGGAGCGACTTTTAAAATACCGAATCTATGCCCAACTGTGGCTAGATTCGAGAGATTTCATGTACAATATTTTTTTATGTAATTTAAAGTTTGCCAGTTCGTAAATTGTGTTAGGTGTTGAAAAAAAACAAAAAAGAATAACATGTTATTAAAAAGAGAAAAATAGAAATCCTACACCTAACATACAAAACTAACATTTGAAAGAAATAATAAAATAGAAATCAGACACCTAACAATTAAAACAGAAATAATAAAACGACAAACAATTAAAGTGTGACAAATGTAATTGGAGTAAGAACATCTGCCGATATAAAAAACTTGTGAAAAAACTTATGATGGACGTAGCAGGTGGTATACTAATATAACTTGATACTCTTCTTAATAGATAAACAAGGAACTAAATTCAAAAATTAGAAAGAGGTAATATGATACTACTACTAATAAATATTAAAGTCACATGAAGAAATATACAACACCTGCAAATAGTGACAGGAAATATAGATACAATAATTTAGAAAAAAGGTAATATAAAATTGACCCCTTTTAAAAGGGTTAACTTCAATTATCGTCTAATGTAACTACTGTCAATCACATATTGATCACCTAATGCAACAATATGTCAATCGTATGATTGACCAATAAGACAATTAGAGAAGAAGCCCAAATTAACCAATTAGAGATAGGGAAAGAACAAAAATCCGATTATAGTTAGTGACTTTCATTTTTTTTAGTCAGAATGTGGCAGACTCTCGAGTTGGTCAGTTGGTCTGTTGAATCAATGGTTCTTATTCATTACATTGGATTTAAGGTGTTCTTAAAATTTTAAAAAAAATTTTCTTTGAATTATTTTGAATTTTCAATTTGTTTTAAAGTATTTTTAAAGTTTAACCTTTTCTTTAAAGTATTTTTTAAAGTTTACCCTTTTCTTTAAAGTATTTTTTTAAAGTTTAACCTTTTCTTTAAAGTATTTTTAAAGTTTAACCTTTTCTTTAAAGTATTCCTGAAATTTAACCTTTGTGTGAAAAAAACAAATAAAAATAAAATACAAGGAATAATAAATAAATCTACTCAGTGTATTGTGCAACACCAGCAGCAACAGTGACAACCACTACAGCAACAACAAAGCCCTCATAGACCTCTAACAATACACCTATTGCCACATTCCATCTTTCTCTTCATACATTTAGATAATTGGGGGATAACAAAGTGGCACAGTTGACAGGATTGTTGTCCTGATTAAAGTTGCTTTGTTTGGTTGGGTCCTTTCTTTTTTTATTACCCTTGGAAGCCATAAGCAGGAGGGGATAATTATTTAAAAGAAAAAGAAAATTTTCTTTTGTTAAATTCCCTAATTGATGTTCACAGTTCTTTCAATTGCTTTTCTTTCAATTGCTTTAGAAATAACTTGTTTGGTTGCAGTGAACAAATTTTAGATTCTCCATAATTACATAATTGCAGAGCCTTATTCCCATTTAACTTGTTGCAGAAAAACTTGTCTTAACTTTCCAAATTTTTCAAAAGCATTTCAAGCACTGGGACATATTATTTTCAAAATTTATTCATTGAAATAAAACATTATTTAATAATAAATTTACGTCTTTTTTCCAGTAGGTTAATTATTGAAGAAAACAAATTTTTTTTATTGGAACTTGCCCATTTTTAATTTTAAGTTTATGGCCGATTAAGTATTTTTTAAGTAGGTTAAGTGCATGCACAAAATTTTGTGCTAATTTCTGCTCGCTCCCACACATACATGCACGCTCCCATATAAAAAGTCCCAGAAAAGCGGACTATACACATATTTGGTTGTGGGTCTTTTAAAACTTTGTGGGGTTTGGAAGGGGACACTATAGAAAACAAAGCAGACAACATGGAGCATTGAGGAGACAACAAAGCTATCACTTCAGGGGTGGGTCACAACCCAAATGTGAATCAGCCTGTACACAGTAGCTTAATCCCATATTTTTCAGGAGATGAAAAAGGTCCATCTGCCAAAGAATTGTTTGAGCAGATTGAAGGAATTGCTAGACTAGCTAATTGAACACAGGAATTTCAGCTCATTCTAATTAAATCAAAATGCAAGGGTCCTGCTGCAGAATTCCTTAGAGATCACCCAGAGGTAAGACAACTAAAGGCTAGATGAGCTAAAAGCTATAATGATTCAGCATTTTGAGCCAATAGAACCTAAATTAGTGTCCATGCAGAAGTTTTTAGAAGAAAAGCAAAGTAGCACTGAGAGTGCAATAGAGTACATTTTAAGGGTGAAAACCCGGGGTAGAGCTTTTACAGAAGAAAATCCTACTCCAGATCAGATAGCCATGATATATAGTATGGTCCAAAATCAAATTATAAAAGGGCTGAATCCTCGAATTAAAAGATTTGTATTATCAAGAAACCCAGCTAATTTACAAGAAACAATTAGAATTATTTTAGCTGAAGAAGAAAATGAGAAATTAGTACATGGGAAATATGGGGTAAGTTAAATCAAGGCCCAAGAGACCCAAATTCAACAGTTAAGACAAGTGTATAAATGTCATAAAAAAGATCCTTGTGAAAATGATGAGGTTAAGGGGAAACAAAGAAAAACAGAAAATGGATAAAATGAAATATTGGTTGAAAACATTACTGTTGGATGACTGACTGACTGGAATGATTTAAGAGATAAAATAGTGATTAAAGCATTAATGTTAGACGACGGACTGTCCGGGATAATTTAAATGAAATAGTGATTAAAGCATTAATGTTGGACAATGGATTGTCCGTGTAATTAAAGAAATAAGTTATTGTGAAAATATGAAATAAGTGAATTAAAGTTGAAATAATAGAAGTTAAAAAAGAAGCTTAGTGAAAAAAAAAATGATGAAACAGTCCAGGGGTAGGAAGCCCTATGGAATCCAGGAAATCAACACAATTGGAATGTCAATGGTGAGGCTATATGGTGGTAATTGAAAAATGAAACAAAAAATTCATTCTTACAAACCATGGGTGAGTCAAAATGATAAAGAGATAATTCATGGAACAAGAGTCTATGCCCACAATGTGCTCTTAGTCTAAGCCAAACAGGGATCATAATGGAGCAAAAGTCCATTCCCAAATACCATTGATAAGTCAGTATGTGATATTATCCAAGAAAAACTGAAGTTGAGGATAAAATGGAAAACAAGATGGGGTTTTAAAAGAAAAAAAAACCCTAGAACTTCATCTCAATGAATGAGATGAAAGGATAACATAAGTTTAATTTAAAAAATAGAAAACATTTTGGCAAGCAGAAAAGCTGAAATAAAAAGGAATATATTGTCCCTACAATAATAAATGGGGGATAAAAAGAAAAAATATACATGTATATTGGAAATTATTTAATGGAATAATACAAGTAACATAATTAATAATATAAAACGGAATATTACATAATCTAAATGAATAATGAGGTACAATCAGAATTTGAAATAACATTATAGAGAATTGTTACTTCAAAGTATCTGAATCATTAAAAAGAAACAAATGTCATGGGCGAAATTATCGGGAATGGACACATTCAAAATTGAGGATGGGGTGAACTTCATAAAATTTAATGATCCCGTCATAATGGCTAGTGCAGAATAATAATCTATAATAATCAGAAAAGACAGAAAGAAGTTCACATGTGGAAAAAAACAGGTAGTTATAAATCCTGAATTTGAAATGGAATCTGGCACACTTCATATTATCTTCATATCTAAAAAAAGATAATATGATAAATGACAAATTCCATGTTGAAGATAAACAATATTTGCCAAAGAATAACATATTTAATGTTATGAATTTTTATACAACCTAAAAAGTATGCCAACTTATTTAACTTATGCAATTATTATCATATTAATGCTATTAACCAGTATTGTAATCTTATATGTTCAAACAGTTGTTAAAATTTTGGAATTTATTATGTACTTTTGTAATGTGTATTGTGTGTACAGTGTAGGACTTATTGACCAACAAAACATTGTGTTGCTATCGTAGAAACGTGTTAGGAAGGTTAGATAAGGCTAGTAGAATTAGGATAATTAACTAACAAGGGTAATGAACATTAGAAAGAGGGAAAAAAGAAATTGATTATTAATCGGTTATGAATTCCCAATATCTCACCCTTACAACAAGTGCAAAAGTGTTTGAAATACAAGTTCAAATTAACCAAAAATGCATTATGGACAAATTGTGTCTTCATTAAAAAATTGGAACATCGTGTGAGGTTTTCAACAGTAGCTTGAAGGATCCACAAGTAAACCTTCAAAAGAACACTGACATTTGTGTTGCATCAAATGCGATATTTACATCTGGAGATGACCTCAGCATTACATCATTGTTTCTGAACTTTCGAACTTTTTGAAAAAACTGAATTCTTATCTCCACATGCCTGCCATAATTGGACTGTGCCTAATTGGATCTTGTATTATGTTCTCGTGTGTTGAGCATCATGCATCTAAAGTTATTGAACTGATTCACCACCCATGCAAACCTATTAACAGAAGACAACCAGACAAACCCTGAGCCTCCACAAGAAAAACATAAAAATGTGTAAAAATAAACTAAAAACTCAAGATTGAAGTGTAATGTGTTTGTGTAATGTGCAATGTGTTTATTTATGTTATTCATGTATAAGGGTGAGAAGCAACGGTAGCATAACAAGAAAACTTGGTAAACAACACAACACGTTATAGGGGAAATAAAAACAAATCCAACAATGGTGATCAAACCACCAGAGAAGTTAGAAGTCTATGACCTGGGGAAAATGGTTTTAAATTTGCATAAAAATCATAATGAAATTGACTTTTATAGTCATAATGACATTGATTTTGCAAATAAACTGAGTTGGTAAAACTAAATAACAACACCATCATAGTTAAACAAAGGGGTAAATAATATTTAGGGGGTAGGGATGTTAGGTGTTGAAAAAAAAAAAAGAATAACATGTTATTAAAAGAGAAAAATAGAAATCAAACACCTAACATACAAAACTAACATTTGAAAGAAATAATAAAATAGAAATCAGACACCTAACAATTAAAACAGAAATAATAAAACGACAAACAATTAAAGTGTGACAAATGTAATTGGAGTAAGAACATCTGCCGATATAAAAAACTTGTGAAAAAACTTACGATGGACGTAGCAGGTGGTATACTAATATAACTTGATACTCTTCTTAATAGATAAACAAAGAACTAAATTCAAAAATTAGAAAGAGGTAATATGATACTATTACTAATAAATATTAAAGTCACATGAAGAAATATACAACACCTGCAAATAGTGACAGGAAATATAGATACAATAATTTAGAAAAAAAAGGTAATATAAAATTGACCCCTTTTAAAAGGGTTAACTTCAATTATCGTCTAATGTAACTACTGTCAATCACATATTGATCACCTAATGCAACAATATGTCAATCGTATGATTGACCAATAAGACAATTAGAGAAGAAGCCCAAATTAACCAACTAGAGATAGAGAAAGAACAAAAATCAAATTATAGTTAGTGACTTTCATTTTTTTAGTCAGAGTGTGGTAGACTCTCGAGTTGGCCAGTTGGTCTGTTGAATCAATGGTTCTTATTCATGACATTAGATTTAAGGTTATTTTGAATTTTTATTGGATTTAAGGTGTTCTTAAAATTTTAAAAAAATTTTTCTTTGAATTATTTTGAATTTTCATTGGATTTAAGGTGTTCTTAAAATTTTAAAACAATTTTTCTTTGAATTATTTTGAATTTTCAATTTGTTTTAAAGTATTTTTTAAAGTTTAACCTTTTCTTTAAGAGGGTTACAGAAGCGTCACGGACGTTTTCTTTTGACAGACGACACTGATTGCAGTGTCTGACATCAGAGGCGCCACTTGTATTGAATTAGCATAGACATAATGCTAATTTAAATTTCAAACATACAGTTAGGTTTGGTAGCCATTATCTGGAGACATATAAGTTTTTAAAATGTGATTAAAACTGTAATAAATATTAGATTGTTTAATGGAACTGATTAAAGATTTTTCAGACTTTAAATCTGCCTTTAAATATTTTTAATTATTTAAAAAGGTGTTTTCTTTTCCTATGCAAAATCTCATAGGAAAAAAAAAGCTACATATTTGGTAGCCATTATTTTTTTTTTACAAAAGAGATAATAGTAAAATAAAAAAATGTGGTAGTAGATTGCAAACGTTTATTTTATATTGAAGTAAAAGTCAATCAATAAGAATCTGATTCAGTCAAGGCCTGGTTAGAGAGTACGTATTTGAATTTCGTTTGAACTGAAATGAGCGCGCATGCGCAGAAGCGGTTTAATGCCGTTTGAGAAAGTTGAAAACGACGCCATTTTTCCACCACTTCGATGGAAAACGACGTCGTTTTAAAAAGAATAACCAACCCTACCAACCCTACATGGAAGATTTCCGATTAAGGTAAGAATATTAAGTGCAAAGAACAATAAAATTTAAAAAAATCTACCTTTAGCAGCGATTTTTTAGTCAAAAATGACCACACAAATCGCCGTATATAAGGTGAATGATTTCGTTTACGTTTTTGTTTTAGAGTCGCTTCCCTAACTAAAATTATGTAATTTTATTACGAAATTTCGCTAAATCTTTATTTTTATATTTATTTTTTTCAAAAATTTACAAAAATTTGCTAGAAAAAAGCAAAATAAAATACGTTGGTGACAAATCACGCTAACGGACATCCAAGATGGCGGAAAAAATTTGTCCGTTGTAGCCTCTAATACATAGCCAAAAAATTACCATATGTACATAATAAGGTGTATGAGAATAACCATAGTGTCCTATATACATAATAACCAACGATGCGAGCACGATCTATGAATATGTTTAGAAATTAATCTACTTTGTAACCCTCTTAAAGTATTTTTTAAAGTTTAACCTTTTCTTTCTTCCTGAAATTTAACCTTTGTGTGAAAAAAACAAATAAAAATAAAATACAAGGAATAATAAATAAATATACTCAATGTATTGTGCAACACCAGCAGCAACAGGGACAACCACTACAGCAACAAAAACAAAGCCCTCATAGGACCCCAGTCCAGTACCAGGTAAGACAGATTTGTTTAATTTATAAAGGCCCCATAAGGACCCCACCAAAGTACAAGTAAAACCAAACCTTCCCTGCCAAGGTTTAGCTCACACTAACCATAGGGAGGTCGAACCTCTAACAATACACCTATTGCCCCATTCCATCTTTCTCTTCATACAGGTAGATAATTGGGGGATAACAATTGATATTTTATACGGAAATTAAATTAGTAGTGTAATTACAAGACCAGTGGTGAATGTTAATTTTAACTTTAATTATATTTCTGCTCTTCATTATCAGTGCAGCTTTCCACCTCATCATCATCAGTGCAGCTTTCCACCTCATCATCATCCAACCGGTCGACAATCAGGTGCAAACCTGCAACACCAAGGAATAGCAGTGTGACGTCCCGTCACTGAATTACATATGAAATATATAGTAATATATTCAATCACAAATTGGTATTAATAGTTTTGAACAAAGCCATTAGCAGTATTGAAGATAGTTTTGAAAACAAAACAGAAAAACAAGTAGCAATAAAAATCAAATCAAAATTCAACACACAAATGAGGACAAGCGTGAAAACAAGTGTTTTCAACCAATTAATTAGAAAAAAATGGTCAAATTAATTTGGTTATTTTTATCAGTTTCGTATTGAACAATGCTGGGAAGCAAACCAATAAAACAATAAAATATTAAAAGGAACTTTTTTAGCCTTTATTCCTAACTCTTTAAAATTATTTTGGTTTCAAAGTCACACTTTCAATAGGTTAACATAGAATAATTATTGGTTATAAAATTATAAGCGCGGTAGTGAATTGAATTTGAATTAGTATTAACGAGGTTACCAAAACCACATATATAGTGTTCCTCAATAGTTTTAAGACTTCTTGTTGTGCGAAATCTTGTTCGGAAAATTCTTAAATTGTTGTATTGATGCGTTTTTATCAGTGTTCATTATGTTATTATAACGTGTGTGTTTATGTGCTACCGGCCTATTTTGATGCCTGGCTCTTCTGAACTTTCAGAACTTCATTGACTACAAGAAACAACAAAAGATGAGTAACACTGTCTTGAATACTATTAGTATCTAAGTTAACATGACTGTCTCTTTAAAATGCTATATCAATTTGCTAATTATATTTGTTGTCTAAATATTATTGTCAAGTGAGAATAAATGAAATTAAATGTCTGTTTTAATATATGTTTTTACTGGTAACCCTCAGTCCCTATGCTCACTATGCTCTCTGGGGTAGAGTCCATAGAGGGTATAGTTGTCAACCCGTGATAGGAGACACAAGGAGGTGACAGCAGCAGTGAACACCATCTTCAAGAGTAATTTATCGGTCGTGAGTCTGACAAAGTAACAGAAGACAAAAGATCCATAATATCCAACCATAATCTAACATTAAGTCAAATAATTGATTTAAGATTACAATCTAATCCCTATATTCACAACCATTGCTTCAAATAGGCAAGCTTAAAACATGATGGTTTTATGCCCCTGTGCTCTAGGCTAGGTTTAAGAATTGGCCTGTACACTTTAGGTGAGGCTTAAAATTTGGCCTCCGCACCTTAGGTGAAACTTAAAACTTGTGCCCGCACATTAGGCAAAACCTAAAATTTACGAACCAGTTGTACAGTATTCTGTGACCATTCATCCGTCTACCTATCCTACACCCTGCCTACCAAAACAAGAAAAATAAAAATAATAGGCAACAAAAATGTACAAAAAGAGAAAACCTAGTTTCTAAAATAGATTCAAGACTCACTCCATTTTGCACCTAAAGACAGAATATTGATTTTTAGAGGTGTTCACTATTTAAAACAACCTTAAGTAACTCCTATGCCAATCTAGTTTCTAACGTGAGTAGTATATAAAAAGTCATTTCTGACATCGAATATGACAACACAGTTTTTAAAAATTTGAGTACTTAAACAAGTTAGATTTTTATACAATTCTGTTCATGTAGTTATGGATTATATGAATGAGTGTCAATTGTAATGATAATGATTATCCAAAAAATCGATAGGAGAAAGACATCAACCAAATGCAAACTTCTTAAATCATTTTCACTAGATTGATTCGTAATTTTCTTTTTACAGAGAAACTTTTGCTCGTGATTACTTCTAAAAAATAAATTCAGTTTTGTATAAAAGTAGAAGATTTGTAATAATATTTGCATAAGTATCTTTTCTGTAGTTGCTCTCGACATTCACCATTTAGTCAAAGATCACAGCTATAAGCCTAAATCACACTTTTCTGGATTTATGTATCAATTCGGTGAACGCGCACGACAAAAAGATATAAATCTTTTCATTTCCATATCGGGTAAATTGATAAGTAATGCTCCTCAATTTGAGAAGAACATCGTTTTCCTATTAGATGATGTGTTTTCAGGCAAAATTTCATCTGGAAAACTTATTGTTGCTTTTGCTTTGGTTATTCAGTTAACAAAAAGTAGATTTGGTAAATCTCTTGCTGTTTGCATTGGTGAATATCTATTTAAAAAATAGCAGCTACAACTCTTGATGACTTATATATACTAGATAAAGTTAAGTTATCTGAAATTGAAGATGACAAAAGCTTATCTGAAGCAATTTCAGTGGTTAGATTTTACTTCAATGATTGCAGTGCTCGGTTTACACAAGCAAAAAATGAATACATCAACTATTGTAGCTATTGATGTTTGGCATATTACTCGGGATTCATCTCATGAAGTGAACTCTCAATATTTTTCATTTATCTATGTGCTTGCCAAGAAGATCCAATCTACTTTTAGTGTGACCAATGGATTATTCAGTGTTTCTTATCAATATGGTTTTGACCATGGAACAGTTATTAATAAGACAATTGACTATTTATTTTATGACTCTTATGACCTTTAGAATTCAGTTATTGTTGCCTATGCATATGTTATTGAACTTTCCAAATGAGGGTTTGGACAATCTTATGCTTTAAATATTGGAAATTACATTTTTGAAAAATCATTTGAAAATGAACATTGGCTGTCTATTTATAATATTAGTTTTGAAGACAATTTGCTTTACAAAGATTATATGGAAACTCTTAATGTGATTCAATTTTTATTTTTAAGTCATGTAGACATTGAACTGAAGGGGAACATGTTTTAACATGTACACTTATTTCATTATAAACATGTTCAAGGTCTTAATTTTTTATATTGATTGAAAGCATATGAAAGCTGTTCATATCTTCAAATTTAGTAATTGAACTTCAGTGTTATATTTGATTTCTTCCAATTTGCACATAAAAAGTAAGTTTCAGACTTAAGATTTTTTTCTTTTAACTACAATTGTGAAATATAATTTATTTCTAGAATGGATGTACTGAATAACATAACAACTATTATTGATTGTGATGGGTTTCAAATTGGTGAAAAATTTTACACTAAAGAGTTTGGTTATTTTGAACTTCATGATGATCATCCAAATAATCTTTTTGTTCGCACACCAGAACACATGACTTTGAAAGACCATGAATGTATTTGGAGACAATCAATTGTTCTATAATTTATGACTGACATTTATAAATTACACAAGTGATGTTAAAGTTTCACATATGTATCAATTGATATATAATTTATATATTAATGGAATCAGAAAAAATCCAAATTGTACATTTGCTTATAAAGGTGAGACAATTGAAAAGAAAATTTTGAATAAAATGCAAATAAGATGTATAAACCTTGAATGTCTTGGTTTGAATATGAAGTATGAGGAACTTATAAAATGTTATGGATTAAAGCCACTAGAATATGGGTGTTCACATCACACAGAAAACAGATAACATTATACACTGTGCAAAGAATGAATGTTATGCCTTTGGACTATGGGTTCTAAATAAAAAAAATAAAGTAATGAGTGTAAACTTGTAATTATTTTTTATCACAATGGTGGAGAAGACATCATGTATGGATTTTCTAGATCTAAGAGAATGTGTGAAATATTTTCTTAAGGAGGCTCATGAGAAAACTTCAAAACTAGCTCTAGACTGTCCTGAATGCAAGCAGCAAGATAATGTGTGTGCCATGAATATTTGTCATGGACAAATTTATCCACATTCATGTATGATGTTTCCTGATGCTTCCAAGAAAATAAAACTTGGTCACTTATTTGATAATATTGATAAACTCTATGTTATTAAGAAATGGATTGATTGTGAAAATCCAACTAAAGCCAACCTTTTGGATGGTATAAACTAAATTCTTACTAACTGGTGTAAATATGATTGGCAAGAATCAATCAAAGATGAATACTTAAATAGTGAATAAAACATTTTAAAATTATTTGTGGTGTATTTTTTCATCAAGATGGTTGAAGAGAATGTAATGTCATCTTTAACACTGGGGGAAGATGTGATCATCAATCATAAAAAAGTTAAAGAAAAAGTTTAAAAAAAAGTACATCATAATAAGTTGTGTTGTTACACTTATGCTTTTGCTCGAGTTAGTAAACATTGTTTGGAGGGTACCTGAGTCGACAGCTAACATAAGTGAAGTTGATACATCAAGTTCTTTAACTATAATGAAAAGCAATTCAATTTCTTTTCCATTTAAAGCACCATTTCGAATGATTGTGTCAGGACCAAGCAGTTGTGGTAAAACATAAATTTAGAAACTTATGAAACACTGGGAACAAATTATTGATCCAAAACCGAGATCAATAACATGATTTTATGATCAGCACCAAGATTGGTTTTCAATTTACTGAGGACGTATCATCTTTGTCAAAGGAATGCCTGATATGAAAAACTTTAAATGTGATAGAAACCACCTTATTATACTTGATGATTTGTTTCAAGATGTCAATAAAGAAATTACTCAACTTTTTACTTGTCATTCACATCATCAAAACATTAGTGTTATTTTTATAACACAAAAACTGTTTCATAAAAATCATTGTACTATCTCCTTAAATACAACTTATTTTGTTATTTTCAAAAACTGGCATGATAAATCCCAGATTAATTATCTAGCTCAGCAAATGTATCCAAATAATTCCAAGTTTATGATTGATGCATTTAATCAAGGCACAAGTGAACCATACAGCTATTTACTCATTGACTGTACACAAAGTGCTAATGATAAATTACGTTTACAAACAAATATTTTTCCTGGTGAACTCACAAAGGTGTTTATACCAAAACAACAATGAAGACAAAACAGAAGATACCATCATACTTGGACTGTAATATACACAGATTGTATGTAGCTGCAGAAAGCAGACCAAAACTTCAAAAGGAACTTATAAAAAATTATGATTTCGACTTTATTCAGTGTCTCTGTGATTGTGCTCATAACATTGAAAAATGTAATATAAAACTTACTAGCAAAAACAAGAAAAGATTACTTCCTTATATCGAAATTCTTAAAAACTTAACAAGTCAAACATCAACAGAATCTAAAAAATGCTTCCTGTTGAATAAAAAAGGAGGGTGGTTACCGCTATTGATTGCACCAGTGCTGACTATGGTTACTAGTTTGACCACAAAATCTGATTAAAATGGCAGAAAAGGTGATTCTTATTCCATCAGAATCATGGGAAGCACACCAACAAGAAAAGCATCAACGAGAAACACCTGTGCAGTGATTATAAGACATTGAAAAGTCAATTCATCGCATATTAGAAGAAGAAAATTTAGATCCATATAACAACGTTTTAATTCTTGGACAGCTACAACAGAGATACAAAGCTATATATGATCATCGTCCAAAAGAAATGACCAGTTTTACTGGAAGGTGTTACATCACTGAGTGATGTCAATGTGATGAAAACAGATCTTAAGTCTCCAACTACTGATGGGCTACATCAACAATCAACTGCAGAAATTGTGAAATATATGTCATGAAAACTGAGAAAGAAGGCAACTAATCTTCTTGATATTATAAATTCAAGTGATGGTGCTTTGGGATGGAATTCTAAACGTGAGCTTGTTGTGAATGGAAAAGTTATTCAAGGCACAAATATTGCTGATCTTACAAGGGATGTTAGTGATGATAAGTATCAACATACACCACCAGGATGAAAAACATTTGTTACACAACTAAAGACTATCAATATACTGCGATCACTTATTGCCAATGATGAAAGATAGGATTCTAATGCTACTTTAGGAGTAAAACCAGAAGATGATGCAATTGTATGGGAGGGAAATGAAATGTGTACATGATCTTAAAAGTATATAATACAACCCACAGTCAGAAGTTTCGTTTAGTGGTGTACATCAACTTTATTTAGCCTCAAAAAAGAAATTCACAAGAAAAGAAATTGAATCATGGTTACACACACAAGATGTGTACAATTTGCATAAACCAGTGAGAAAAAACTTTAGAAGAAATCAAATTCTATTAAGTGCTATAGATGATGTATGGCAATTGGATCTCCTTCATATGAAAGCATACAGTAAAGATAATAATGGATTCAGTTATCTTCTAACTTGTATTGATGTTTTCTAAATATGCATGGTCACACCCACTTAAAAGTAAAAGAGCTGAAGATGTCATAAATGCTTTCAAAACAATTTTACAAGAGGGATGACAACCAATAAAAATTCATACTAACCAAGGAAAAGAGTTTACAAACAATAAATTCCAATTAGACCTTAAAAAGCACTCTATTGGTTTCTATACTACTAATGAAACAAGAGCTGCAGTTGTGGAGTGATTTAACAGAATGTTAAAGTCACAGATGTGGAAATATTTTACAACTAAAGGAAGTTATGCTTACATTGACATTCTGCCACAATTGATGAAAAGCTATAATTCATCCAAACATAGAAGTATTGGAATTGCACCTAACAAACTTTCAAGACAAAATGCAGATGGTTTATTTAGAAAACTGTACCCTGTTATTAGTCATCAGTTACCTAAATTCAAAGTAGGTGATACTGTTCGGATCTCAACAAAACTAACATTTGATAAAGGTTACCTTCCTAACTGGTCAGATGAAGTTTTTACAATCAGTGAATGTGTGAATTGTGTGCCACCTGCTTACCATCTGAAAGATATTGATGGAGATTTGTTACAGGGAACATTTTACAAAGAACTCCAGAAAATTGAGAAAAAAAGTGATGATTTTTGGCATGTAGACAAGATTGTCTTAGAAAAAAAAAAAGGACATAATCGTCAACTTTTAGTGAAGTAGAAAGGTGACTCTGACAAACACAACACCTGGATTAAAGCAAGTGATTTGAAGAATACTAAAAATGATTAACTCTGAAGATTTTTATGTAACTTTACCAAGCAACAGCAGTTTGAAATATTATCCAGAAAACACATTAACAAACTATACTGTAAAACTTGCAAAGCCTCTAGCTGTAATTGGCAATTATGAAGTTGCATTAGCAGAAATCCATTTTTCGAGGACATGGTTGAACATCAAAGAGGGTAGTGATGGAAAATTTCTAGTTAAAGATCTTCGAAATAACTACACTACAACTATATCTGTTCCAAATGGAAATTAGAATTCACTAGAACAACTTGTTAATGCAATAAATGAATGTGTTGATGATCATTTTAATGAATATCCTTTACGACTACCATTTCTTGAATTTTCAAGAGATACTGCAATTCATAATCTTAATATTTCAAATGAAAAAATAAATGAAGAAAGTGCTATTGCTCAAGCTGAGAAAGAAACAAAAGAAGCAGAAGATCTACTTAATATAACTAAATCACTTATAACAGACCAGACTGAAGCAATCAATTTAAATAAAGAAGAAGAGAGGTTGTACCATATAGAAGCACATCATACTTTAGAAAATATTCATAAACAGATCCTTAATATTGAACAATATCCAGACTATGCAACACCTGGAAGTATGAATGAAATTGAGCATACACGACTAAAAAAAGATGAAATAGAAACTTATCATAAATACAAGGCAAAAGTGAAGGAATATGATAATGATATTTCATCATCAACTTTAGCCAGAAGTTTAAATGAATCTAAAAAAATTACACAGAAAAAAATCATTTGTTATGGGTGCATATAAGCCCCCTAAACATTTTTTTTTTAATTTTCCCCTCTGTTTCTAATGACATAAAATGTTCAAGTATCAACTAACAAAAAATTATTATTTGTATTTGTAAGTATAAGCATTATAATGATGATAGTTTTTTCTTCTTTTTGCCTGAGGCGGTACAACTTTTTGTAAGACCTGTCTCCTCTCACTTAGGATTAGAAATACAAAATCACTAAACCATTTTTTACATTATATATTTTTTCTCATTTCTAACTTTTCATATAAGTTTTTGTCCCAAATTTTTTGTTATTTCTTCATACCTTTATAGTCTTTATCAACCCACACAGTTACTTTTTTTTGCATCTAACCTCATGGCTAATATATTATAAGGCTTATAGGCCTAAGTGCCTTCACCTTATGGCAGTTTTTTATGTTAAAAAACACTTATAGTTTGGGGGATAAAATTTGTATTCTTTATTGTACTTTATATAATTAATATTATTAGAAAACTAACCAATCATGGTTGTGCAAAGTGGAATCAGGCCCCTCGAAAATTATATAAAAAGAGCTCAATTTCGAGCTAAAATCACAGTCAATCATCGAGCCATCTCTTGGATATCCACCTTGCAAAGCCATCTCTCTTGGAAAAGGTGTATTCCAAAATTCTGCCGATCACTACACTATTTGCTGCCTGCTTCCAGTGGTTCCCTGCTTGGGTTCACCACAGGGAGTTGTTGCTGGTTTTTTGTAGCCGTACCAAAAAAGTTGTTTGGGAACCTCAACCAGAGAATTCACCATGTTGCTGTTGTTGTAAGTGAATGTGTAAGTATTTGGTGGTGGTTAAATGATCAAACAATGTATCTAATTGAATTATTGAAAATTAAACCAATTAATTTGAACTTTTGCTGTCTGCTTTAAATTAGCATATAGTCTTCATTGACTAAAGAGACCTAGAATAGTTATCTCAAAGCTCTTCTTTGAAAATCAAAGAAAATAATAGCTTACACATTCAAAACAAGAAACATGAAAAGGAATCATTAATATTAAATCTTAATGATCTAAAAAATCATTGTGTCAATCTGATTAAGAAGAAAAATGATGCAGAAAATGCAATGAATCCAAGATTAAGCAACAAAGAAAGCCATTGGTTCAAATTCAAAAAAGCTTCATCAAATGTAGATCTTATAGTTCCATCTGATTCATCTTTTAAGTTTACTGAAAAGTTGCAATGCACGCTAGAATTTAATGTAAATTATCATGTAAATAATAGTAACAATGCTCTTGTTTTTCAATCTGATTTTCCTTCTGATATTCAAAGAGATAATCATTCCCTATTTGTACACATTGATTGCATAGAATATGAACCTGTAGGTGATGGACTTACTCCTCTTTTAAGACTGGTTCATTTACAAGATTCTGATGGAATGAGTGACAAAATTTTTTCACCAACAAAAGTGTCACGTGATAATATTCACAGCATAGAAGTGTGTATAAGTGATGTTTTTGAACGTAAAATATTATTCACTAGTGGAGACGTAATAACCACAGTTCATTTTCGACGGTGTTCTATTTTTCATAAATAGCAATGAGAGTACCATATCATTGCAGATCTTAAAGTGATCCCTGCTATGACTATCATACACAAACTGGTTCTTCATTACCTGTATTTGCGGGTGCAAGGTATCAACGAGGACATGGATTTTTTCATCCTTGTTTCATTTTGCACTACCCTTACTAAAGAAAAAGGCATTCTCAGCAAGTAAACAACTGTTGAAATCAGGTTTAAACATGATATCAGATATGGAGTCTGGAGAATCTTTTAAGTCTTCATTAAAAGGACGTGGTACTCAAGCGGGTCAAGATATTCTAAAGGTGGAGCAAAGCGTAAGAGAACCATCAAAAAGTCACAGAAAAAGAAAACTCCCCACAGTGCTAAGAAGATACCAAGAAGGAAAGCATCGTAGAAGCACAGTCAAAAAATTATTGACAAGAAAAACACCAAGGAAATGTCAAAGCTTAAAAACATCTAAGAGAAATCTAAATAGTTTCGAGAATATTTTTCAAAAATGAGTGGATTTCTAGTACATCATGATTCAGAAGAAGCACTGAAATCTGAGTTGGACTTAGCACTCAAACCAGCAATCGTGATGATTGTATTAAGGAATATCATCCAGTCAATAGCATCGAAGATCAAAATACAATAGAATTCAACATTTTAGGATATGCTGATGAATATATTGATCCATCTGATATTTTTTTAAATGTGAAAGCAAGAATTTTGAAAGCAGATGGAAAAACATTAGATACTACTTGTGAAGTTACACCAGTCAATGGATTTTTTCACTCACTTTTTAGTGAAATTACAGTGAGTCTTGGTCACACGATTATTAGTTCAACAGATCATGATTACGGGTATAAAGCTTATTTATCAACACTTCTTAACAATGAGGAACTAGAAAATAACTCATACCTATCACTTGAAATGTTCTATAAAGATAACAAGTCTGTATTTAAAGACCGTGATCCTACACAAGCTGAAAAAACTGATGGGTTATTCAAACGTTATAAAAGATGTAAATCGAGTACAATTATGGACATTTCGGTTGTCTTCATTCAGAGATTTTTCACCAGAAGAGATTTTTGCCTAATATGCTTGATCTTTCCATCAAACTAATACACCAGAAAGATTCTTTTTGTCTCCTAAAACCTGAAAGTGACAAAAATGATTACAAAGTGGATATTAGATCTGCTACACTTTATGTGTGCAAAGTTTTACCAAACCCTGCAATTGTGCAAACACATATAGCTAACAAATATCCTATCAATCGCATTAAGTGTACTGCATTCAGTGAACCAAGTGGTGGTCATCACATCAACATTAACATTTGTAATAATGTATTACCAAGTTTTGTAATGTTTGGTATTGTGGACAGTGATGCAAGAGCAGAAAATATCAACAAGAACCAATTTCATTTTCTACACAAGGATATGAGCTTTCTTGAGCTGCAAATAGATGGCTCCCAATACTCTGGCATTCAATTTAAAGCAGATGTGACGACCCAGTTTTGCTCCTTTTGGAGCAAAACTAAAATTCCCATTGTCGTCTGCTAGGCACCTGTAATTTGGTTGCCAGGCAGACGACAAAATGGCCAGCAAGGGTCACTGTCCTCCCCCAGGTGGAGCAGCCTGGGGGTGGTATATAATGGTGGTGGCCATTATAACCTGGACAGTGGAAAGTGAACCCTTATGCTGTGTGCATGTGTTAATGCTCTCACCATTCATCACTTGCTTTGTTTGTGTGTGAAGGTGTTTGACCTCTCCTCCTGGCTGGATTAGCCAGGGGATTGTGATCTTTTGCTCTGCTCTCTGCTGGTTAATTAACCAGCAGATATTGCATCTAATCTCAGTGAGTGTTTTTATTACTGTTCATACTGAATAAATCTACGTTTATTTTCACTCCTTTACCACTGTGTCCGTGTCTTCTTATTTAATAATTACTGGGGAAGTTACCGCGGGAAGAGTGGGGGTTTCCAGTGTGTTTACACCGTCACCGTCCGGCATGTATTTCGACTTGTCGGCCGGTGCTTCGCGTCGGTATCCACGGTAGGATTCAACGGCAGTCTACCGTGGATTCTCCGTACGGGTCGGCGGACTTTCGACCGTCGATCGTCGGGGAAGATCTCCAACCGGCATCACCCGTGTTCACGGACAGACAGGAGGAGGGCTGGCCCGCGCTGAGGCCCGTCCCAACAGAGGTCAGCGGCGGTAAGTCGGAGAAAATTGCTGGGAAACTCTAGCTTTGTATGCAGATGAAACTACTGACAGTCTTGGAAGATGTGTTTACCCAGTGCTAGCAAAACCACTTGAAGCTGTGGAAAATTGTGATGTAGTTATGCTTTCATGTTCATTTTTGGATAGGGCAAATGCATCCACGTGCTCTAGCTCTTATTTTATGTAATATATACTTTCAAAATCAAAATACACCACGTAAGGACACTTCAAAGTTTTATGTAAATTATTAAATTTTAGTATACAACTGTTTTCTTTTGAAGGACACCTCAAAGTTTTATGTAAATCATTAAATTTTAGTATACAACTGTTTTTTGGTAGTGTAATTTTGGCTGGCTTGTGTGTTTCACACATAACTTTATGCTGGTTCAACACATGTTTATCTTTAAAGTCTGGACAGCAATGTAAACAAAAGTGATTTTTGTTCAAACCATTATGACTCAGTAGTATACTGATGTTATGGATGAGAAAATAGTGGTTATTATACAACAAAAGATTAATTTCTTTTTTTAATCAAATTTGCTGATTTGTAGAGGTACAACAAACTTATCATATCCAAAAACATTGACTTTAACATTATTAGGAATTTCAAACTTCGGAATTTGATTAAGTGAAACTGGGTACTTAAGCATTGATGTATTTAAGGTGTTTTCAAAAGGAATGTAATGATTTACTCTGTTAGCATTACCAGCACGTGTAACTGGGTGTAAATGTGCTATTACACACCATAGAAAACATTTGTTGTCTTTAGTTTTTATGTTTAAAATTGCATTTTTATTTTTCAGTTTTAGCGAAAGCATTTCTGAACACCCTCCACGAAGTGGAACATATTTTTCAATTTTGAACTCCATTTCATTTATCAAATTTATAACCCACCCTGAACCTTTATTTATAAATGATTCTATTCTATTTTTAATCTGATTTTCACTATTTTCTAGCTCATGTATTATTTGTTACTGCAAAAGTAAGATGTATTTGATTCATATGACACTTCAGGTTCAGTGTCTAATTGAACAACCCTGCTTTTGATAAAATTGATATAAAGACATAATTGAAAGCATAGTCTCGTTTTATTACACCATTCATTTATTTTTTGAAAAAGCTGATCAGCTTAAAAGTTGCTAACAATCCACTGAATCCTCTTTTATGTAAAACCATACTATTTTATGCGTGTAGATACAATGAACATTGCATACATGACATAACCATTCCCAATTCGTGTTAAAAAAGTGTTTGGGCTACAAAGTAAACATTTTTCTTTGTTATTGTTTATTATGTGTATATTTAAAAAATGATCAAAAGAATTATCACTTGATTCGCTTAAAAAACAAGTCATGTTTTAAAATGAAAATCAAGCTCAACTAGCTTATTCGAAATATCCTGAAATGCTGAAAGTAAATGCGGAAATAATTTCATCGGTACACAGGCTCCTTTTGTAAATTTGTTATCCGCTGCAAACTTTCTGATGTCTAAATACCAGCATTCCGAATTTTTCTCTTCCAGAATGTGTATACTCCAGTTGTCTCGAATCTTAATGGTGTCCTTTGTGATGAAATTCACATCACTTAAGTTGACGTCTTCAGGTTCTTGGTTTAAGGTTTCCTGGAACCATGATAAAATTAATTCACCTGATGATTTCTTTGATGACCCAGGCTCGTTTTCACTAGTTTTCCGCTTCAATACTGGTGTCTTTTTTGCTGTCGTTCACTTTGGTTTTTCTTTTGCATCCTTAATCATGCCTGGATAACATTTAACAATGTTTCTATGGAATAAGGATTAATTTTATTCACTTCTCTACCTTATAATAAACTAGGGATGGGTGATTCATTGATTATTAATTGATGAATCAAATTTGTGACTGCAATTATTTGATTCCTTTTATATTGTGATTTTTAGATTTTTTTTGTGACACTACTTGAGTTAGTATTTTAGTACAACTACATTATATGATTATAACATCAATGTTACTGAGCACTGAGCTGAGCACCATGAGCAGAGAGTCTGAGTTCAACACAGCATAAGTATGAAATTGGCTATTTATATAAACACATCCTCTAGTGGTAAAAGCAAATGACATCTTATGAAGATTGAAGTCCTCATAAGATGACATTTGCTTTTCACCACTAGAGGTATAGTTTAGGTATATGCATATGGTCAATTTGTAATTTTATAGAATGCATTAAGTTACAAAGTCAATGTAATTTAATACATAGTGTTACAAACTACAAAGAAATTGAAAAACTGATAAATATAGCCCATGTTAGAATGATAAAAAGCAAAGAATCAATTCTTGTTTACATTGTTGAAGGATAAATGTGTCAAATATAATGTGTGGGAATGTTTTAATTAGCTTTTAATGTACAACTAACTTGTGCTATTACAAATATGCAATTGAAGTTCAAATTGAGGACAAGCACCATAATTTGTCTAATTTATATTCATTAAACATAATATAAATAAAAAAGAATTAATACTATAATACACTGCATTTACTTCTAAGTTAGGCTACTGTGCAGTCTACTTTCTACCTAATTATATCAGATATTCATTCTTCACTAAAACTGCAAATTTAAAAAAAATCAGTTCAAATAATTGATCTATCAATTTTTGTGACAATTCAATGGATGAATCACTTATGTTAAAAATTGATTTTCAAAAATTCAATATTTTTAATTTTTTGACCATTCATGATCCATGAATGAATAATTCATGTTACATAGTGTATATTACATAAGATTAATATTTATGAACCAAATAATTTTCATAACAAACAATCATAAATATGAAATGTTTTTTAAAAATGTGTTTCAAACTATCAATTGAGTCAGTCAATGTTGATGTTTTTAGTTATGTAAATTAAATTATTTATTTTAGAAGTAACATAAGTGTAAATGTATAATGTGACTATATTTAGTGTGCAATTGCATAATGAAAATATTTTGTTTCAGTTCTTATTCTAAAGGAAATGGTTCATACATGTATACATATTCACCTTATTGGTTTAGTGCAACATCAAATTTTGTTTTAGTTCTACCATGAATTAACAAGTTAGTATACCATTAATAAATACTACATTTAACAACTACAACAGAAAATTTTTATGATTTCATATAAACACTGGTAAATCTATTGCTTTGTTGTCATTAACATTGAATTTACTGCTGACAAATGGAAGCTTCTATCAACCTCATTGACATTAAACTTGACAAAGTGTAAGACAGAGATGACACCAACTTATTGGTTTCAATGTTTCCTTATCTACTCACACATGTCTGCCAGTACTGAAAAACCTACTTGTTTTATTTTTTCATTGTAATAAGACAAAAAATATTTTTAAAGACCATGTTATGGAAACATTTTTAAGATTCAATGTCTATTTCACTTTCTAATATGGTCATAAAATATTTTGAAATTGCCATTTCATGTTTGAACATGCAGTCAGAACAAAATGATGTTTGATTAATGCTCATGTACCTTATAACATCTTCAAACATCGTGTTCTGAATGCATGTTCAAGCATGAAATGACAATTTCAAAATTTTTTATGGCTATTATTAGAAAATGAAATAGATATCGAATCTTAAAATTATTTTCATGACAGAGCCTTAAAAATAAAACAAATATTTCTCCAACACCAGCAGATACATGTTTATGTATATATAGATACCAAAACATTGAAAATGACAAACCGGTGACATCTTCGTCTTCCAGTTTGACGAGTTCAATGCCAAACAAGGTTATGTGTAAAACCTAATTTAATAACAGTAAATCCAATGTCATTGCTGAGCCATCACAAGTTTTACCAGTGTGAAAGCAGACTTAAAATGTGTTTTCTATGTAAAAAATAATTACATATTATTTAAAAACAATGTGAAACTGATTGAATATGAATATTGAATTTGCTATGTTGTTGCTGTTAATTGTTTTAGAATTAGTGTAATAGTTGGGTAAAATTACTCACCCATAATATCGCTGTCCTGCATTTTGAAACCAAATTTGAAGAGTGATGTAACTACACTGTAACACTATCACAAACAAAAGTAGACTGTAACACTCACGAACTGTATAAGTAATAAGTATATTGACCAAAACCTACTAAGAGATTCACCAATGATACAATATATATGATGATGAACTTGTGATTTTTTAGTAAATTATTCACTTCTTTTATACAAAAAATCATGGTCAAAAGTTGATCTAGAATAAGATTACAATCTTGTCACATGATCAGAAATGTGCAGGATGATACACAAGTGATTTCAAAAAATTTCCATCCATATAAAAATAAAGCTATCTCTAAAATGTATTTAAGACACCTCTGTAAAAATATTCCAATGTAATGATGTTAATACTTGTTTAAAAATCAAAATTCTAAATATAAAAACAATTAATAACCTAGATTAGCTAAATGTCAGTGTCTAGACATCGCATATATTTAGTGAGCATCGTGTTTTGAAACATGTAAGTTGACTAAGAAGTGAATTTTAAAAAATTCCATCTTTATAAAAATTATGTCAATTGTAAAATATATTTAAGCCACCCTGTACAAATATTCCAAATATACTGTGACATGACTGGCCCACCTCTCGTACCTTTGGCTCCATTACCGACGACGCGTGAGGAACTTCGTCCTCGTTGACGACGTTGTTCCCTCTGCTGAATCGGTGGTGCCGGGGTCGACTCTGTTGTCGACTGTTGCGGACCAGCCTCTACTGTTGTTGAACCTCTGGGGGTTGGGTTCACCGGGCGCGACATTTACTTGCCTTGCCTGGCACGGCCCACAAAAAGACCGTCTTTCCTAGGGATCTTTGGTATAGGGCGTGACGATGCCGAAGAAACTCTAGTCCTTTTTCGTTGGGTTGCTGGAGGCTCCAGGCAGAGGGACTCAGGCTGTGTCTGAGTACCTTCTGCTGGATGCTCCTCTATATTAGGAGTACAGAAACCCAATACAATACACATACACAACACTGACACAGGTTGATGTATAACAATGTCTCTTTACTAGCTCTTTGGTTATTACATTCTTGATAACACTCTTTACAAAACTATGTTACTATCAGTCAGACTTAACTCTACACTCTGTGCTTAGAGTTTACTCTTCTAGTCCTCATGGACTGACTCTGAAACAAGACTTACTAGTCTGAACTCTCTACTCTGACTGTCCCACACACTCAAGTCTCAGGCTCACTTGTCCGGTCTCAGGCTCACTTGTCCGGTCTCCTGGGAGGGGCAACTGTCACCTCAGGGCGTAATGATTGACCAACTGGGTCAATCATTGCCCTGGGCCGGGGATATTAAATCATAATCAGAAATATTCTTGGAACTTATTTCCAATTTTCTCACGGTCGGACTTGGTTCCACGAATTCTCTAGAATTCGGGCCACCCATGTCCGAACATCTGTGCACCAAGGGGTGCCTTACTGTCAAGACTGAATTTTGACTTAAGTGTTTCACCTTCTGTTTCTACAGGGTGTCACAATACTCAAATAGTTTAAAAATTAAATTTTGAAACAAAAAATAATTATCTAAAAATAATGGCAAAGTCTAAACATAACTTGAATTTTGTGGTCACCATGTGTTTTGAAATCTGAGTCAACTCAAAAGTGATTTTAAAAATTTCCATCTATGTGAAATGAAATTAATTGTAAAATGTATTTTAAGTAATGTCTGTAAAAAATATTGTAATGATACAATGCTTGATAATAATTAAAGTTCTACTGATCCACGTTTCACATTTCATACATTCAGTGATCATTAAGTGTTTTCAAACATCTAAGTTGGCAAAAAAGTGATTTCCAAAAATTTCCATTTAAATAAGTATGAAATTATATGTGTAATTTATTTCTATTCACCATGTACATATTTTTTCATAACAAAAAGTATAAAAGAATAAAAATCAAAATGCTGAGTGTATTATCATTACAATTGGCGCTCATTCATTCAATCCATAAATATATGAAAAGCAATGTATAAAAAATCTAGCTTGTGTAAATACTTAAATTTTTCAAAATTGTTTTCATTTTCATCTCAAAATATTTGATTGAAAAGTCATTTCTGCAGCAGCCCGAAGTACTGATGCAGAAATGACTTTTTATATACTACTAACGTGCTTTCAATTTATTTTTGCTCCTGAAAGGTAGAATAACCAGAATTTGAATACGCAAATTGTGAGTTTCTACTTCGAAAGATGTTATTAAATCACGTTATTTTTTATAAAAATTCTGCATTTATCAATCTTATTGTATCATAAAATGCTTTATTATTTGCTGTTTTACTTGACGTTTTTATATTCAGAAAAATCTGGATATTTTTTTTTATTTTTACGTGGTTTTTCAACCTCTCCTGTATTTCGTAGACGAACCAACATCGGCTAAGATCCAATTTCTTTTTGCATATGAAATTGAAATTTTATTTCAGACTGAAAATGAAATATTGTGCAACATTTCTGATATAAACATTGGTCAAGAACAAGTTTGAACAGGTGTTGGACAGAAAATGAATTTGTTTTAATAAAGGTCATATGCATGTTTGGACAGGAAATTGAAGTCACGCACATTGGAGCGGTTAAACAGGTTTGAACAGTGCCATCTACTTTTAAAAGTACAGGTCCCCCCTTGGTAATGATTAAATTTTCAGAGAATTTCTTCTAAAGTTATCATTATTTAAGTTCACCTAATACCATCATATTTTCAAAGTTAGTATTTTATATATTTTCAAAGTTAGTATTTTATATATTTTCAAAGTTAGTATTTTATATATTTTCAAAGTTAGTATTTTATATATTTTCAAAGTTAGTATTTTATATATTCTCAAAGTTAAATCTGTTATGTTCCCATTTCATCATATAAATTCTAAGTCTAATATCTGCCAATTTTTATACATCAGACCATTTCATCATATAAATTCTAAGTCTAATATCTGCCAATTTTTATACATCAGACCATTTCTATAATTTGCAAATCTATTGTCTAAGTAAACCCCTTTGTGATTGTAAACATTAACATTGTACAATGTCAAATTTTAATATTTTATCACACATTTCCTATGTTCAAAGTTTGTACAGTTTTCTAAGTTTTGCTCTTAGATTTTATGAGAAATATTTTAAAGCTAGGAATATGTTTAGGTAAGAAATTAATTTCAATTAAATGTAGGTCTCAAGTATGTTTGGAGAGAAAATTGAATTGACACATAGGGTCAGGGTTGGAGGGGTCAAGAACAAATTTGGACAGGAAATTAAATTTGATCTGTCTTTTTTTCTATATTTTCTAGATTTTATCTAATTTCTACACTTAATTTCATTTCTTTTAACTCTTAAATTTAATTTTTTCTTATATTTTCTAAGTTATTTCTCCCCAAATCTTCATTTCATGTCATGCCGAGTGCCCACGATGCCACAATGAATGCGGCCATAATATCATAAAAGAAAGTGTAACACAAACAAAATCAGAACTCCAGCATCTGATATGTTGTCTCAATTTTTAGATTTACCAAGCACAGTTTCAAATACTTTCTTGAATTTGTACAAAAGTTAAAGTTTTATATGTAAATATTTTAGACAAATAAACAATAAATGAGCATTTAGTATTTATAGCCAAAAGGCTACAATGATAAATTTCTTAATTCTGCTGTTTTTAAGTATCTTCTATTAGCTTGTTTTGGAAGTAGTCTAATGCCGCAGTCACATTAGGCTGGTTTACCAGCCGCTGGTTGCTGCTGGCTGGTTGTAGCGCTCTAGCAGCATAGTCTGAACTGCTACCAGCAGCTGCTTTTCCCAGCATGCTAGTGATTTTAACAGCGGCTGGTGAAGTTGGACATGTCCAACTTTAGCAGCTACCAGCTGGTCATGTGACTCCCTTTCTGCTGCTGCCATCTAGTGTGAACGTTTTGTTGCTAGTAGTGGCACTAGTGGTAGTTGAAACTCCACTGCTTGGGTTGGTTGTTGTTAGAGTTTGTGTTTTTGCAAGACGGTGATTGGGTGACTTGCACTGCTAATACCAGCAGTGCCTGGACAAGTGTGAACCCAAAGCAGCTGCTGCTAATAGCCAGCAGCAACCAGCAGCTTGTAAACCAGCCTAGTGTGACTGCCGCTTAATGCCTAGTTCTCACAACCTTCATATAGCTTGGCTAAGGACTTAGACAATATATAAAGGTTGTGAGAACACACACTAGATGGTGATCAATGTCAAATGTTAGCTTTGGGTAGGTAGCCTTGCTTACCCATATGTAGCCTACACATTATTTGGAGTGAATGGAAGACGAAGTTAACTTGATTGTACACCACCTGGTACTCATAAATCTGAATGGAATATGGCGTCTTCAATTAATGAATCACAAATTGCTGTTGAAAAAGTAGTGATTTCAACTAAAAAAATCATCAAATTTCACAAGTACAAAAACTAAAAATCTAGTTACTGTTGTACAGGATGAATATGCAAAAGGCAGTTTTGAGAAAAATGAACACTCACATGGAGTAATATGGAGTGGAATAGCCCATTCAGTGGAGACCCATGGATGGGAAAAAACTGCTGACCAATACTGGGAAAGGTTTGCAAAGCTAAGAAAGAAATACTTTCAAGAAAAACGAAATCAACATTCTGGTGTACATGGCCATATTTGAATCAGATGAATAAAATATTTGAGTCATGCACTCAAGCTGAACCTCTTGCCATACACGAGTATAGATGACAGGTATGCAAATTGTTATGAACATGTTATTACAGGTGCATAATTTCAGAGATTCATTTTATGCTTTTCTGATCTGAACCCAGTGACAGTATGAGTCTGCCTGCATATGATGAACTGTTGTCACGTGCTGGAACACCAAGCACATCAGCCATCGCATCTACATAAAGCATGTTATTTACACCTCCAGATGTAGATGAAACTCCTAAACAGTGGTGTGGCATGCCAAATAAAAACCCTAATCAGAAGTGCAAACATGAAGAATCGGACCACATCACAAAACTTATTTCATCGATCGAAACTGCCAACAAACTCGATGATTAATGGCTTCAGATGGAAAAGGAAACTAATGCCAAACTGTTACAATGTCTGGAGTCCATCACAGCTGGCATAGCTTGGCCAACCACCATGTATCAGCAGTCTCAGCCAATATTTTATCACCCATTACCACCACAATAAAAAATAAAAATTGTTACCATTGTGCATTGATATAAATAAAATAATTAATGATGAACACTGAAATATACATTTTACATTCATTCACTATCCTCATAGTTATCATTAAACAACTGTTCAGCTAATTCATTATGCTTTCTTACAGCATCAGGCATGTTCAGAGTGTGCAGTGCTTGGACAACTTTGTCATCAGCATTAATGTTCATATCGAATTCAGGATATAACTGCTCATTAAATGCATCTTTAACATCTTCACAAAGATTCTGCAGTAATGAAATTTGTCGCACGTTCGACGCCCCAGTCACATTTTTTTAACAATATTCGCCACCTGCCCTTGAGTCTTCCAAATGCATTTTAATTACCATTCGAGCTTTTGACAATCGATAATTCAAATGACTCTGAATAGGTGAGTCCAACACTTGTAAGTGAAATGTTTTTAGGATTAAAAACTAAATTGTAGATGTCATTCAATAGGAACACAACCTGAATATGGTTTGAGTGTATTTATAGTCAATGGGAAGGCCCACATCAGCAATCAAATGATAGTCATTTGAAATCATTCCACTGTCCATCTTTTGGAATAGCTGATTTGCACGAAACACACCTGCATCATTGATCTTGCCTGGGTATGCAACATTTACATATGTAAACCTACATAAGAGAGACAACAAATGCATAGGGTAATAGGTGCAAAATAATGAATGTGGCATTCACAACAATTTGAGTACCTGCATCGATAATCATAAACTGGAAATGCTTGTAAATAAAGTAATCAGCACCATTATTTTCTGGAGTTTGTTATGGAAGCAATAGGCTTACATAACATTTCTCATGAATGACACACTTGTTATATTTTTCTCTTTTTCTCTTCCCTCAAAGCAAAAACTTTTATGAAACATAAAATCACCCACTTAAAAAACTACCCCTCACTATTTTTTTGTGTTTATTTTTTACATGTATTTTTTTAAAGTTCTTTCTTCTTTTTCAATTTTCTACAAAAAAACTAGTTTTATTATCTTGTCCAGTTATTGCAATGGTTTAGGGCTGTAATTTTTTATATATACACTTAGGGTAGAAGATAATTTTTTGTCCTTTTCTTTACTACTTTTTGTACACCATCTTATACAATCAATAGGGGGCAAAAGACAATTTTTCTTGTCTCTTTAACCAGACAATTTTTTATGGTTTAAACTAACTTTGTAATAATATACTGGGGATTAGAAAAACTGTTAGCTATAGCTATATATATATGTATATATATTCTAGGTATATTTTTTATATTATTAGGTAAATTATTATGAAACTAACCAATAACATGGGTTCATGAGGTAGAGTCCAACCCCTCCAAAACTGAATAAAAAGAGCTTGAATTTGAGCAGAAAAGACAAAGCCTCAGAGCTTCTTTTGGAGTACCCCTCTTCATTTGTGCTACCTCATCAACCAGCAACTTAACCCAAGGATTGTCCATCATTCTCCTGGGCACTGTGTTGTTTCCCCACAAACTTTGAGCTGGTTCCCACTTGGGTTTTCCACACAAAGTTACTGGTGGGTCTTCACAGTTGAAACCAAAAGAATTGGCTGGAAACCTTGTATTAAGTTCATCATGTTTCAGTGTTTGTAAGTTGTGTATATGTTCTCATTTTGTATTTTCATTTTGTATTGGTTTGTGTTTTTTATAATGGGTTACTATCTCTATTAACAGATGTTTCAATGGGTTTTCTTGTATTAAGGCTTAAATATGATTGTGGGAATAATGATAATAATAATAATAATACATTTTTTTTTCAAAAAATTCTGAATTGTTTTTTATTTTAAAGTCTTAACTGACTTAAATGGACCTAATAAATTTATAAATTCCTTTAAATTTAGAGGAAATAGAAGCAAGAAAATGGCATCGTGAACAGGATAAGTTTTTGGAATATATTTTGCCTTTTCTACAGTTCAGAAATTTTTGAAAAAACATGCTAGATAATTGTTTTTCTTTTCTTTCAATTTCTAAGTTATGAGTAGTTCTAACCTTATACCCTGTCCCTGGAGAAAAGGTTGCTGTATGTTTAAAGCAACCAGCTACAGTAAACATTTTGCTAGGTGCCCCTTCAGCCCAAAGAATAATCCCTCAGCTTTCCCAACACCAAGTTACCAAGTGGACCCTAACAATCCCCACTTTTATCTACCAACAGAAAAAAACAACATAGAAATTCCCGCCACTAATACAGTCCAAAATTATTTTTTCCCTACACTTACTTAGGATTGGGAATCTGAAACCTATTCAGCACAAGAAATTTCCGAATTAAGCGAAGCAAATAAACATACTCCAAAGATTTGGCGATTTATAAATTCAAATGAGCTGGCACGCATGACCAAAACTAAAAAAACAGAATACATAAAAAACATGAACAAACGCCTAAACACTCAGTGAAAAACCAGTTCATCCAAAAAACCTGTTTTTTCTTAAAACACCTTGTACAAGCCTTATCATATACAATACACTAAGATACTTAAAATGACTACTTCTGATGCTTCAACACATAACCAGGACACCCAAAACCCTCTACTTAGTTGTACCTCTCTCATGCCAACTTTCTCTGGAGATGATAAAGGTCCCACAGCTGAGGATCTTTTTCATCAAATTGAAGTAGTTGCTCATCTAGCACGATGGGATGAAGGCTTTCAAATCATTGTGTTCCGATCTAAATGTAGAGGATTGGCTGCTGAATTTCTATGTCATCATCCTGAAGTTAAAGACATCTCATCCTGGTCAACTTTGAAAACTCTAATAGTACAGCGTTTTCAACCAATAGAACCACGACACATCACTTTACAAAAATTCTTTGAAATAAAGCAGTCCTCAAATGAAACTGCCATTGACTACATTTCTAAGATGAAAACTTTAGGTAGAGCAGTCATTGAAGGTCATGATCCAACAGGAGACCAGTTAATAACTCGAGACAGCATGATCCAGAAACAAATCATTAAGGGACCCCAAAAATCAAAAGATTTGTCTTATCTAGAAATCCCAAAACACTAGATAAAACCATCCAAGTGATTCTAGCGGAAGAAGAAAACGAAAAGCTAACACAAACAAAATATTTTGACAGCAGACTGGAAAGCGAGAAAAAAGATTCTATAGAAGAACTAACAAGAAAAATGAAAGGATTGGAAGATTCTTTTCTATGGCTAGGAGTTGTTTAGAAAAAGCTAAACCATAGCAAAACTCCTGAAGGGTACAGTAAGGAAACCATGGATAAACAAAACCTGTGCTGTTACAAGTGTAATCAACCAAACCATTTTGCAACAAAATGCCACAACCCAATAGAAAGGAACACCTTCAAAAAGGATCAACGATGCTTCCTTTGCAATAAATCAGGACACAAGACAAGTGAGTGTCATCAAAGAACCATTCCTAACTCCCCACCAATCCAGTGCCGTTACTGCAAGAAAATGGGACACACAATCAAACAATGCCAAATTCGACCTCCAAAAATTACCCTCACTCGGGAAACTAAAAGCTCCCTTAAGAAGGAGTGCACATCTAGAAGGGAGAGAACATAAACAGTGCACCATTATAAACAACCTAAAGGACAGTGATGATACATGCCCTGTATTTTCTGCTAAAGTTTTTGAAAAACCCTAAACATCCTTTATGACACTGGAGCTGCATATCTGTAATTTCAAGATCCACATTTGATGACCTTGAACGCAAAAATTGCCAGTGAATCAAGAGATTAGAAAAAGGAGACAATATCGAAATAATTGCCGCAAACGGGAAACCATTTCCCATACTAGGTTTGTATGAAATTCCAATAAAACTACATAATACCTGGACTGAAAAAATAGTCATTTATGTGAGTCAAAGGGATTTATCACCATCATACCAGATTATCTTTGGTATGAATACTATCAAGAAATTGGGGTTAAAATACCATCCTATCAATGATAGTATACGATGGAAAAACATACATACCTATAAAAAAGGGGAACCCTTGAAAATCCTGAATTCTGTAGAAACCAGAAGAAGAAATCTAGAATGGATAGGACAAAACAGATAGAGATCATCAAAGGCAATTACAAGACCTTCTCCTAAAATATGCAAATATATTTGCATGTAGCCTCACTGATTTAAAACCAAACTACTTGTGTGGAACAGGAAATCCACCTGACAGATCCTGCACCAGTATACATTAGGCTATATAAGGTACCACATCAGCAGGAAAAAATCTTACAAGAAAAGATTAATGAGCTACTTGAAGCAGGGATAATTAAACCCTCAGTTAGCCCATATTCAACCCCTTGCATGGTCGTTTGTAATAAAACCAGATGGCAGTCATCAGTTGGTGGTTGATTTTCGTGCCTTAAACAAAAAGGTAGTAGGAGATAAATATCCTCTTCCAGAGTTGTTTAGTGTGAGCAACCAAATTGGAAATGCGAAACACTTCACAACTCTTGATCTTGCAAGTGGATTTTACCAGATTCCTGTATGCATAATTGATCAAAGTAAACTTGGATTTAGCACTCCATTTGGGCATTATGAGTTCACACAATCTCCCATGGGTCTTAAAACATCTCCAAATGTTTATCAGAGAATAATGGATGATAAATTGAAGGACCTAAAGGGTAAGATATGCTTTGTCTACATGGATGATATCATCATCTATAGTAAAACTCCTTGGAAGAAATCCTTCAACAGATTGAAACAGGTCTTCCAGAAATTATGAGAAGCAAACCTGAAGGCCAAACAATCGAAGTGTATTTTTCTGAAAACTGAAATCAACTATTTGGGCCACTCTTTCAAAAAAGGTTCTATGAAACCTGGACCAAAAAAAATTGATGCCATTGATCATTTTCCACGTCCCGCAAATGTTAAAAAAGTTCAAAGTTTCTTCGGTCTCATAAACTTTACAGACATTTTATTCAAAACCGTGCTAATATTGCTGCTCCATTGACCAATCTCCTTTCAAGCAAATCTGCATTTAAATGGACCAAAGAATGTGAACAAAGTTTCAAAACACTGAAAGAATGTCTTGTCTCTTCTCCAGTGTTAATGCCAAACTTTGACCAACCTTTTTTCCTCACAACTGATGCTAGTAATGAAGCAATTGGAGCAATACTAGAGCGGAAGATCGATGGAAAACTTCATCCAATTTCGTATGCGAGTCGGAAACTAAATGGTGCCAAACAAAACTATTCCACCACGTGGAAAGAGGCACTTGCATGTGTGTACAGAGTAAACTACTTCAGGTATTACCTTATGGGAATAAAATTTACCCTGATTACAGATCACAAGCCCTTGCAATACTTGATGTCTATGAAAAAGGACAAAGCAATGTTGACCAGATGGGCTCTCCAATTACAGCAGTATGACTTTGAAGTCAAATATCGTGAAGGAAAGGAAAACACAAATGCTGATGCCCTCAGCAGAAATCCTTCTGATATAATAAATGCATTACAAATCCAAAAAGATTTCTGGGAAGACAAGGATATCGACAGCCGATCAGTTGGAATGTAAAGAGTTATGTCTTTTTATCGATGATCTAGCTGGATACCCCTCTACAAAACAAACTAGGGAAGAAATTCAAAAGGTTGGTTTAACCTTAAATGAAAAAGGAAGGCTTCTACAAAAAGAAGAAAACAAATTCAAATGCGTAGTTCCTTTAGAAAAAAGACCATACATCCTAAGTATGTGTCATGATGCCAAATTCTCAGGTCATATGGGAACTGAAAAAACTCTACGAAGGGTAGAGCAACACTTTTATTGGAAAACTCTCAAAAAAGATGTAAAGGAATACTGTGATTCATGCAATTCCTGCCAAAAAAAAGGAAACCCACTGGCAGAACTCCATTGATGAAATTTCCTCCTGCCTCCAAACCATTCGAACGTATTGGTCTAGACATCCTTGGACCTTTACCTACAACACATCAAAGAAACAAATACATTGCTGTCTTTTGTGACCATTTCACAAAATATCCTGAAGCCTTTGCAATTGCAGACCAGAAAGCAGAAACCATTGCACGATTGCTGGTAAATGAAATCTTTTCTAGATATGGATGTTGTCAAGTGTTACTAACAGATCGAGGAACAAACTTCACCTCCGACATAATTAAAAGTATATGCAAACTTCTAGGTGTAAAAAATACATTTACTTCTGCATACCATCTGCAAACAAGACGGTCTAGTAGAACGTTTCAATGGTATTTTGACCAAAATGCTTTCGCATTATGTGTACCAAGACCAAAAAACTGAGATGAGGAGTTACCTTTAATTTTAATGGCTTATCGGAGTGCCATTCATTCAAGCACAAAAGAAACGCCACACTTTTATTATTTGGACATGATATGAATCTTCCATATCAGCTTCTAAAAACCAATCCCACACCCATTTATAACATTGAGGACTATACTAAGGTTCTAGCAAGTAGAATGAAAGTAGCACACAAGCTTGCTCAAGAACACTTGAATATAGCAGCGGAGAAACAATTAGCAGCACAGCCTGAGGACAGAAAACACAAACCCTTTTCTGTAGGGGACAAAGTGTATCTTTACACTCCCCAAGTTGGAAAAACAAAAAAACTAGCCAAGTTATGTCATGGCCCATATCGAATTTTAGATAAAACATCCCCAGTTAACTACAAAATCCAAAACATGTACAAAGCAAAAGACATCCAAATATTTCATGAAGAAAGATTTAAACTAGCTAAAATTTGCAAACCCTCGGATCTCTCATATATGGAAGAAACTCAGCCACCTGGAGAAATTCAGATAAAAACAAATGATACTAAAAGTGATGAAGAGTCAGTCATAGAAGACAAGGATACAAATCCACCAGTACACAGACATCCTTCCACTAATGTCAGACAAACCAAACCTACCCATTCATATAGATTGCAAAGCCAAGGTCCCGCAACACCTCTTCCTCTTCCACCCTTAAGAAGAAAAACTGCAATTCCAGTTCGAAAACAAAACACTACACCTCATCATGTCTTACATACCCCTTCTTCTAGTGAGACTAACAACCAAGTTGGTAAATTTCAACACACAGGAACTCCATATGCAGGAAACCCACCATCCAGTAAACTAACCTCAACTCCACAAGTACAACCTAAGGAGATAAGCTTAGAACGGCTCGGTTCTGCTATAGAAACTGCATTAACTAGAGGTGAAGAAAAAGATAGCGAAAAAACACCTGGCCAAAAAGGCCTGAAAGTATTCCAGGACCTTCCACTAGCAAAACTACTAGTCCAGATAAAAGTATGCAGGAAGAACATCATACCCAATAAGAACAAATACCAGAGAACAACCAAGCAGTGTTGAAGAAACCAATAATTCAGTAGAGGCAAATGAACCTCTAGAGTTAGAAAATGTTGATAACCAGAATAATGGTAATCTTGCTGATAGCTTGCTAGGATTAATAGCTAAAGCACTCAATTCACTAGGAATAAGATTATGATACTAGTAAAAAGTCTTAGGGAAATCAGTTATATGCAACAGTGGTTATAATTATTTACTTTCAGATTTAATATTCTCTTATTGACAAGGATGATGACCATGGCCACAAAGAAACCTTTCGAAATAGAAGTATGTAGATGGGAAAGATCACAGGAAGAAAGGAAGAAAGATTGTTCAGTTAATGCATGCAAATCAAAAATCTAATAAAAAAGCCTTCTATGAAAGATTCTCAGGACAACAAAGAAAATAATAAACCTTTGAGTAATATACTAAAAACACTAATAGTGAATTGCAGAAGTATAAGAAATAAAGTAATTCAGTTTAGAGAAGCAGTAGAAAGCTATATTCCTGATATTATCTTTGGTGGTGAATCATGGCTACCTGAAGATGTTCCCTCTGTAGAAGTATTTCCCCAACAATTTAGCATATTCCGAAAAAATAGGGAGAAAAAACAGGGTGGTGGAGTATTTCTAGCTATCAACAAAAGTCTTTTGTCAAATAGAGAGCCATTGTTTGAGGGACTGTGTGGCTGTTTGTTGTAGCATTTTGCTTAAAAATGGAAGAAAAATTTTCTTATTCTCATTCTATCGCCCACCCTCAAATGACGAAGAGGACTTACTCCAATTTAGAAAATGTCTGGACTTCTTCTTCTCTGTTCACAAATATGCATCAGTTCTCATTGGTGGTGATTTTAATCTTCCTAGAATAAATTGGGAAAATTATGCTATAGATTCCCAGACTTCAAGTCATAAATTAATAGATATACTGCTTGATTGTGTATACACGTATTCCCTGGATCAGCTTGTGCAAACCCCAACATGTCTCACCAATTCATCAGTCTAATATTCTAGATTTAGTATTGACCAACACCCCAGAGAATGTGCAATCAATTGAAGTTGTCGATGGCATAAGTGATCATGAAATGATTTACTTGGAACTAGTTACCCAATTTGAAAAAATCCAATCAGCTCCCAGATTTGTTCTTCAGTACAACAAAGCTGATTGGGCTAATTTTAAAATTTATGTGGCAAATGAATTGAATAACGATAATGTTAAATCAAATGATGTAAACCAACAGTGGGCATCATTTGTTAGAGTAATTTCAAATAGAATAAAAAAATTCATTCTGCTCAAAAATTCTAAATCAAGATCGGAGCCAATTTGGTACACAAATGAGATACGCCGGGCTCATTGTAAGCAACACCAAATTCGATCTAAAATGAAAAGAAATATTAATGCCACTACTAAATTACAATTCAGCTCCCAGCGATCTCATGTGAAAAGTTTGTTTAAAAAGGAACACTTAAATGTTACAAATAATGTGTTGGGTGTCTCACTCCACAAAAACCCTAAATTATTCTGGAAATATATAAAAAGACTCAACAAAAGTCCAAATGCCATAACTTCAATTATGACACCCCTAGGTGATGTTTGTTCTGACAAACAGGTTATTGCAAACACCCTTAATAACTATTTTCAAAGTCTTTCCTTCTAATGATGGTAACAAGGTACAACCAATGGACACCTTACCTCAAGTTATGCCAGACATAGTCATAAACACCACTGGATTACAAACCCTTCTGTGTAATTTAGATATAAACAAATCATCAGGCCCAGATGAAATTTCACCAAGATTACTAAAAGAGTTGGCTGCAGAAGTCAGTCCAGTAAACTTTTTCAAGATTCCTTTCTGAGTGGAATATTGCCTTTAGCATGGAGGCAAGTGAACATTTGTCCAATTTTTAAAATGGGTGATAAACACCTTCCAAATAACTATAGACCAATTTCTTTAACATCCATTGTTTGTAAAACCCTTGAACACATAATTTATTCTTGTACAATCAAGCATTTAAAGCTGCATAAACTAATTCATAAAAATCAGCATGGTTTTTGCAAAGGCAGATCATGTGATACCGAGTTGGCACTATTCATGCAAGACATACAGTCTGATTTGGACAGTAAGGCCAAGTTTGATTTGGTATTTCTGGATTTTCCAAAAGCATTTGATACAGTAAAACATTCACTACTAATTAAAAAAATGATAACATTTAATATAAATAACCAAGTAATTTTATGGATGTCATCTTTCTTATCCAACAGACAACAACGCATCCAAATTGATGGTGCCATGTCAGACAGGGCACAAGTAACATCTGGTGTACCTCAGGGTAGCATTCTTGGACCACTGCTTTTCCTTTTGTTCATAAACGATCTGGCAGATAGGTGCAGCAGTATGATGCGTTTATTTGCCGATGATGCTGTTGTGTACAGAAGGATTAGGAGTAGTGAGGACATTGAAGCCCTCCAAAGAGATCTAAGTAGCATTGAAGAATGGTGCGCTGAGTGGCGTTTACTACTAAATAGAACTAAATGCAACATTATGCGTGTTTCCCGAAAACATGAACCTTGCAGGGTACCTTACACTATGGGGGATGTTCAGCTAACCCATGTTGATAAAATCAAATATTTAGGATTAACCTTATCAAAAGACATGCTTTGGAAAGAACATATAACCAAAGCAGTCGGCAAAGCTAATCAAAAACTGCGATTTGTTCAACGCACCTTTAAACATTGTAAACAAAATGTAAAAGAGGTATGTTACTTCAGATTAGTTAGACCTATATTAGAATATTGTTCACCAATTTGGAATCCATTTAGAAGTAACTTAAAACATGAAATAGAAATCGTACAGCGTAGGGTTGCAAGATTTGTGAAAGGAAGATATACGTATACCGACAGTGTATCGTCAATGCACCAGGAACTACAATGGGAATCATTAACAGCCAAAAGAAATGAGCAAAGCCTTGCCCTATTTGGATGGTTGCTAACTGATGATAACATTGCTCTGCTCAATGGCGTCATAGTACTGTAGTCTCGTGGATTTAGCAACGTTGTTTAGTAGCGCTGTATGAGGATGACGAGATACTCGAGTCGTCCAGTTTCTCAGTCTACTAGTCTCCAGGCTACTCCAGACGCAACTTCAGTATCCACGTGTGAGGAGGGCCTAAGAAACCAAAGATACTATCATTGCTATGCAAAGAAGCAAGAACAGAAAAGTCCGGTCATTAACCAAGATTCAATCTCAACAGCATTTGCAGTATTTAATATTGCAGAAACCAAAGCAGTGTCTGGCACATCAGCAACAAATGAGGACCACCGAGCTGAAATGAATAAAATATTCTCTTCAAAAAGCAAAAAAACCTGAAAATGACATTCATGTGGCCTACTTGTTAGAAGCCACATTTGAAGAACGACAACAACAAGCACAAATAGGGTCTATCCTGGAAAGTTACCCCGCATTAAAATATGACAAATGAGTGAGCAAATTTTATTCAGATTTATTGTAATAATCAGGCAAAATATGAGTTACTGAAGCTTATATTTAAAATTTGAAAATGAAAAATTCCAAACACAAATAGATACATGTGTTGTCTATATATAACATGATGAAGTTGAAAAATTGATCAAAGTGACAATTCAAAATGTGAATATCCTATGTAAAATCCTATATAAAATATAAAGAACATATAGATACTTGTATAAACACAAGTTTATATTCCATGTAGCAGTTTGTCATGTGATCAATAGGTTTCATACAATTTTGTGTTTTCCAGAAATTAACATTTGTTCAGCTATATAAAAACCTATCAACAATAGTAGTATAGGAAAATACATTACTGGGCCACATTTATGGGCCACTCTCCCATAGACTACTATAGGAGGAACATTTTCAGCACCACATTCCAATGTCTGTTTTTTTTTTTCTCAAGCGTAGCAGCTATTGTTTACACCACTTCCTCCTTTTTTCAGTACCTCATAGAATGACTTCAAGCGTAGCAGCCATAATTATAAAGAGAAATAAAACAATCAGCTATAATTCATTCAAGCATAGCGAGCAAGGCCGACCAGCTTTCATGCAAAAATTTAACAATACAAACAATGACATCATTTAAATAGTGTTTATAGCAAAAAAAGAAATTGTTTTTAAACTTAGTGATTTCCTGCTTTATAATCAAATCTGAAACCAAGGCTACTTGTGTCATTTATGCCATGTTATTTTATCAAAAAATTCTTGTTTATAAAATGAGCTATTTTTTGTACACAATTAAAAAATGAAAATAAAAGTGATTTCCTGCTTTATAATCAAATCTGAAACCAAGGCTACTTGTGTCATTTATGCCATGTTATTTTATCAAAAAAATCTTGTTTATAAAATGAGCTATTTTTTGTACACAATTAAAAAATGAAAATAAAAGTGATTTCCTGCTTTATAATCAAATCTGAAACCAAGGCTACTTGTGTCATTTATGCCATGTTATTTTATCAAAAAATTCTTGTTTATAAAATGAGCTATTTTTGTACACAATTAAAAAATGAAAATAAAATTCATTGTTCATTGAAACGAACAATGAATTTTAATCACTTATAAATACTTTCTAATTATCTATTGTTGAAATTGTATTACCCATGCTTCCATAGACTAGTGTTGAGGTCTTGTTGCCTCACTTCAGTCAAGGTTTACTTGTTTCCCCACCAGCTGTTCCAATTTTCATTATTACATATTAAAGTGTTAGTAGCAAAAAGTCCAACCAAGAGCTAGTTTTATTAAGTACAATAAAGAAACTATAAAATCAAGGATATTCGTGCTATTTTTTCATTCTTTCATAACCTTATAGTATTTTTCCATGGTCATTTTTCACAGCCTCATTATTTTTTTTATTTACTACATCGACATCTTAAAAAAACTTTGTACTATTTTTATGGTCATATTTCACAGCCTCATTATTTTTTATTTACTACAATGACGTCTTTCGTGGCCTCGACCTACTTCGATACTATTGGTATTTCATTTTATTATCCGAGACTTCATTGGTTACTATTTTGGCCTATTGCATTGCCTCTTTCGTGACCTCGATCTACTTCGATACTATTGGTATTTCATTTTATTATTCGAGTCTTCATTGGTTACTATTTTGGCCTATCGCATTGACGTCTTTCCTAACCTTGGCCTACTTATTATTGCTGTTTTGTTTTAACGAGTCTTCATTGTATGCTATTCCACTAGGGGGGCAATTTTGAGTATAAAAAGGGTAACTTTTCATCCTAAAAATCACACATCAACTTTAATTTTTAATTTCCTCAGCGAAGACTATCGGCAACGAATCATCCTACTTTCAACGAGAATCAACACTTTGAAAATACTGTGGCCTCTATTATTTTTGTCAACTGCGAGTCACTTTGTAAAACACTTTGTTCTTCAAAAGCTGAACATCAACGGGCAATCAACATAATGCAGGACAATAAGGACATCATTGGTGAGTATTTTTTATACTCCAAAAGAACTTTAGAAACAAGCATCTCCATTTTATTTGGTGAAGAATTTTCATTAGTGTTTTTCGTGACCCTATACACATTTTCAAATTTCACAAAGTAGCCGATATCCTTTCTTAGAAAAATTCTGAAACATATTGATAGACTTGTCGGTAGAAACTGAAGTAACTGGCCCAAAGACAAAAAGGAAAGCAGCGCCAAGATCTCAAGCTGCAAAACGTAAAGCGAATGCGGCCAGTGATGCAGGACCCTCTACGGCCAGTGATGCAGGGACCTCTACCGTTGTAACGGAAGACGTGATTAAAGATTGGTTTGGTCGTCAGCTCAGTAAATCGGAGGAAAAGAATATGTTGCCGGACTTTAAAGTTCACGAAACCATACCCATCGAGGACAATTGGAAGATACGCATTCTCGAAAGTAATGAGAGTTGGTTTATCGATATTCGCAAATATAGTATAGAAAACAAATTTACGAAAGGGGCTTGTATTCCGGTCCATATTTACCCCCGATTAATCACCAAACTTAATCAAGTGCCTACTGTATTGGGTAAATTGGGATTTGATTTTCAAAAATGAATTGTTTCATATGCGGACAGCCGGATAACTCAAGGGAGCATTTTCTAAATGTACATGTTATCGGGTCTACCAAGGAAAAATGTAATCTTTGTTATTCACAATTTAATACTAAAACAGAATGGTTAACCCATTTAAATAATATTCATGACATATTTTTATCAGATGCTTTTGTTATACATAAAACGGGGTTTGGGGGCTTATTAGCTACTTTAAAACATATGAATGGGTCTAATATTCAGGACCCTAGAGTCTATTTCCAACATATCTATGATGATGTGATGAATTTGTTGGAGGGATGTGGTCTAATAAAATGAGATTTAAATTTCAATTATGTTTGCACATTCATTTTATCAAGCCAAAAATCATTTACGAAAACAATGAAGCAATAATGACTTACGAAACCAACGATTCTTATTTTTGTAGTAATATGAAAATTATTATGCATCGTTCAGAAATAAAACAGTACTTGCGAGAATGTGAAATGCAGATCTTAAATGCAATAGAAGCTTTCATTAATAGAGGTTCAGGTTGGGTGATCGATTCCATCGAAGACATCGATATCAAAATTGGTAACTACAGACCGTATAAAGGGGGATGTTCAGGGAAACTTCCCGTTTCATTAAAAAATAAGAAATCTATTTTAAATATCACATCGAAAGATGCCAAATGTTTTTTATGGTGTGTACTAGCTCATTTGCATCCGGTAGCGTGGGGCGACCATCCCAATAGAATAAGTCACTATAAAAAATTAGAAGGCTCGCTCGATACATCCATGCTTGACTACCCCGTTGCCTTAAACCAAATTTCAAAATTCGAAATTGCGAATAATCTCAAAATTAACGTTTTCGGTTACGATAAGTACATCGTTCCTCTTCAGTTAAATAGTTCCAACTCGAATAGAGAAATAAATCCCCTTCTTCATGACAAACATTACTTTCTCATTCGAAATATCGCTCGATTAATGGGCCATGATGGATTTAAAAGGAAATTTTTTTGTTACCGATGTTGTCAAGGGTTTACTGTTGAAAGCGCTTTAGAAAGGCATCGCCCCATGTGCGAAGAGCATAAATCGGCGAAAATTCTTTTACCGAGCAAAGAGGATTGCATTTTAAAGTTTAACGATTTTCATAAGGTAGCTTTTATTTTGATTTTGAAAGCCTCATCCAAAAAGTGAGTGGCCCGACTCAAAATCCGAGTACTTCCTATACCAAAACTATCCAAAAACACGAAGCTTGCTCTTATTCTTACGCTATCGTTGATTATCACGGTAAGGTTGTCGCTCACGAATGTAAAAGGTCCCAAGAACCCGCTTATGAACTCGTCAATGCCTTAAGAGAGAAAGCCAATGAATTGTTAAAATCGGCCCCAATAGAGTCTATGGTCATGACGAACGAAGACGAGGAAAACTTTCCGAAAGCCACCCATTGCTACGCTTGTCAGACAGAGTTCAATGAGTTTATTACGGGCAAAGTAAGAGATCACGATCACCATCTTCCGGGAAACAATTACAGGGTGCAGCGTGCGTCAGTTGTAATGCCACTTTACATGACCGCTCTTACTTGCCGTGTTTCGCTCATTGTTTACGTTCGTATGACGAGCATTTTATCTTTAAAGCCCTAGGTAGGATTAAAACGGAAAAGCCCATTAGCATTATTCCTTTGAATATTAAGCGCTATACGAGCTTCATCGTCGATGATCTCGTGTTCCTAGATAGTTTTCAATTCTTATCCGCTCCACTCACAACCCTCGCCCAAAATCTTCCTAAGGAAAATTTTAATTGCGTTTTGTGGTTTTTCAAAGACCCTGCAAAAATTGATCGCATGACGCAAAAAGGATATTTTCCTTACGAACATTTGACAGTCATTCAAAATTTGATGCAGTAGGTATACCGGATAAAGTCTGTTTCAACAATACACTGAATGAAGAAGTGATCTCTGACAAAGATTACGAGCATGTAAGAAAAGTATGGGAGACATTCGGATGCCAAACTTTAGGTGATTATCACGATATATACTTAAGAAGCGATTGCCTCATTTTGGCGGATGTTTTCGAAAATTTCCAAACTATTTCTTTTAAAAGTTTTGGCCTCGATCCCGCGCATTATTTCATTTTGCCCATGTACGCTTGGTCCGCCGCTTTGAAATACACTAAAGTTGAGTTGGAGCTACTTACGGATTACGATATGCACTTATTTATCGAAAGAGGTATTCGCGGAGGTGTTTCTGTCGCCAGCCACAGATACGCAAAAGCGAACAATCCCTATCTAAATGATTACGATCCATCTAAACCTAAATCTTATATAGCCTATTGGGATTACAATTCCTTGTATGCTACGGCAATGTGCGAACCCATGCCCATGAAAGATTTTCGTTGGCTAGATGAGAATGAGATCGAAACTTTCGGCATTCATTCCATTAACCCAGATAGCAAAGAGGAATACATATTAGAAGTGGATCTCGATTATCCAGCAGAGTTACATTTTGATCATAGTGACTACCCTCTTTGTCCAGAAAGACTCGATATTCGTCTCGATATGCTATCCCCTTATGCTAAAGACCTTCTAAAAAAAGTAAAAGGAAAAGAACCAAAAAATTACAAAGCAAAGAAACTCGCCCCTAATCTTTATCATAAGAAAAATTACGTTATTCACGCTAGAAATTTACGATGTTACTTAAACCTGGGGATGAAATTAACCAAAATTCATCGTGTTCTTTCTTTTACCCAAGGCAAGTGGTTAAAGCCCTATATAGAATTTAACATCACCATGCGTAAGTTGGCAAAAGATGATTTCGAAAAAGATTTTTTCAAATTAATGAACAATGCAGTTTTTGGTAAAACGATGGAAGATCAAAGAAAAAAAATTAATGCCGAACTCGTTAATGAAAAAGAACGATGCCTAAAATTATTCAGCAAAGCAAATTTAGATTCATTTCACATTATCGACAAGAATCTCACCGTTTTTAAAATGAAAAAATGGTCCATTTATTTTAACAAACCATTGTATACGGGTTTTACGGTACTAGAAATATCGAAGTTGTTTATGTATGAATTTTATTATTATGTTCTAAAATCAAATTATCCTGGAAATAGATTGAAATTATTGTATACTGATACGGATAGTTTCATCATGCACATTCAAACTAAAGATTTGTACCATGACATGCAGCGTTATCAGTATCATTTGGATACGAGTGACTATCCAAAAAGTCACTTTCTGCATTCTCTTAAAAACAAAAAAGTTATGGGCAAATTTAAAGATGAAATGAATGGTGAACCTATTTCGGAATTTGTGGCCTTAAAATCTAAAATGTATTCCGTACTGTTAAATAGCCTTAAGCATAAATGTAAAGCGAAAGGTATTAAGAAACAGATCGTTAAATCTCACTTTAATCATGATAAGTACATTGAAAATTTGCATCAGTCTATTCCGAATAGGGTCATTCAAAGACAAATCATGTCTAAAATGCACGACATTTACACTCTAGAAGTGAACAAAATCAGTCTTACCGCATTCGATGATAAACGTTATATTGAAAATGATGGAATTACTACTCTCGCTTATGGCTATTTTTCAATTTAAACAAAATTTAGATGAAATCATTTGTTGTTCCTTATAGAACCTATCGTAATGATTAAGAGATTAAGCGATACGAGTGTTATCCCCAAGAAAATGAACAAGGGTGATGCCGGGTACGATTTGTTTTCTACGGTGGACTGCACCATTAAACCTGGAGCTATAGTGCTCTGTGCAACAGACTTAATCCTCGCTTTGCCGTATGATTGTTATGGAAGAATCGCAACCAAATTATTTATTTCTGGACCAGTTCATATGGATTGACCCTAACGTGATATTTATTCAGTATCAGTACAACTTGAAAAATAACATTTTTATTCGGCTTTCTAGCTTCGATCCAATGTTTTAACACAAACAGGGAGTTTATACGATCGAATAAATTGCTCATTTTTGTTCGTTCATATTCCTCGGGAAACATCGCACAAAAATGAGTCAAAGCTTGACCTCCATCGCCCGTTTTCAAGAGTTCGTTTTGAAAATTACAGTCAGGACACGATGTATTCCAATCTGTTTCTGACATCACTACTTTCATCATTTGGCGGACATGATCTCGAATATCTGGAAAATCCATTGTCTCTGAAATTCTGAGAGAAATAAATCGTATATATTAACTTATTTCTGTTTTTGTACCCATAATCCAAAAATATAAGCTTCATTTTTGGCACAATGTACTATTCCATTTCCCCATTTTTCGTGACGATCACACGTAAAGTCAGCTGCTTGTGGACAAAAAATTGGCAATAAATTCTCGTATTTCATACAAAGACCCAGTTTTTCGAGATTCACGCAAGGAATATTGAATTTCAATAATAAATTTTTTTCCACGATGCCACCCTTATAAGCAAATAAGGCATTTGGATTTTTCTTAGAAGCACGCATATATAAGTTACGTAAAAACTCGCGTAATGCCGAAAATGTAACATCGTTGGCATCATTTTTATAGCGAAGCCCGTGAATATGATCTGTCACAAAACGTACGGTTCTGACATCCTTCTCAGTCAGCCATCTATTTTGAGGCACCTGTACAAATATATTACATGGGTACGGATCACCGATAGAATAGTATCCCAATTCTTTAACGAAAAAATCATTTTAAATTTGAAATCCATCGCAATCAATAATAGTGGCTATGTTGTTGAAAGTAATCATTCTGCAATTTTCATTCATAAAACGAAATCGCGTTAAGAACAATAAAACATACCTAAGGTTGGAGAATCTGAAGATTCCGTCAATGAGTAGATCTTGCGTCATCGCAACCCTTTCACGAAGAATTTATACCCGTGGATTATTCCATTCCTGTTTCCGAGGAGTGTAGGTAAATCATAAACGCGTCGAAACAAGACTAGACATGTTTAGACTTGTTCAAACCTGTCTCAATAAATCATATCCGAAGGGGTGTCTCTATAAATCATGGGCTCGTGAACAGACATGTTGAGTCATGTTTACTCACGAAACCTCGCCTTTCTTAAACCGGAAGTTAGTAAGAGAATAGGTTTATCCTTAATGGCATTCTCATAACTTGACAAGATTAGAATTTTTAAAAGATGACTTTAGGAATCAAGAAGGTTGACCGAGAAATGCTCGTACCCCATTTCATTGCATCCGTAATAATAAATAAAACAAGGTGCTAATCATTAGTAATTGCGGAACCACATGAACAAAATGACCCACAGGGGTCTGATTAGATGCGCAGACATCGTACATGGCATCCCATGATCCATTATCTCGAAGCCACGATGCTGATGACTTGAACACGTATTCGCCAATATGCACTGCCGTTGCTTCCTCGAATCCAGATCTTGCCAGTTGGAAGACGAGTGCGTAAGCCACTATAATTTTATATCCTCGATAAACTTCGTCCAACAAGAAGGTTAATTCTTGGTTCAAATTTGAAACTGTTTTTAAAGTTGATGCTATGGATTCAAAAGCTTGAATATCCTTATTTCGAGCTTGTTCAGCGAGTTCATAAATCTTTTGTGAAAAGTTCGAATTCACACTTTCGCACGATTGTTTGGCCATACGAAACACATCAATGGCAATTTTAGTAGAAACCTGCATGTTGAATACTGCCTTCTCATTCGGGAAAGCTATCCACAGCGAATAAAAACTAAGAGCTCCTTAGAACGTGGATGGCCTCGATGAGGTAAAAAGGCTCCTCTAGGAGATACAATCTCATCCATATGAAATAGTCAACCTCTATTATAATTCAGTCAATTTCGTATTTCTTTCTCATAACGAGAAACAATGATAATTAAAAAGTAGGTCAAAACAACAATTTTTTTAGCAATTTAACACTGTAACAATGAATTGGTCGCTACGCTTGAAGTCATTCTATGAGGTACTGAAAAAAGGAGGAAGTGGTGTAAACAATAGCTGCTACGCTTGAGAGGAAAAAAACAGACATTGGAATGTGGTGCTGAAAATGTTCCTCCTATAGTAGTCTATGGGAGAGTGGCCCAGAAATGTATTTTCCTATACTACTAACAATGTATTATTATTGATATATTATCTGGAATTTCTGGCCATTTTTCCGTAGTATCCATTGTAGCAAAAAAATAAGGTTTTTTTACCTGCACCTCAATGAGGTTTGCTACTAGTTTTTTTTTCAGATTGCTATATAAAAAACTGGTGGCATATAGGGTACTTTGAGAAGGGAATAATGAAGCTTATTCCTTGCAACTAATTGAGTCGACTATGTTATATTTGAAAAAATAGCCAAAGGTTAAAGGTAATATATTTTGCCTATAAACGTTTTTACAGCAGAATTTTTAACTAACATACATACCTGCATGCCTTATTTTCTGGACAAACCTCATAGGAAATGGTTATTGGTTAATTTCCAAACCAATGTTTGCCAATTTACCTCACAAGAATAATTTCAACTCATATTTGACAAGTTTTTTGTTGATTGTCTTCTGTCAAACATTTATTTTCTGTACTTTTTTAGTTGAGACTGGATTTTGACAAAATTACAAATACAAATTTTGAAGAGAGGCAATCTGCATACAATGATGCTATCTCAAAGTTGAAAATGTTAAAAACAGAAAGTAATGAAATTGATTTGCTTCTGTGGCTCAACACTGCAACATCACGTAGGAAGTCAAGTACAGAACCAATAATAAAAACAAGAAATGTATATCCTGAATGAGTTCTTGTACAGTTATTTTTCTTATGTGTATTTAATGTTTAGTAAAATTGACCTTTTATTACAGATCAATGAAGGCATAATGATGATAAACTCACACTTTCAGTCCCCATTTGCAGAAATGTACTTCAACGATGACAAAAGCATTGCAGGAGCATTTATTCTGGGCCAAGGAGCAACAATGGTGACAATTCAAGATAACCTCACTCTGTTTGGAGTAGTAGATTCACTTTTAGGTTGCTACTATGTGCATCACCTGCAGACTGCAGTGCCCATCAGCTTATGAAGGGATGCTTTTGTTTATGCAGTGCGTACTTATAAAACAATCACTTTCAAAAAGTTACTTAAAAAACACCAAAGCTGGCAATGTTTTTTTTAAAAAGTTTAATGGTCTTTAATTTTTTAGATTATATACAATACCTGTTCCTTTAAACTGTACAACTGAGTTTCCTATTCTTTAAAAGTGTACTATGTTATGTCTTTGATTTTGTATGCAAAGGTTGATTTTTTGTATGTTAAAAGCAACTTTTTATTAAGAGGCTACATTACTAAATTACTTCGAAAAATCTCCACAAAAAGCACTAGCATCGTTTTTATATTGAGCCCATAGACCCGATGTTAAAAAAATGTTAATTTTTAAAATACACAGTCGCGGCAATATGTTTATTTTTTATATTTAAAGTTGTCCTATTTTAATGGTTCAAAGTGCAGTTTGCACCTTTGTGGAGATTTTTCTAAGTAATTTTGGGATGTGTCCTCTTAATGCATAATTGTTTATCATCTAATAACTTGAAAAAATATTTAAAAAATGTAAGAAGGTAAAAATGTAAAAAAATAAATGAGGTTTCACATGTAAGACGTTTCAAGTGTCTCAATAATACTTTAAGACAACTATTCAGACTTAATTTTAAGACACTCCTTAAATTTGCACACACATAGGCACACGCGACAATATATTGTATCTTGTATGTGAAATTTCAATTTCAAACTTAGTGGTTCTTAAATATAGGTCAATTCTATTACCCAAATTAATACTGTATAAAACTTTTTACCAAAAAAAAACGGTATTAAAAGGTCCGGTAATTCCGGTAATTCCGATACAACAAAATAGACCGGTAATACCGGTTATGATAAAACCGGTAATGAAAACCCTAGGCGAAAATAGTTTGTCATGAAAAAAAAATTATCGTAATGTTTTGTCATTCTAGTTTTGAAAACAATTTCAATTTTCCCATAATGTATTTTTTAAAAAAACGTTCACTTGACAATTTTTGCGTCCAAATTTTACAAAAAAAAAAGCCTATGGAGCATAGCATTAGCCACTGCAGTAGGGGGAAGCAAAATGAATATAGATCTATAAAGACACCTTAGGTTTAATACCGTTTCCATTAAAAAAACTGCTTCGAAGTGGATGGAGTGTGGTCGAGAACAGGGCCGATAACTCCACCCCACTCTCACCTTTTTATGACTATTAAAGCTATTATACAAAACTAAAGCATACACAATGTCTGGACAACAAGCAACCAACCAGAAACAATGAAACCAAATTTATTGATCCGTTTGGGACGATTTTTCATAACAAAGACAAAACTTACACCATTCTTGTTCATCTGCTATGTCTACAATTACGAAACATATTTAATTAATTGCTTAATTAAATATTTAGTATTAAAAAAACAATAAATGGCTTTCCATGGATCATCAAAAGGAAGAGGAGGTTTTTGGCAAAGTGCAAAACCGTGGTATAGCAAAGAAACGGCCGAACTTTTGGAAGGTTAGTGTTTATTAATTTTTATAATGGTAACCATGGAAACAACAAATGCCATATATGCCATCATGCTAGAAAACATTGTTGGTTTTTTTTCCATTTAAAAAAATGTGTTACATTTCAATGAAATATGAAAAATTATTAAGGTGAGAATCTTTAGGAGCGACCGCGAACGGCGACCGAGACCGTAGCAACCCAGTGACCAGAGTGTGAGCAGACCGGCGTCTCTACTGTACAACTGCGACTATACTGCTCGGAAAGCAGTCTGGTCGCAGTTAACCAGTGGTAGAATGTTCTTTGTGCCGAGTTTCTATATGCTTATTGTTGTTTTGTTGGTGTCTACAAGTCCGGAAATGCAAGCTGAGCCACGACTGAAGATACTTTGCCTTGGTTACAGTCACAGCGGAACGTAACGCGACATTGCTCGCAAAAGGCTGCAGTCGCGGTCGCTCCTAAAGAATCCCACTTTTAATAGTTTCAAATAGCTGATTACCTGAATTTAGGGATCCCATTTTTTAAAAAGAAAAAACCCGGACACTTAGAAAAACTGTGCTATAATCCTAGCATACAAGGTCCTCGTCAATTTCAATTAAATATCGATTGTTGGAAATATCTTCTGGATGATATCCTTAAAAATAAATCTTATGACAGTTTCAAAAAGGTGAAAATAGTTTTTTATGAACTGTCAATGGAAAATCTAACAAACAGTTCATTTTGAAACTGTCATAAAATGTTTATTTGTTTAAGACATTGCCATGAAAAAAAATAATGTAATCTTTTACCATTCTAGTTTTGAAAACAATTCGATTTTTGTCATAATCATTACGAAAAAATCAAATTATTTTCAAAACTAAACTTGACGATTTTGCGTCCAAATTTGACAAAAAAAAAAGTCATTAGCCACTGCAGTGGCGCCATAAGGCAAGGTAAATTATTTATAAAGCCACCTTAAGCCACCTTCTAGTTCATCCGTTTCGTTAGGTTTTTCAAGCCTTGGCCTATGTTTCTCTTATAAAAAAAAAAGAACAACAATCAATCAAATTTAAGTTTTGTATCTAATTAAAAGAATTTTTTATTAGTGCTAATTAAAGAATCTCGGTTGACAATGACACAAAGAAAGCATCTTCGAAATACAACACTATGTAAGTATAAACTAAAATACAAATTAACAAAAGCATTAGAGGACTTGAAACATATTTAGTCAGCGCATGAGCAATTACTGTAGGTTAGGACGGCACTGCTAAAGCCAGAATTACACAGAGGAAACAGTGTGCAGCATGCGGATTGCAGCAAGCGACATCGTGTAGAATTCTATAGCATGCAGAACCAATAAAATCTTGCAGCATGAGTCATTCCTATTACACAAGAAGCTAACACATGTCACACAACAATTCCTTTTTCCTGTATTCTTCAATGAAAGACTATTATTTTATATATATAATATCCCAGGTCTGTGTGTGTGTGTGTGGAGTAACAACTGTACAAAACCATTGAAGCACGTCGGAATTTATATAAATTTGAATAAATGAACCGTTTTTTTTCTCAAGGTCAACTATATGTTGAACTCTTCCTTTGGAAAGTGTAGAAGGGGGAGAGAGAGAAAAGTGGGAGGGGGTGAGGGGAAAAGGTTGGAAAGTGTAGAAGGGGAGAGAGAGAAAGAGAAAAGTGGGAGGGGGTGACTGAAATTGAAATGAAAGGAGTAAAAACGAAAACGTCGCGCATGCGCACAATTGCCTGTGAATTTTGCTCCCGTCATTTATGACCGGTTACCCTACATAGTCATTTAGGTTTAACCACTCCGTAGAGGAGAATCTTGTTTGTTTCCACTCGGATCGGAAACAATGGCGACAATGTTCGACATGACGCACGAGTCACATTTGTAGCATGCCACAAAGGAAACATTATGCGGCATGTCGCATGCTACAAACGGAACATTATGCATCATGTCGCACGCTTATGAACAGTTGCTAATTGTTGTACGCAGATCATTCTGCATTTCAATACAACGTTAAAGAAATATTGAAAATGTGTAAAGAGACTAGAACAGTACTTAGTAGTATATAACACCTATAAAAGACCGGAAGTAACGTAGGGTGGGCACCGTGCGGTCCGCGAGTCACTCCTGACGTCACTTCCTGTCCATATAGGCTGATATAGGTGTTAAAGGGGTGTGAGCAAAAAACAAAATGGCGGCGAAGGGGTGGTACCAGCTGGAATGTAAAAAGGGGTGAAGTGAGGCGGAATATTATTCGTTTTTGCAGTGGGTGGTTGGGTTGAATTACGCTTGCGGCCCGCGAGCCACAAAACGTGGCCCGTGAGCTGTTATGAGTGATTTTTTTGGAATTTCTTATTAATTAAATTAATTTTCCCCAGAGAAGTTATGAATTTGAAGTTATTGTTTTGTATACAAAGCAAGATGGTGGCCAATTGATTAAATTATGCTTGCAGCCCGCGAGCCACAAAATGTGGTCCTCAAGCTGTTTTGTGTGATTTTTTTTTTGGAATTTGTTATTTTTTTGTGAAATTAATTTTTTCCTAGAGAAGGTATGGAATATTTTTTTAAAGTTATTATTCTGTGAAGGAAAAGAAGATGGTGGCAAATTGAGTGCATTATTGTGAGTGTGTAAGTGTGAATTTGTGTGTATATAAAAAATAACTTTTTTTACCTGAATCCTTTGGTGTTGACTTTACTGCTTCTCTCCGAAGGTGCTATTAAGTTTAGGGCGTTTTAATGCACTTCCCAGCTTATCACAATCTAAACACTGGTAAACTTTTAGCGCAAAAAATCGAAGTTAAAAATAGATAAAAATGGTTTGAACAACTGTAGCGTTTTTTGAGAGACAATCAAGGACTAATAAGCTACAATGTTTAAGCCAGAATTTACCATGTGCACCCGGCTGTTCAAAAATAAATATCTCTAAAATTATAAAAGCGGCTCGTTTCTAAACTTAAACTGTTTGCACGTGAATACGAATGTACTGTAGAAAAACATTTTAAAATATTCTGATGACCTTTTTTAACTTTCGGATCACTTGATTCATTGCAACGATTATTACAGGGTCTAAATGAACCGAAAGCTTTCTTTTGAGCCTCTAAAACAATTTCATCAGGAAGAAGGCTTTGAAAATTCAAAAGGCACAATCTTCTGACGATCTATGACGAACTGAATCGGTGTCGTTGGTCTAAAGCTCAGCGGAATGTGCAGTTGAACTCTTTGTAATTTTAGACATAAAATGTGCGCAAAAAGTGAAGGTTTTGCTAACAGGCACTTAAAATCTTTTCGATTGAAATCACTTTCTAAATAGTTATTTATTGAACTAAAAGTTTTGTTTGTCGCGTTTTTCGAATCATTCAATTGAAGAATTTCACCTGTCTCGACAAACTTATTCAGCTGACACGTCTTTTAATGCAGCCGTTAAATCGCTTAAGAAAAATTTGTGATCGTTTTCGATGTTACATGGTTCAATCTTTTCTAATTTCAAATCGGTTTCATCAATGTTTTTAAAATTTTGAGGTATTCTCTTATATGAGTTTGCTTCCTCGGTCAGATTTTGTTTGCCGAGATCTGTATTAACGCTATTTGAGAAATTTAACTCTGCATTTTGAGGAGACTTCTGCGCTAACTTAGCCAAACCAAAAATTCCTTTATTGCTTCCCAGGCTTTCTTTCTCGTCAAAGTGCCTCTTTGCCAAGTGTGCAAGAGGCAAAGTTGATGAACTGCCACTTTCAGATCTACATTGCTGAGATTTAAACAAATCGTTTGGTTTACGATGACCAAACGACATATTTTTGGTTTTAAAAGATTTTAATACATGATTGCGAGAATGTGAAGGAGCCGATTCCGATTTTTCTGACTTTTCCACTAGCTGATTGCACCTGTGTGGCATTCGAACTAACTGTTCCCATGTTACAGCCCTCTTGAAAGTATGGATACTGCAATGCTTGTGCACAGAAGTGGAATTTACTAAATAAATCGTATAAAAAACGGTTTCAAAACATCATAACCAATTTCCTTAATAGGACTGCCACTGGTCTTATAGATAGATGCCACTTTAAGCAATCTCTGATCAGTATGGCAGCTTCTTTGCTCGCATATGGAATCGCCTGAATCAGTGGCCTTTCAGTAAACTGTAATAATTTCAAGTTCATTGCTGATGCCAATTGTAGTCCTTCCTGCCAATCTTTCTGTAATTTACGGAAGATGTTATGTCAATAGTCTTATCTACATCTGATGCACTTTTAACAAAATAAAGTGAGACGAACTTTATTCGGTGTTCCGAGAACGGAACATATTGAAAATTTTGTCTATTTAGCTGCTACCATGAAACAGAGCTCTGAAAGCATACAGCTCGGCAATGATACAACCGACGGCCACAGATATTGAGAGGAGAGCTATATGAAGTCGAACGAAGGAGAACCTTGGGAGCAAAGTACCTTTACGTTAGGTACAAATGCAAGAAGTGGCTCAATTACTATAGGTTTCGTTGTTACTAAATGCCGTGTCTGAGCATTCCGAAAAAAACATCGGAGTTTATATTTTTTAATACCGAGTAAAATCTTTCAATTTCACTCAAATCTCCTACTTTTCCAAGGGTCGATTATATAAAAGACCAAAAATATTTATACTTGTATGGTTGTGCGAAAATCTTTAATTTTGTTAAAGTGCACGAAATTAAAATGCAAACTTTGTTTTGGAGAGGGAAAGAGCCAGCCAAATTCAAAAGGGGCAAATGAAAATAATAAAACAAAATATAGGTGAAAATTGTTTTTATTATCAGCTAGAATAAGAAAAACACTTTTAAAAAAAATACAACTGTTAAAATTTTCAAAATTCGGCACAAGCTGTGGAACCAGAGCAGACATGCCTCTTAATGTCGGCACAACCCCCTAGAGGTGCATCTCAGCCTTCGGACACGTGGCTGCTGCTGTTCCTCTCCATGTTGTTTTTCAGCATAAAGAGGGTAATCCACAGTGGTTGCATCGGACAATGGTGACAGCAGCGATGCATAATCACTATGAAAAAGTCATTTGAACATATTTTTTTACAAACAAATAAATATACATACATGGCGGCATCATTACAATGTTCCTCATTTTCCAGTCTTCAGTCAAGTGTTGAACAATGCTGCTGCGGTCGTTCCTCGTCGTGCTGTTCTTCCACAAGCAGGGGGTAATCCACAGTGGTGGCATCTGACAGTGGTGACAACCGTGTCGCATAAGCGCTATAAAAAAGTAATAATTACATGTCATTTGAACATATTTTTAATAAACAAATACATACATGTCAACAAAATATTCCTCTGGGTTTACTGGCCTGGTATAGACGGTGTTGAGTATTTGTAAATCATCGTCATTGAAAATAGTTTCCAACCACTGGGCTAAAGGATCATTTTGACCAAGAGTAGAACTAGAGTTCGACCGGGAAAGATTGCCAGCATCATCAGGTTCCACTCTGTAAAAGGTACCCACATTGTCTCCTGAGTATTCAGTGGTATAGTGTGTATGTGTGTGTGTGGTCATGAATATGATTGTGTGTGTATGTATAATTAGACAGTAAGGGCACCTAAAAACAAAAAACCATTAGCACAAAAATGATGTTAATAAAGAAAAAAATGCTAGCCCTACATTGCACTCATTCTCCATTGTACTATACATATTTTTTTGGCAAATTGATAACACAATTACAATGTTAAAGCTGTTGTAAATGTAAAAGTAATGTGGAAACATATTCTGGTAGAGTTTATTTATAGTAAAGTTCAACAATAAGAATTTAGGAAAAAAATAGCCACTTTCACACAAATGCTTATTTAAAACCTGTTACCTGCAAATAGCTAATTTTTTCACACAGATATCTACTGTATCAAGAGGACACAATTCAGTGAAGTCTTATAAATGAACACATACAGTAGACATACCTCTTTACAGGGACCTTTTAATGTTAATTAGTACAGTAGCACCACAAAAAAGTTTTGCACAATAAAAAACTATTTTAGAAATTATGTATACTATTTTACAAATTAAAACTTTTTTCTGTATGCAAATAAAATGCGTAATTTCTAAATATGCTTTTATGCATGACCACTGGAAACAGCAAATGATGTCTACATTGACTATAGGCATCCAACTCTGGAAGGTAAAGGCTCTGATCATAGTATAAATATCACTCAAGCATATACCAGTGAATACCAAGATTATGGCTACAAAGTATCTAGCACAGGATCAACACTATGCGAGAGCAACATTAAAAAAAGCAATGCCTACAATCCTTCAGAAAATGAATACTATGTAAAAAGTTCTTCAAAACCAATGGACAAAAATATGTTGTTTAAGATCAAAGAAAATCGACATATTGGAGTTAGATTATACAGAAAGAAATTATATGTTAATATAAGAGATTATGTCATCAACAAAACTACAAAACAGATCACAGCCACTAGACGAGGAGTGAGCTTATCTGCTGAAGAGTGGGACATTATAAAGAAAACTATACCTTTTGTGGATGCTGCAATTGACTATTTTGAAATAATTTTAGATTACTCCTTATCAAACTGATATTATATATTATTAGCTATTACTATTATGACATTATGCTGAATAAAAGGACTTTTTTAGCATACTTCTTTCACTTCTTTTAGTAAAATAATACTAGCTAAAGAAGACAATTTGTCATGACAAATATTTGTAAAAACATGATTATTTGATATGTAAGATAACAAATAAACCAACTATGAATGTGCTATTGTAGTTTGTGTTAATACTATGAATAATAACTTAATAAGTTATATTACAAATTACTGATGTTACGTACTATTACAAATTGTGTTGATACTATAAATAAAAGATTATTTTCACAAAATGTTTTATGATTTGAAAAGATCCTTTTTGTGTCATTAGATCTATTTTTGAAGGGTCTTTGAAAAACCATGAATCACAATTAAATTTTTCTTTAGGAAGGTTTTGAGCAAGGGTTGCTAATGGGGCGGACAAGAACTGAAAACTATCCAAAAACACAAGATCATCAATGATGAAACTCGTATATCATTCAATATTCAGTAGAATGATGTTAATGGGTTTTTCCGTTTTAATCTTAATGAGGGCTTTAACTATAAAATGCACATCATATGACTGTAAACAATGAGCCAAACATGGCAAATAGGGACGATCACGCATGGTGGCATTACAACTAAAGCATGCTGCTCCTCTGTAATTGTTTCCTGGGAGACGGTGATTATGATCTCTTACTTTACCTGTAATAAATTCGTTAAACTCCGTATTACAAGCATAGCAATGGGTCGCTTTGCGGAAATTTTCTTAATCTTCATTCGTCATTATTATATTCTCTATCGGTGCTGATTTCAACAATTCACTGGCTTTCTCTTTTAAGGCAATAATGAGTTCATAAGCAGGATCTGTAGATATTTTACATTCATGGGCTACAACTTTGCCATAATAGTCAATAATAAGTAATCACTAATTTGTTGACCAGTAGGGTAATAATGACAATGAAGTAATTTGAAACTTGGTCTATGTTTGTGCAAACAAATGTGCACTTTAATTACATTACATGAATTGACATTTCGCAAAAAGATCTAGGTAAAAAACCCCAGTAACAATTAACGAATTATAAAAAGAAATTATGTAAAAATAAAAAAATAAAAAAAGTTTTCTTTATACATAATAGGCACACACTTACAAAAAGGACGACATGAGGTGATCATTTTAAAAACCAAAATGGACGTTTTGATAGCCACATCATTATGAAGGAATAGTGACTGCTGTATTTTTATTATTTAAGTTGAGTAGTGCATATGTAAGAACAGGATTCATGTTCATAGTTTTAATGTAGTTATTCTATGTGTAAGAACAGTTAAATTAAAGTTAAAAAGAATTTTTTACAAGTATAGAAATTTTTTTATATAATACCATGCTTTGAGAGTGACAGGAGATTCAGTAATCAGCAAGGTGGAACAGTAAAAAGAAGAATAAGACAAAATGTAAAATTATGTCGGTTTTTATACTATTTTTAAGAATTTAAGATGGTGTAATTAAGATGTTTCTGACAGAAAATTTGCATAAATATCACTAAGGTTATCAACATCAGATCTAAGGTTAACTGTATGAGGGGTGGTTTTGATGTAATACATTTCTTTTATATTTCTTTTGTAATAATTGCATTCCTTATCAAGGATAATGGAATTATTTAAATATATGAAATGTTGATTGTTAATAGCATGTTCAGCCATTTTGCTATGGAGGGGGTTACTATTTTTTATAGCATATTTATGCTGATAAATACGTTTTTCAAGAGTTTGTTTTGTTTGTCCAATATAACATGCATTGCAATCTTTGCAGTTAATTTTATAGATTAATTGTGATTTTTTTAATTTATCAATTTTCTGTTTAGTATTTGAGAAAAGAGAGGCTGTGTTGTGATAGCCTTTAAAGCAGATTTTTATGCCCAAATTTTCTAATAGTCTTTGAATAGATTCAGATTTATGCTTTATGTAAAGAAACAAAACATATGTAGTATTTTTAAGTTTATTTATGGGTGTGTGAAAATTTATGGACATAGCATGAAACAGATGATCAACCAAATTAAAACAGACACATACAAAATTATTGCTTGCTGAAATCAAATTATATTTCTTTTGAAATGTAAAAAACATGGCTATATACACTGTTAAAAAAGAAGGTGCCAAAGGGGTACCAAATGGCCCTTGAGGGTGAATTTTATCACCTACAGGGTGAATTGTGTCTCCTTAAAAAAAAACCTCTGTTTTTTCTAAGAGACTTCTAAAATACCTACTTCACACAACATGTAAATGTTTATTAAGATAATTTAAGTTTCAAATAATTAATTCATGCACAATTTCCACCTGTTTTTTCCCAAATCAAACATATTAATATATAATTCAAAGGCACCCTTGATAAAGGGGTGCCACATGGCCTATGGATATGACTTTCATTGAAATTTGAAAGTTCAGTTTGTCATGTGATTCAAACTATAAATGGTTGTTTTAAATGAAATAATGTATATTAAATGTGTAAGACAGACTAATAATTATAATGAATCTGACTAAATAAAGTGAAACATTGAAATATTTAGAAAATATTTAGAAAACTATTTGCTGTGTAAGTAAATGTAAAAAGATGGTATGGTGATATGGTCCTCACAACTCATAAATGACTAACAGCAGAAAAGGCAACCTCCTCCCCTTTTATGAGCTTCAACTATGTGCCCATACCCACCCTCTTTATACCTTTAGGCAAATTTTGTTCAATTCACACAATTCAAAAAACTAAGAAATACTATTTTGGGTGATTTTATGGCCCTTAGAAAGGAGCGTCTTTTACATATTAGAAGAAAATGGACATCAAGTTCAATTTATTAAATTGTGTTGGATGGTCATTCAACTTTGTTCTTTTTCATTAGTGTTCATGAACCTTCAGTGTTTTACTTTATTCTGCTAACTCTTCATTTCATTGTCATTTCTTCCACAATCTTTCAGTCATCAGCAAATTCATCACTTCATCACCAAATTCTTCATCCAACATTTCTAAAGGAGTGAGTGCTCTTTATCAGGTTGTAAATATTCTACCATTTATTTTTTATTTAAAATACAGTGGACCAATTGTTTATTTAGGTTGTTTTTTTAAACATAGTTTATCTAGACCTTAATACATTTTATGTGCACATTTTGTAATCAGTTTGTTGTAAACCTATAAATGGTCTTATTTAATTGTAGTTATTGTTTATTGTTATTTTACTTGCAGGGTGGCACTTTTATTTAACAAGTTTTGAACACATGAATTTAAAGAAACTGTTTAACTGTTTTTCATACTTTTTCCTCAAAATGTGCTTTTTGATATGCATTATATACATAAAACCCTGACTTTGGCATATTAAATTTTGTTTGAACTTACAATTTAAAACAATTATGAACTTTAAAAAATCCTGTTTACTTAAAATTCTTATTCTGATGAAAAATTTGTTTTAGCTCTTTTGCCTACAAAGTAGAACACTAACTGAATTCTTTTTTTTTTGCCAATTTTAAAACCTCATATACAAAAAAGTATATTTTTCAAAATAACACTTAATCATTTCATCTAAGAAACAGCATTTTAAATTTCATTTTTTTTTAACTTTATGCAAATGGCAAATTCATTTGTTGTATTATGCCATGTTGTAAAAACAGGAAGTTTGCAACATATTCTAGATTTGTGCATCATTTAAGGGTTAGACATTGTGATGATCCCTCATTTAGAGTAACTTACCAAATAGATGGATGTCTTTTTCAATTTCAGCTTATTCACAGCTTTCGGAGACACTGTTTACGAAAGCATAAAAATGTCACTTGTTCTAATTCATCACTAGCAAATGATGAGTGTTTTGACATTCAAAGCACATCTAATACATACGATTCTGACGACGGAAGCAAATCAAATGAAGAATCATTACAAAATGAAAATGAACCCAACAATTACTTAATAAAAATGCAAAAAGCTGCAGCAATATTTTCTTTAAGGCTTCGAGAAGAACACATGTTCCCTGTATCTGTGTATACCAATATTGTAGACAGTTTTAAAAGTATGCTGCTCACCATGATGGAACAAACTCTTGTTATGGTTAAAGAAAGCATATCAAAAAATAGTTTTAATGTGGAATCTTTTATCGTTGAAGCGGAAGAAATGGTTACAGCTTATTTCAGCACTGCGAAAGTGACTATTTGCTCGTAAAGCACTGTCGAGATAGTTTAAACTTCATCGAACCAATGGAACATAAAGTAGACAAAGATAAAGCTTATTATGTTTCCATCTCACAAACATTAAGTAATTTATTAATAAAACCAGAAGTTTATGATGAAATGTTCAAACCAACAACTCCAAATAGCAAAACATTAACAACATAGACTGATGGCACCATATTTCAAGAACATTCAATATTGAAAAATAATACGAAAACAATTATTTTGCATTTATATAATGATGAGTTTGAAATATGTAATCCTTTGGGAGCAAAACGGAAAAAACATAAGTTAAACTGAAATACATAATACATAAGAAACATAAGTCAAAACTGAAATACATATTTCTAGCATTGCTTGCAAAACACCAAAGTATAAACCAAAATGGTTATGATAATATGTTCAAGCCAATTCTTCAAGAATTACAAACATTAGAAACAGATGGGTTAGATGTTGAAATAAATGGGGATGTATATCACTTCAGTGTTTTACTTGGAACAGTGTCTGCAGACAATTTATCTAGCCATGCTATTGGTGGTTTTCACCAAACATTTTCTTCAGGTAGAATCTATAGATTCTGCATGATATCTCATAATGAGTTGAGTGAAAAAACAAAAGAAGATGATGTACAACTACGTACAACTATAACACATAAATATCATGTGGAAGCTAGCATGTTTAAAGAAAATATTGCTGCATGTGGAGTGAAAGGTCCTTCAGTTTTTTCTTCTCTTCGATTTTTTGACCCAATCACATGTTTACCTCCTGACCCGATGCACGATTGTTTAGAAGGAGTACTCCCAGTTTTAGTGAGCTTAAATGCAAAATCTTTATGTGTAAATGGTCACTGTAGTTTAAATGAAATTAATTCTGCAGTGAAAAATTTTGAATATGTTGGAAAAGATAAAAAAAAACCAGAGCCACTATCCCAAAAGTTTGATGTTGTTGGCTCAGCATCCCAAAAGTGGTGTTTTTTTTCATCTATTACCTTTCTTAATGCCACTGCAGAAAGACAATGAACTTCTGCAACTTTACTGTTATGCAAGAGAAATTATGTGCTACATTTTTGCTCCATCAATAATGTTGGATTCTTTAACAACACTTCAGGAGCTTATTTCTCAATTTTTAACACATAAAATGTTGCTTTCCAGATTTTCATTTTACACCAAAATTTCATTTTTTGATCCACTACCCTAGAGCAATAAGTATGTTTGGTCCATTAAAACATCTGTGGTGTATGAGATTTGAAGCTAAGCACCAGTATTTTAAATCATTATCAAAACACAAACAATTTTATCAATTTACCCAAAATGTTGAGCAGTTGTCATCAACTGTATATGTGCTACACATTCAGTGCCTCTTCATTTTTTAAAAAAAGAAATTGAACTTCCACCATGTGGAAGAAAAAATGTAAAAATGTCATCAAATGCTACTAGGCTTTTGTGTTTTAAGGAAGATATATGGTCTGTTAAAACACTAATTTGCAATGAGATATGTTATACGGTTGGTGACATTATTATATTGGACCAAGTCCATGCAGAACACACTCCTGTTTTTTTTTAAATTTGTTATGTAATTCTACATTCAGAATGGCACGTAGATTTAATTGGTAAATGTTATACTGCTGTTGCATTTAACAAACAATATTATGGCTACACTGTCACTTATAAAAATTGGCTGTCTGTGCACCCAGGTGATGAAATGGATCCAACACCACTATCTATGTATAGAGTAGATGATCAACTTCTTGTTGTTCCAAAAAACAACGAAACACTTGAAAAGTGTAGTTATATTGTAAAAAGTTAATTTTTGTATTTGTTTATAAATCTTATACCTTATTACTTCCATAATTATTTAAGCGATCAAATTATTAAAAAGCCAAATGCCGTCGTTCCATGTGACTGTTGGCCAAGCAAAAAAAGTGATAGCTTCAGATAATTGCATGATTAGCAATATAAAAGCTATCATATCAGAATTTTTTGTGGAATGCAATTCTGGAAAGCAATTTTCAGTTCAAATATGGAATGATGAGTTTGCTGACTGGGTTGATGTAGGAGATGAAGAATTGCTGCCGAATAAAAAGCTGAATGTTTATTTTAGGTAAGTGTTAGTGATATTGTGTTACAACAAAAAAGTAATTATTTTATATTTTAGAGAAACAGCAGATTATTGTACACCCTCTACTTCTGCTGAGCCTTCTCAACTCATACTAGACTCATATGATGATGACAACGATGAAACTCAAATATATAATGAAGAGTATGTTGTTGTGTTATGTTTCTTACTAGTGGTTAAAGATTTTTTTTTTAAGAAAACAATTCCCAATTTTATATAAAACTCCTAAATTTGCTTCATGGGTTGAGGATTTGTTACGAAAACAAGACCCTGCAACTAAAGTGTCAAAGTGTAGGCATGCCATTGTGAATACAATGTTTGATGACTTATTGCAATACAGCATGTGAGTTTATAACATAATTGCCATAATTTTTTTAAATTTGAATCAGTGTGTTAAATTACTAAATATTAAATTAGTTACCCAACTGAACTCACTTGAAAGACAAGTTGTTTGCAAATTCTTCACCATATGTAAAGCTTTATTTTGTTTTATTGTAAATACTTTAGAGAACTATTATATTAATTTTCTATAATTATTTTTCACAAGGCTTCATGGGTGATGTCCTTAAGGGACAAGTTTAAAAAATATCGTTCTTGTGAAGCAGCACTGACAAACAGTCAAGACGTTATTTCTGCCATGAAAGAAAAACATGGCAGGAAAAGAACAAACATGGATAAAAGTAACATGTCAGAAAGTTCAGCTTTGATGAGAGCAAAAAGAAATAAGGTTTTTTATTGCCAAAACATTACAAAATAGTTCCTACTTGATTATTGTTTTAAAAATCTACAGAGGTTTCATGAGGATGAACTTGAAGATGATTTTTCAATTCAAAACCATTTGAAAGTCATTGAATTGGAATCCAAAAAGAAGTCCCCTAATAACACTTTACTTGAAGACAAAATGGCTAGGACACATACATACCGCTATGACTATATCACAAAACATTCAGTCACAGAAGTATTGCATGTGTTCCCCCCTGAAATATGTTGATCAGATGAGAATGTCATTTTCTATATAAATTATTTTTATTAACACAAATATATTTCAGCTTCTTGTGGAGGCTAAAAAACAATGCATTAACAAGGGATCACTTAAAACTTTTTTTGACAAATATGGTCATAAAATAAACGACACTGTATTTGGAAAACAAAAACAAATACAAATCATTAAGGAAGCAATGCAATCAGCAACTGCAACTGAAGGTAAAATTTAAATTTAACTATATGTATTTTATTATTAAATACTGAAATGTTTTACTATTCTACTATTAGAAAGAAAGCTAATGTACCAGTTTGCAATTCTACAAGCAAGCTTTGCAGAAACGTCGATGTTTGTGTAAGAGAACACAGATATGCCGGTGCATCCAGTAATTGTTTGCAATAATGAGAACATTTTTTTTCTGACTGTTTTACGATATTTGTTGATAATGTGGAAATAACAGCATGTTATGATATTACCACATCTATAACATTATGGTTTTCTATGTACTGGATTTTTGACATTCAGTATAGCAAATGTTATAAGAGGTGTCTGTCATTTTTAGACACATACATTTAAAAAAAAAAAGTCTGTGAAGCCTATTCCAAGGAGTGTACTTTCTGTATTTAATAAATTGTAATTTTGTATGTGAAATTTCACTAATTGACTTTTTTCTAGTTTGCTTTCTATAAAATAAAAAATTCAAATCCTCTTTTTTGTTTCTTATATTAAGTTGAAATATGATTTAATCAATGTTTTTACCTCAGTGATTTAATCAATAACTCAAGTTTACGATTTAAAACCACTTTACATTTAAATTTATTTTTTGTTGTTGTTTTGGTTTTTTAAAATGACGACTTTTTACTTAAGAGCCTAGATCCACGTCCATCTTGTTGTTTTGAGCAGACGACAACGATACAAATGAGTGTTCTTATATGGTGTTACTAAAACTGCAAGAAATCGCCTCACAATCGCTCAATTAAAATACAGTAAAGCGCAAAATGCAATAAAAAGTATTGTTCTTTACGTGCTCGATTTATATAATTTTTGAAAAGGTCCTTCTATTTTTAAACAAGGTTCAAAGTCGTTCGTTTTTTTAACCCCATGTTAAATCCCATTGGCCCCAAAACCGTCCCACAAACATTTGAAAAACTCTCGTTAAAACGATTTAGAACAATAACAAAATAATTAGCACATACATTCATGTATTGGCTTCACGATGTTTCCTTTTTATAAATTTTGAAAAGGTGATTCTATTTTTAATAACGTTTAAAATCGTTCCTTTTTTAACTCCATGTTAAGTCCCATAGGACTAAAACACCGTCCAACAAAAGTTAAGAAAACTCTTATTAAAAATGATTTAGAGTAATCAGAAAAATTAGCACGTACTTACACGTGTTTATTGCCTTCAGGATTATTCCTTTTTCTAAATTTGAAACGGGCTTTCTATTTTTAAATAACATTTAAATTCTTACGTTTTTTTAACTCCATGTTAAGTCCCATAGGACCAAAAACCCGTCACCCAAACATTTGAAGAACTCTCATTAAAAACGACTTAGAAGAATCACACAAAAATTAGCACGTGTATTAATCTATTGGCTTCACGATATTTTCTTTTTATAAAGTTAGCACGCGATATTATTTTTCTATTAATTAATATGTGACTTCGAACCGGGAGAAAAAACGTTAAAAAACCGTTTTTCAATCAACAACGATCACAGCGCCTGCATTCGGAGAAATTTTGAACTAAACGATGTATCTAGACTCTTAACTGAAAATCTAGTGAAAATTGGCACCAACTTTGCACATTGGCAAATTGTCACCATTTCGGTGAAATTTTGGCATCCTCTTGGAGAACTGGCCAATTGTCACCATTTCTGTGAAAATTGGCACCCACTTGGAGAACTGGCCAAATGTCACCTTTTCAGTGAAAATTGGCACCTACTTGGAGAACTGGCCAATTGTCACCATTTCGGTGAAAATTGGCACCCATTTCGAGCACTGGCCAATTATCACCATTTCGGTGAAAATTGGCACCCACTGAGAGCAGTGGCCAATTGTCACCATTTCGGTGAAAACTGGCACCCACTGAGAGCAGTGGCCAATTGTCACCATTTCGGTGAAAACTGGCACCCACTGAGAGCAGTGGCCAATTGTCACCATTTCGGTGAAAACTTACACCCACTGAGAGCAGTGGCCAATTGTCACCATTTCGGTGAAAATTGGCACCTACTGAGAGCAGTGGCCAATTGTCACCATTTTGGTGAAAATTCGCACCTACTGAGAGCAGTGGCCAATTGTCACCTTTTGGTGAAAATTGGCACCCTCACTAATATGGTGCCAAAATGCACCATCTGACTAGGGTGCCAATAGTCACCATTAAGGGGGTCACTGGTGAGACAAGATTTTGCACCCCAAAAGGTGCCATTTGGCACTTTCTTTTTTAACAGTGTACCACAGTTTATATATAACCTATTTTTTCACAACAAAAATATGGTAAAAAAACACAATAAGTTCCTGCATTTTATTACATGGCGTATCTTAAACACAGAAATCTCTCTCGCCACAAAATTACAAAATAAAACTCGACATAGCCTACATGTAAATATTCAAAAAATTGAAAAACTTATTGCACCTTTGCACTTTCTAACCTTATTACAGTCCTACACAATAAATGCAAAAACAAGACACCTCAACACAAAAAACAGATTAATTAAAAAATTCTCTGTTCTAAAAGACAAACAATACAAGAATAGTTATTCTTCTAACAATACTAATGGCAAAACCGACAACATACCATACATCCCAGAAAATAATTCACTGACAAAAGATTGTTCCCCTGTTATTTTTGAACATATCAATATACAAGTATGTAACACCCTGTAAGTCGTGATCCCGCCAAAACCATAGCCCGGGGGGGGGGAAACAACTCTCAACCGTCCCTCCCTCCCCTCTGACTTACCTTTCTGACTCATACCCAAGCGGCGGATTAATACACATAGGACCATGGTCACTTGGACCTGGTTACACCTCGCAGGTGTACACAGGTCCAAGGTATAAAAGGGCCATACTCCTCTTTGTAGTTAGTTCTTGTCCTTGTCTTTGTATTGTGTAGATTTTATCCGTACCACAATATGGGCATGAGGACGCACCGTTAGTATCAAATATTCATCCTTGTATTCTGTGTTTCTATACGAGTGATGAATAAAAGCGTTATAATAAGAAACAGCTTGGTCTTTATGTTTATGTAATCAACTTCTCTTCAGAGGCCGGACACTACATAAGGCAGGAGGTATACGATTCCTAAGCAGCTACAACATCTTCTCCTGTCGGTGTACCGAAAGGGGAAGATGTATATCAGCATCGACCGGAAGAGAGAGAGATGGCCGCCACTCTGCTGCATACATTTCACCCCCATGCAGAAGGGTGACTACAATCCGTCTCCATCCAACTCTCTCTGCAGCTCGGATCTTCTCCGTGCGGGCACCGCGCGATGCAGAAAAGCACGAGGTACAGAAAATGTCATCTAAAGGTTGGTAAAATAAAATGGTCGATGTCAAAAGCTCACATTTGGTGGAGGTGCGGGGTATAGCTCCATTTGCCTTCTCCGACCTATCAACAGAAGCCATCCTTTGTCTAAAATTTCGTGATTGTGCCTCACGATCCTTCGTCCGTCCTTTTTATGTAAGAATCACGTGTTGAGAGAGACTGGAGATTACATCAATGGTCAACCGCGTGGCTCCGTTTTTGTGTGGCACCATGTGTTGAAAGAGGCTGGAGATTGCATCAACAGTCGACCACATGGCGCCATTTTTTGTGTAGAACCACATGTTGAGAGAGACCGGAGATAACCTCAATGGTCGACCGCGTGGCTTTGTGTTTTATGTTGAACCGCGTGTTGAGAGAGACTCAGTGAACACACACATCACTGGTCGACCGCACGGTTTTGTCCTTTGTTTATAGAGACACATGTTAAAAAGAACTGCTGCATTGACATCCATCAAGCACGTGGGAAACACCTTGGTAGTAATTTCTTTGGACACATGTGTTTCCATCCTTGTTTGTGTTTTGTGTTTTATGTTTCTATCATCATCACCTTTGTCCTTCAGTCTTCTTTCAATTTCCAAAGGCTCGTATTTTTTATCAAACTTTTAAAGCAATTATTTGATAAATAAACAAGTTTCTTTATATCTTTTTCATGTTTTCGAGAGACATGTGTGTCTCTCATCTCTGTTTATTCCATCCACCTATTAATATGCCTTTAAAAGACGTGTCTTTTAAATGTGCCTATTATCTTCACTCTTCATTTTAATTTACAAGCAAGTTTTCATCCTAACTCCAAATCATTGTTGGGGGCTTACAAGCTTAAAAACACTTTTATCTAGCCACGTGGGACTTTCTTGTCCCCCCTTTTTCTTTGTTCCTATTTTCTCATTGTGTTTCCCTTGGGACCCTCTTATGTCCCAAGTCATCATCTTCAAGTTCTTCATCATCATCACCTCAATGTAGCCTCATATGAACTTTCTCCATTGGACAGCATTGAAGCCCGGCCGCCATCTTGGATCGACCGGACACTCTTCAAAAAGCGCCAATGAAGCGGTTTTTCGCTCCATGTGAGCACATTGTTGTATCTTCTCTTCTCTTTTTCTCTCTTCCAGTGGGCCTGCATTTGCGTGCCCTCTGGTGGAGTTTCTCTTTTTTGCTCTTTTCTCTTTTTGTTCTCTCTTCTCTCATCCAGTAGGCCCTGCATTAGCATGCCACCTATGGGATTTTCTCTTTTTTTGTTTTCTCTTCTCTTCTGCTCTTTTTCTATTCATCAGTGTGCTTGGACTGTGTTTTAATCTGTGGACATCTGCTTTTTATACATTGTCTTGCATCTTATGGGCACTTGTTTTCTAGTGAATTAAATTCAGATTTTTCAGAATTTAATTTAATTTTTCCTCTAGCCAAATTTATTTTTTATTCTGGTGACATTCCACTTGTGTGGTTATCACACTTGGGTGTCACTTCACTTTCAAAATTCAGTTCCTCGCACTTCTGATCATCTCAATCCGCCATCTTGGATTCAGGCTTTTTGTTTTGTTATTGTGTTTCTTCTGTGGAATCCATCATTCTTTAGTGGATTCCATCTTCCTTGCTTCTTTGTTCTTTTGGAGAAAATTCCTCTTTTCTTTTTGTATTTTCTCTTTTTGTGTTCTTCCTCCTGGTGGTTATCAAATGTCACCTGGCGGATTTCATCGTTTCATCAATTTCAACATTTTTGGACACTGCAATAAACTGAACCAAAAGTGGCCACACCAGCGCCACCTACGGACCTCTTCACTCTACTCAACATAGTCCCTCACTGGGCACTGACTCTGTCTTTCTATCCAGAGCCATCCAGCAGTGAGGACACAAAATTACAACAGTCTGAACATTTCTTCTGGTTCACCAAGTACTTAGCTTGTTAAACAATCTTCCATTTCTGCACTGATTTACTTTTTTTTAATAAATCTGAATTAAAACTTTTGATGAGCGGTAACCGCAAATAAGTTTTATACTTTTTAAGTAAATCAGCTTTCCTCTCTTGTTTCTGTGAAAAGTTCAACCATCTTGAACTTTTCCTTTGTTTGTGCCTCTTCTGAAGTTCAGCCATCTTGGACTTTCGTTTCTTTGTGTGGTCTCTACACACACATTCTTAATTCTTGCTTTCCAGTAAACCTAAAAGTGCGGTCACCGCGCTCTAGCTTTACTCTATGTATTGCTTGCCTTTTCTCCAGGCAACTGCAATACTCTTTCATTTCCAATTCACTTCCAGCAGTGCAATATCGATTGGGTGGTGTACCACGCTCGAAATTGCATTGTACATCTGCTGTTTCTTTATTGAGACTTTTGGAATTCTCATAACCTCCATGTGGCCGCCAAATACCACGTGTCGAGAGAGATCCTTCTAAAATCTGACACTCAATAAAGAACTCACGACACTCTACATCAGTTGGGAACCAAAAATCACCACACACCCAGCTGAGGACACAACCAATACGATACAACCATTACCACAAAAACGGAGTGAACAGCCACTTCATTACACACGTCACAAGCGTAGGTAAACTATCGTTACTCAGTGTATAAGGGTACGATAGTGTCGGTTACCGACAAGCACCAAATTACCGGCGCACAGTGACGTCACCGACCTACAACTTTACGAACTGAACGAGTCCCATCATACTGGAACCCGAAAGTATAGCTCAGAGTGTGCTCGAGAACCCTCGGAGCTGCACACACCGACTTGGACTTCATCGGACTCATTCGTCACCGCACATCCACATTACACAAGCCGCATCATCAATCATGGCTGCTTCACACGACCCTACGAATTCCCTGCCTGATCACCAGGGTTCGCACGAGGATCTGTTGGACGCACCCATCACTGATGCAACACCACCGCCGTGGCTGACTGGGGCCGAGTTTGACAACCTATCACAACAAGTGGCCGCACTATCGACTCGCATGTCCCAGCTCATAGACGACCGATTCACGCCGAATAGACCAACTACACCACGGCGGACAACATGCACATACCGATGTCGCGATGATGACTTGGACGCCTCTTCATCCCCCTATGTTGGCTATAGAGAGCGTCACGATCGTTACGACACACACTACACACCGCACACACGTCATCTACCGCGTCACCCTGACTGGCAACACCAAGAGCAGTCATAATCCGCGTCACAGAGATGAGCGTGCGGAGATACCGATTATGACACGTGCTGATTCTCCTCACTCGCTTGTCCGGGTTGCACGAAGTGGTCGCCACTCGGCACCCCCGGAACAACAGCCTCACCAAGGAGTAACACATGGCACTTCAGTCTACGTGCCACGTTTTCCACCCCAAGGGGTAGGTCTGATGCCCACTGGAATGCCAAACGTCCAGGATGGCATCTATCGACCAGCCCTCAGAAAACCCTCTGTGGAGGACTTCAATAAAAAGTATAGTGGTCGCCACCCCGCCGACTCAAACCAAAAGTTTGACGGATTGACAGGTTTTCGTCCCTTCCTGGAAGAATTCGAGGAAGTGGCCCACCTGTACGGCTGGAAAGCCCACCATAAGGAGCAATACATCACAGGGTGTTTCACTGGGGCCGCCCGCACGTGGTTGAGCAAGCTGAGGTATGAGCTTCAGGACATTCCTTGGCCTGCCCTTAGAGTACAGATGGTGAATACGTTCGGAAAACCGAACGAGCAAGCCATCTTGGAGAAACAGTATGCAGAGATGCTCCAGAAAGAAGGCGAGAGTACACAAGCTTTCACCTGGAAGTTCATAATATTCGGCGACCGAATTTACCCACAACTAAACGATCAGCTGCGTATAAGTCAGTTGTGTCGCGCTCTACATCCAACCCTCCAGAGCGCCGTGCATCACGCATCTACGACGTCATTCAAAGACTTTGCAAACGCCGTCCTCAATATGGAGGTGGTTCTGCTGTCCTTAAATAAATGGCCGACAGAACCAAAACCTGCAGCTGATTCACAGTCGGGTAAAGGAGCATCGAAGACTGAACAGGAACAGGCGGCAGCCGCCAGTCCTAAAGACAAAACACACCAGTCTAGGCACGATAAAAAGCCTAGCCAAACTGCTGCCACTAATTCAAACCGACACTCTTCAACGAACCCCCAACCAGACACCACTTGCACGTTCGACAAGAGCAAGTCAACGTGCTATAATTGTGGGAAGTTGGGGCATTTCCTCCGTGAGTGCCGGCAACCGAAGAAGATCGCTATCAAGCAGTTTGGAGAGCCGGTTACCGACTATGACACCGAGGGAGAGGTGCCTGAAACAGACATCATCACTGAGAACGGCATTGAGTTTGCCTTGATACGAGTGGTGGGACAAATCTGCCGGATTCCTCTTCCAGCCGCAGACTCAGCCGCCGGAGCACCTCCACCTGAGAAACCCGACAATGACAGTTCCGACGACTCTGAGGACATACCAGTCAAGGTGCTTGACCGGGCTCCTGCACACAAATAGACCCCGGACGAGTTGATCATTTGGCAGGACATGCTCGACATCCTTAAACAATCTACCAAGTAGATTGGGTGCCGTGAGAATAAGACGGTAGCCGTCATGGCTCCCAGAACCCAACCACCGATGAAGGGCCACTCCTGCTGCCGAAAACTAATGAACTGTGTATGAACAGCTGGTAGACAGCTGTTCGCCTCAGGAACACATGGGGCGATGTCTTTCCAATGCAGTTTCCACTTTAAAACCCTGACAACATCGGTAACAAAATTTTTTTTAAACCATTGTGGCTCATTAATCGTGCAATATTTCGAATAAGAAAATAATGTTTATCATGAAGAAGATTAATTTCTCTAATTGAGTTGGAGCCACTTAACTGAAGAGGAACTATGTATTTATTGTATCCAAAAACATTAATTTTGAGATTTGCAATTTCAAATTTTGATATCTGGTTTAAGGCAACTGGGTATTCAAGTATGGATGTATCCAGTGTTTTTTCTTGTTTCATATAGTGACTCACTATTTGGATGGTTGGATACAAATGGGCCAGTTTACTCCATAAAAAAACATTTGGCATCTTTTGATACAATGTTTAAATGGAGTTTTTATTTTTAAGTGAAACAGGAAGTTTTCCAGAACACCCTCCTTTATATGGTCTATATTTTCCAATTTTAACATCAATATGTTCAATGAAATCAATTACCCAACCCGAACCTCTATTAATTTATGTTTCTATAGCACTTAAGATCTGAATTTCACATTCTCGCAAGTATTGTTTTATTTCTGAATTATGCATAATGAGCTTCATATTACTACAAAAATAAGAATCATTTGCTTTGTAAGTTATTGTTGGCTCATTGTTAACATAATCTTATTTTTTAGACCATCCCTGCAACAAATTTATTACATCAGAATAAATGTGCTGAAAATAAACTCTAGGGTCCTGAATATTATTCCCGTTAATGTGTTTTAGTAAAACTAGTAAACCGTCAAACCCTGTTTTATGTATTGCAAAAGAATTTGGCAAAATTATTTCATGAACATTTTTTAAATGATCTAGCCATTGTATTTTTGTATTAAATTCAGAATTACATAGGTTACATTTTTCTATACTAGTACCAATTACATGAACACGAAGAAAATGTTCCATCGAGTCATCTTGCTCCCCACAAAAAAACAATTAATTTTTTAAAATGGAACCCAAACTTTGACAAATAAGCAGGAACCTGCTTGAGTTTTGTTATTAATTGAGGATAAATATGAATGGGGATACAAGCACCTTTTGTGTATTTATTTTCAATATTGTATTTTCAAATATCAATAAACCATTGTTCACTACTTAAATCTTGAAAAATCTGGAGCTTCCAATTGACCTCGATTTCGAGAGTTTTGTGAGCTGTAAAATCTGGTATTATGCTTTTGTCCTGCGATCTGCTCAGATGACGTCCAAATCATTCAGTGATTGCATCTTCGCTTACATTGGTTAAGGATCCAATTATCAATGTTTACTTTACGTTTTGCAGCCCGGTTTTTTGGAGTGACTTTCCCTTTTAGTCTTCAGGCCATTTACTTCACTTTCTACCATCAAGTCTATCAAAATTTTTGTTTCTCAGTATTTTTTCTATGAAGTATTTACACTTGTCACAAATGAACACTTCCAATCATGCCAGGATTTTTTCATTTTTTTAAAAAATAATTAATGTTTAAAAATGCTTACCAATTACTTCTCTTATGTCCTGCACATTGAAACTTATGTTGAGTTAGAAAATAAACTTGATGAATAAACTTCAAAAAAAATTTTTTTTCAATAGAAGTACATAAGTTTTTTCAGTTGAAGTGTATAAGAAGTATACTTAACAAATTTCACAAACAAGAAACTGCTTTGAGCACAAAAGATGTTGAAGAACAACTGTAATGCTGCAGTCACACTAGGCTGGTTTCCCAGCTGCTGGTTGCTGCTGGCTGGTTGTAGCGCTCTAGCAGCATAGTCTGAACTGCTACTAGCAGCTGCTTTCTCCAGCGGGCTAGTGATTTTAACAGCAGCTGGTGAAGTTGGACATGTCCAACTTTAGCAGCTACCAGCTGGTCATGTGACTCCCTTCCTGCTGCTGCCATCTAGTGTGAACTTTTTATTGCTAGTAGTGGCACTAGTGGTAGTTGAAATGCCACTGCTTGGGTTGGTTGTTGTTAGAGTTTGTGTTTTTGCAAGACGGTGATTGGATGACTTGCACTGCTAATAACAGCAGTGACAGGACAAGTGTGAACCCAAAGCAGCTGCTGCTTGCTGTTGCTGCTAATAGCCGGCAGCAACCAGCGGCTTGTACACCAGCCTAGTGTGACTGCCACTTAAGACTGACCAACTTTAAAGTTAGTGATGAATAGTTGGAGCTGCAGAGCACACTGAGTTTTATGTAAATTGTGCTCTACTTCTATACAAAAATTGTAACCTTGAATACAGCAATACAACATTTTTAGACCAGCTGTTAAAGATGCCATTTTCATAACTATTTAGGTCAAGGCTTTAAAAAATGTGAGAATAACATTTTAACAACTTAAGAATAACCGGACATTTTAAAACAGATGTTTACTGTTAATTTAATTGGTATTTAGATCAAGATTTTTGAAAAAAAAGATCAAAAGGTTAACAAGAATCATAGCAATTAATTATTTTTAAAACAGCTGTTAAAGATGTCAATTTCATAATTATCTAGGATAAGTTTTTTTAAAAAAAACATTTCAAAGATGTAGAGTAGTAGATTATGTTTAATGTTTAGTTGGCTGTGAGATACATATTTATTAATTAGCCAAGTCAAAAAAATTTTAGAAAAAAAAGTTTCAGTGACAAAAAAAAGTTGCTCATATTCAATATTTTAAGTCTACAAAAAAACCAAATGCATGATGTCCAGCTGATAAAATGAAAATCTGAATTGTAAACTATATAGCTGTAAATATGGATGAAAAGACAAAACAACAAAACTGTTATATTTGACTATTTATAATGTGTACAGTACTGTATGTTGTCTTTGTGATAAATGTTTAGTAAGTTGTTACCTAAACGAGCTATTTTTTTTTCTTTTTATAAAAAAAATACAAAACATAAATTATATTTTAATCTTTATTCAAATGAAATATATGCAAACACAGTATTCTACATTTTTATAAAAAAATTGAAATAAACAGTATATATATTATAATTAAAAGGGGGAAAAAATACAACCAATGATTTTATTTTTTTTTTCAAAAAAAAAATATATATATATATATATATATATATATATATATATATAAAATGACTGATTTTTTAAAACAAAAATGAAGCATACACTAAAACATTAAAATGTATATATTTATAAAAAGCAACATATTTATTATTTATAGCATTTAAAAAAATGAAAAAGAAAAGCTACATCAATATTTGAATGTTGTGAGCCGCAGCTGTTGTGCCAAAATTTGTATTTCTCTTTCCCTAATTGCCCCCCTTAATTATGTTATAAGTTGCATTGTTGCGATTTCTTCGCTCGTAAATGCTTCTTTCTCCCAATCTCCATCCATAGTATTTGGACCTTCAGGAAACAATCTTTTGTAGATGCATTTTCCCACCACTCTAAGTAAATGTCTGGTGTGCTCAGAACTTCTGGGATATGATCTTCCATGTCTTGCTGTCTTCCATCCTGCATGTCTTCTTGAAATTCATTTTGTACATTTTGTGTTGGATTTTGTGCATTTGTATCAACTTGATTTTCCATATCATAAGGCACAGCTATGGGGTAGACAACTAAAGCTGTAATTTAAAATTATAAAATGTAAATACAAAACTAAAAGGTATTACATATTAGTGACTCAAAAAAGTCAGAGGGCCTAAGAAAAGTAATGTTCTGAGTAAATGCATTTAAGTATTTTGTCAATCAAGAAACACAATATGATACTTAAATATATTACTTTTCTTACTTGGGCACATGTCTTTTTTTTTTGTATCTTCAAATTTAGAACTATTTAGTTCTAAACTTAAAGATATAATATAAACAAGAATATAAAAAGAATGTTAGAATATAGTCAAATTAAACTAAATTATTTTTATGTTTTTTATAATGAAACAAAAAAAAGTGTATTTCTAAAAATTACTCATAAATAAAATATTGAAATGTACTTACACTTTGCTTCTAAAAGTTTCCTTACGAGACTTTGTGACCTTGTTACCATGATATAGCTGAATTAGAAATATAGTTGAAGAATAACATAAGCTGCCAAGATGACTCTTTTATATTGAAAACATTGTAGATTTTTTTAAAATTAACTAAAGAAGCAAGATGTCAAGTTTTCCAACCCTGAATACCCCCAACATATAAAATACATGAATATCACTTGGAACAAAAAATTATAAATATTACATGATAATTATACAAATGAGTAACAATTTAAAAAAATACAGGGCTATATTATTGTAAGTGTATGCTGAGATAACCTAGAACCAAAAAAAAGTGTTCATGATCATATGCTCGTAATTTCGTAATGACTAGCAATTATACTATACAAGTCATAAAAATAACCTTGACCATGTTTTCTTAAATTACAGTAACTAGAAGAAAAATAAATTTTATTCCCGATAGTATATGTCTCGATATTGTATATTTACAGCTGAATTCTAATGGTAGAATACCAGAATTAACAAAAAAAAGTTAAAAAAAGTTGGAAAAAGTCTTCACTTGCGAAGAAATTAACATTGACATTGGTTTTTTTGCCAACATCTGGAAATAATAAATCACATAGTCAGTTTAGTCGGCTGTTATATTACAATGTGCATTGAAATCCATTAATTGTTTATAAAAAAATTTACACTCACTTCCTACTGAAATCATGCTGTATTTCACTGACATAAAATAAGAAAAAAATATATATACTTCATGGCCACCATTTTATAATGAATTAATCTTGTCAGTGTTTTTTAATGCTGACATCATAAAGAAGTTGAAAAAAATATACTTTTTATAAAGTATTAACTTCATTATGAATGACTTATGCTATTAGAGTTAAAAGAAGTTAACATTGACATTGGTTTTCAATGCCAACATCTGGAAATAATAAATCTCCTTGTCAATGTAGTCTGGGCATTCAAATAAATTAAGTGTTGATAACAAAAATTTATACTGCTACTTCCTCATACAGCATCTGAAACATAATATCTTATGTATTGCAATGAGGTGGCACAAAAATGTTTTCATGCTAGGCTATACACTCGATGGAATGTTGTACAAAACATGATGAAATAAGAGGCTCTACGTAACCTATGGGAAGAAGTGGTGCAGAAATGACTTTTTATATACTATAATACTTTATATACTTGTAATACTTTGTCTAAATTCTTAAACTTCCCAATCCCAGTTTCAAATACTTTCTTGAATTTGTACAAGCTCATGTTTTATATGTAAACATTTTAGACAAAATTTACTATTTTTAGCCAAAAGGCTACAATAATAAATTTTTTAATTCTACTATTTTCTATGTATTTTTCATTAGTATGTTTTGGAAGTACTGTCTTTCAATTATTTCTAAATTCTATGCTTGTAAATCTAAGTTCTATAGTCTTCCACTATCACATTCACAAATTTCAAAGTTTAATTTATTTTCTAAGTCCAGTTTCTATAATTAATGTCTTAAGTTTTCTTTTAAGTTTGGGGTCAAAATGTTTGGACAGGAATTTTTTTAATTAAATGTAGGTCACAAACAAGTTTGGGTAGGAAATTGAATTCACGTATAGGGGAGGGGGCCAAGAACATGTTTGGACAGGTGTTGGACTGGAAATTAAATTAACACATGGGGAAGAGTGTTGGTGGTCAAAAACAAGTTTGGGCAGGTTTTTGGTGATGGAAATTAATTTTAATTAAATGTAGGTCAAACAGGTGTGGACAGGAAATTGAATTGCCACATAGGGGTGAGGGTGTTAAAACAAGTTTGAACAAGTTTAGGGTGGTGACAATTATTTTTAATTAAATATAGGTCAAATAGGTGTGGACAGGAAATTGAATTGACACGTGTAAGGGGGTAGGGGTAAAAAGGGGTAGAAATTCCAAAAAAAATCACTCATAACAACTCGTGGGCCACGTTTTGTGACTCGCGGGCCGCAAGCGTAATTCAACCCAACCACCCACTGCAAAAACTAATAATATTCCGCCTCACTTCACCCCTTTTTACATTCCACCTGGTACCACTCCTTCGCCGCCATTTTGTTTTTTGCTCACACCCTTTTAACACCTATATGGACAGGAAGTGATGTCAGGAGTGACTCGCGGACCGCACGTTGCCCTCCCTACGTCAATTCCGGTCTATATAGGTGTTATATACTACTTTAGTTGCATTACTTACATGTATTATGTTCATATCTTTCGAAATACATGTATATTTGTATAAACAAAAAATATGGGCAGCTTAAAGTTTTGGCAATTTTAAACTAACATAAGCTTAGTTAAAAAAACCATATAAACATAAAAATACCTTTAAGTAATTGAAATAACCATCTAGTTCATTAAACATTTTCAAGTCTTAGTCGAGTTAGTCAAGTTTTCAAGTCTTAGTCGAATCCCGCGAATCTTGAAAAATATACGAGATTCCAAAACTCGAATCTTCGCGCTTTTTTCGTCTTTCGAATCTTTGAAATCCTAACTTGAAAAAAAAACTTAAAAACTTTGGTACAATTAGTTTGAACTTTACTGACGTCCAACGGAGATTTTTGCAACCCGGAAGACCAATATCACCTTATGGTGATCCTGAGTGCCGCCACACTGTTTTTATTATTAACTTAATATTATTTCATCTATTTGTATTTTCTTAATGAATAATAAAGGATTCTTTTATGAAGGATTCGAGAGAATCGAGATGCGTGAGATTCGAGAACCTTTTAGGATTCGGATTCGAGAAAATGTAGGATTCGTCCCACCTCTAATATATATAAAAATGGTGGCACTGAATAAGCGCCAAATTAAATAAGTGTCATGACCCTGCATCATGAATATCGTTTTGTTTGATCTTTTTGCATCGCACGTACATGACACAGATAATTTTGTTTTATGTCATAAAACAATAAAATAACCACTTTAGCTACAAATGAGGAAATCAACACCATCAACACTATAGGAAACTCTTTTCTATTATTAATTGAATTTCATATTGGATATTGATAATTAATATTCGTGACTAATTTCTGTTAATCCTTTAATGCATTTCGTGTGAAAAACGTGTGCACTTTGATTTCTTTTCGTAAATCTAGACGAGAATGGAATTTTATTTCATAGCTCAACATAGAATAATTTGATTTAATTTATGAAATATGAAATTTTGGCAAAGTCATGTTTTGACATAGTTAGGAACTTATATATACGTCTTAGGAAAATTCGAATGAGTTCTTCCTGCAAAATCTTTCACTCGATTGTCTTCAACAGACATCGACAAATCATGTTATCTGATGATCAAAAATGTTACTAATACACTTTAAACATATAAACGTATTATAACTACTATTGTGCAAAAGGCAATACAAGTGTTGTGCGGTGTACTCTTTGTTGTGTGTTTTGGTGCAGTGCAAAGGATGATCTGTGTTATGTCGTGTGGTCAAGTGAAATCCAGTGATGTCTTCACCTAACTGAGATGAGTACAATGCTTATGTATATGTAATTAATGTTTGCTCTTGTCATAACTATTAAAATTAATATGTTCAGCTACTTTGCTCTAGTTATAAAGAGAATAAAAATTAATGCTCCTCTTTAGACATAATTGTGTTGTGGTTCAATAATTGTTCACGAGTGTTGTTACCCTACCCAAAAGGTGAACCCTTTTTATGGCCCTTTTGTGTAGTTGTCCGCCCGACTAAAGAGAGGCGGGGAGGCGTGACATAAGCACCAAATGAAACAAGTGCCAAATTGAATAAGCACCAAATGAAACAAGTGCCAAATTGAATAAGCACCAAATGAAACAAGTGCCAAATTGAATAAGCACCAAATGAAACAAGTGCCAAATTGAATAATATCTAATTTGAGTAAGCACCATTTTGAACAAACGATCTATGTAGCCAGCAACAGAGGCGGGCTGGCCAAAGGGCAACTCAGGCAAATGCCAGAAGGGCTAGTATTCAATTGAGTTGGTTGTTCTTTTTTCAAAAAATATTGCCAATCGAGTATAAAATACCAGAGCCAAATTATTTATTGGATTATTAGATTAAAAAACATTTTTTAATTGTTTCTATAGGAATTTAAAAATTGGAAGAGATCGCACTTTCATCACACCTTAACTAATGAAATGACCTTTGCAGAACTTAAATTTTTTTAAGTGAAATGGTCAATATTTCATTACAGAAAAAGATACCGAGTACACAATTAATCCTCTTGTACTGAAGCATTTAAACCTGTAAACTACAGAAATTTACTTGTTTCAAAACGTTTCTGATTGTCATAACATAAAACACAAACATGGCACTTATTTAGTTGGTGCACCTCAATTGCACCAAATTGAATAAACTCCAAAACGCTGAAAATTTGATGGTTATATTCTGTACTATCAGGTGCATCTGTATGTGAAATATTTATATATTACAGCACAGCAGCCTTTGCCAATGCCAGCTCAACATCCTGCTTACAAATTGAGTTCCATGGAAAAATTTACGAAAGGTGTACATGAAAAACAAAGTGGCTTACGCACTCGACAAGATATTATTAACTCTGGAGCATATGATACTCAACACTATCAACTTCAAAATGGTTTTTGTGATGTTTCATGTTGTTTCTAACATATTAATGCACAACAAATAAACTGTTTCAGATATTCCTAACTATGATAAAGAAAAACTACAAAACCAAATGGCATTTGGATCATCACAACCTCCCAGTTCCCTTAGATCTTGTCATAATTTCACTGAAACTAAAAGCACTGAAATAACGGAAAAAGAACGTATGTGAGATTTTTTGTCTAAACATAACACAAACAAATGTTAACCATTTTCTTTAATTTTCAGTCGAGATAGAAATTGCTGAACGAAGACAATTCTTAGACGAAATGAGAAAAATGGGAAAAGAGCAAAAGTATCGGGCTATGATTAATGCAGACATTTCCAAAGTAATTTGAGTTATTGAATTCACTTGTTTGGTTTAAATTCTCAACAGATAAACATCTGAACACTTACAAAATAATGGCTTCATTCCTATGTCAATTGTCCCTTTTTAGTAGATTACCATTTACAGTAAAGGTAATTCGTTGGTACCATTGATAATAAACACTGAGTTATGATATATTAAAGTCTGCAGCAAAGTGGCAGTTTTAGTTACCAAATGGCAATGAATACATACTGGCTTTTTTAAATAAAAACTAACTAATGTTAAATGTTTCCTTTTTTCATTATATCAGAGACAACGTCAACTACATTTAATGAAGATGAACAACAATGATAATTGAAACGAGTGAATTGATACAACTATAACCCTTTATCAAACCCTTTTGTAACACTGTATTTTACCTTCCCTGTGTTACCATAGTCTTGGGGTCCTTCGTAACCCAAGTGCCATATTTCCACCCCTCTCTCTCACTTTTTAATGCCCAAAAGGTTCAAGTCACATCCTGGTTCCAGTATCAGCGGATGGACACACATCAAGGCACGGTCCCTTGGGTATGGGTGCACAAGAGTAGGTTTACACAGGCCCAAGGTATAAAAGATCATTGTCTTCGTCAACTCGTGGTCCATTCTCTGATATCGAAACTATGAAGTAAACTACTCATTTGATGGTCTGGTGGCTGAACAATGTCACAGTTGTAATTCTTCTCTGCTGTAATATATTTACCTGATTGTGTGCATTATAGTACTATTATCAATCTGCATTCGTCTCGCCTGTCTACAATATTTATTTCCCACAAATGCGTTCAACGAGATACTAAAGGGTATGCCCCCGGCACCGTTTTGACTCAGGTTTACATCACACTCCCTAAGTAAAAGGCGGTATCCGCCCCAAACATAAATCTGAGGTCCATAACAAAAGCTCTACATTGTTACATTTGGTAGAGGTGCAGGGTACCTCTATGGTATTTCATCGCCACTGCAAACATCAGCACCCACAGGGGGGCAAGGGGGCATTTGCCCCCTAGATTATCCATTTTTTTACTTAGTTATTTAATACAAATGTTGTTCAGCACATTTCATTATTCACAAATGCCTATTCACAATCTCACTTGCATTGAGAAAGCAATGAAATATCGTAAAATGGTCTTTCTTCCCTGTTTCTGAACTCAATTTTTGCATAGTACCTAGTATTGCTAATTTAGCAACTTGTTTACTAGATCTGGATATTTTTATTAATTTTTCAGTAACAAAAGTAATGAAACTTTTGTATTGTTTAAATATTATAAATTAGCAACTTTTTAAAGTCCCAGTATCTACACATAAATAAAATGTTCTTCATTGATTACATCTACTGCTTATTTATGTTATCACAAAGTTGGCTGACAACACTGTCTCAATCAGCATGACTATCATATGCATTTGTCTATTGTTGACATTCTATAAACATCCATCCTAAGTAAATCAGGGTTATTTTTGAAAGTTAAGTCAAAGTCAATAAGATTATTTCATATACATGGTCCAATATGGATATTAGAATTTTTTTAAGAAGCAGAGGACCAATCAACATTCTAAAGAGACACCAAATTGTACAGATGAAGCCAAGATGACAACAAAAGAAAATAAACAGGAAAAGGTTGAAAACACTGGAAAAAAGACAAAAAATCTAATTTCTAATAAAGATATTGGAAAATACATCGAGTCAAATAATGACATAAACAATGACTTTAAACTTGAAAGCCTACGTGATCCACGGATTTCTTCCACAAATTATGATTTTAAAGGTGATCTTGAGGAAGGTTCACAGCAGCGTGTATTTCGTCACCAATGGTTATCACAATATAATGTGCATTCTGCTGAAGTGAAAAGAGCTCTTTGCAAAGTGTGTATTCCTTTCTGCTTAACTGTACACAAAGGAATTCAGGGCCGGTATACTGTATAACAAAACCATTCAACAGGTACAAGGATTTCCACAACAGCTGTAAAGACCACATAAAAAGTCAGTGGCATAGGGAATCTACTGTGCGAGCCAAGACTTTTATAGATATGATGGAAAGAAAGTCTACAAGCAGCGCAGAACGAATTAACACTCCTGTGCACAATCAAATAGAAGCTAATACAAAAACGTTGACTAATTGTGAATACAATTATATTCTGTGCTACACATGACCTGCCACTCCGAGGACAAATTTCAAATAGTCGTGTATTTCCTGATCTTCTTCAATTCCGTGCTGAGGCTGGCGATGAAGTGATGCAGCAACACCTTTCTTCACATCAGGAAATGTTAAATACACATCCCATCGTACACAAAATTAACTCATAGACATCTGTGGCAAACAAGTAAGAAGTGAAATTGTTAAAGAAGCAGGCACTTCTCAAGCGTTCTCTGTGATTGCGGACGAAACAGCCGACATTTCTGGTATCGAACAACTTTCCATTGGAAAGGTTACGATGGTTGTTCTGTGATGGCAGGAAAAGAAGGAGGGGTGAACAAATACGTTCAAAATCAATATCCAAAAGCCTTATTTTTTCATTGTTCAAGCCACAAACTAAATCTGGTAATAAATGATCTCAATGAAGTTCCGCAAGTCCGAAACACTAGTGGAACGGTCAAAGAAATTATAAAATTCTTTTCAGAGTGTTCTCAGGAGACGATTGATCCCCAACATATCTTTTTTTGTGAAACTCGGTGGTCTGCAAAATATAAAAGCATTCAACTATTTGCAGAAAATTTAATTTCAGTTGTGAATGCACTTGAAAGTTTGTCTTCAGACCCAAATGCTAACTCTAACACTAGACAAAAGGCTAATCAGTTATACTGTTCATCAACAACTTCAACATTCTTGGTTACACTCCATGTAATTTCGAAGTATAGTGCCATGTTGGAGCCTGTTGCTAACTCCCTTCAAGCAGTTTCTATGGACATGTACAAAGTTAAAGTTCACATACATGAACTTCTGAAAATCATGAAAATGCATAGATCAGATTCAACACATTTCTTCAAAGGTATTATGGAATCAGTTGCAGATGTGGCTGCAAAACTTGATCTTGAAATAACTATCCCACGTCTATCATCCCACCAGTCTCATAGACCAAACTATCCCTCAGCTACGCCTGAAGAGTTGTATCAAATCGCTGTCTACATGCCCTATTTACAGTAGACTGTCATTTCATCATTGAAACATCGTTTTCCTGACCATGAAGAATATTGCTCGATCTAGTTTCACTAAACATATTCAAGAGGTGGAACAATTCTATGACATCAAAAATTTAAGTGCAGAAGCAGAGTGTTGGTACGAGTGGTGGTCTACCAAAGATTGTGATAAAACATTTCTTGATATTCTAGAAGACTGCAAGGACTTCTTTCCAGCAGTGGCCCAAGCCGTAATAAGAAGATTCGGCCAGCAGTCTTCAAGACATTTGCAGTTCGTCTTTCAAGAATGACAGGTAGCAATTTTAGTCAAAATATTATAATAAGTAAGTTATGTTTATTGAAACATAATGTTTTACTTTTGCCCCCATGGAAAAATTTCTGCGGGCGCCCATGACTGCAAAGAAGTGTCCGTCCATCCTAAGAAAAAACACGCTAAATTGCCACATGTTCACTTCGTCCGTCTTTTTTGTTCTTTGTGGAAACCACGTGTTCGAACTGTTGGGGCCATCCTACTAACCATAGGGATCACAAGGGAACAACAACTTTGTCCAACCATGTTTCTGTGTTCAAGAACCGGGTATTACCAGACTGTTCAGTAGATCGGATTAATCGTCAGCCTCCTTTGTTAGAGAGCGTAAGGGTGGACAGCCTGCAATTCATGTGTCGGTGACCTTCATTTTCGTACTTTTTGTTTTGTGTATCCACCACTTCTTGGAACTTTCTCCACATTGTCGTCGCCAAATAGAGGGAAGACATTCAAGACCAAGAGCAACTCATCATCATCTACTTTTATCAAAATAAAGTCAGTTACCGACCTTTTCTTTTCACCTCATGTACATCGGAAAGAAGTTCATGCTTCTTCACATACTACAACCCACATGGGGTGTACGGTATAATACACCCCTCCGGTAGCCCTGACTACTCCAAGGGAAAGTGAGCATCGGCCACAAACTTTATTATCATCATTCACCATTTTCATTTTTCATTGTGTTAAAATAAAGTCAGTTACCGACCTTTTCTTTTCACCTCATGTACATCGGAAAGAAGTTCATGCTTCTTCACATACTACAACCCACATGGGGTGTACGGTATAATACACCCCTCCGGTAGCCCTGACTACTCCAAGGGAAAGTGAGCATCGGCCACAAACTTTATTATCATCATTCACCATTTTCATTTTTCATTGTGTTAAAATAAAGTCGGTTACCGACCCGTTCTTCCTTCTTTAAGCTCATCTACACCGGAGAATATTTCATCTGTCTTTACAGAATATTAGCCATGTGACTCTATATGACCCAATGTACTATACTCTATTTGATCGAGCACTTTCACAACACTCCAAGCAAGGCTCTTGCACTTCATCCAGAAGTGTGACATCAGACACAAACTAACTACAAAACAAACCCAACTATGCCTCTTGCTGCCAGAATACCTGGACCTCTCCGAGATTGTGAGGCTCTGAATGGCCCTAGGTACCCAGCTAACTAGTCAGCTGTCCACCAGCCGCTCAACACCAAAACCATCACGAAGTCAGCATCTAGCTACCCCGTGTCCCCAACAGGCGGACAAAAGACATCATGTCTACAACTCAGATGAGTCGGACAATAGCGGTCACTGCCTAAGTCCGCCTTCCAGAGAAGCACTCTACAAGAACCAAGGCTCAAATCTAACTCTAGAGGTTGAGGCCCAGGTCCTGGATGGTGTCTATAGAGCACCACACAGGATACCTACTGTGGAAGAGTGCAACAAGAAATATGGGAGCCACCATCCTGCCAATTCTATCAAGAAATTCGACAGATAAAGCTGCTTCCACAACTTTCTGGAGAAATTTGAGGAGGTAGCCAACCTACACAGATAGTGATAACCACAAGGACGTCATCACCACTTGTCTCACTGGACCAGCTCGCACATGGCTGAGTAAGCTACACTACTGCCACCCAGACCTGGCCTGTCCTGAACTCAAGAAGAGGATGACCTCCACATTCAGTAAACCGAACGAGAACACTTCTGGAAAATAAATATTGAGAACTGCACCAATGAGAAGGGGAAAGCACGCAAGCTTTCATTGTCAAACTGAAAGACAAAATCTATACCGACTTGCCCGACGAACTCCGAATCAATCAGCTTCACCATGCTCTCCATCCTACTATCCGAGACTCTGTGGGTTCTGCTCTAACACACTCATTCAGCACCTTCACACAAGCTGTCCTACTTATGGAGGTTATCCTCTACTCAAAAGATAAATGACTGCTAGATCCTGAGACCGTGGCCTGCCAGAAAGTACAACACCAAAACCCATTGGGGAATGCCGTGCGGTCACCGCACCAACTCCCCTAGACCAAGAAACGGGAGGAAGCCATATACAGCTCTGCCATGCAAGACAGAAGGGGCGCTGGCTCTAAAGAGCTTGGCCCTCGGCATTTGCCCCGATGTAGCAGTTGGCCTTGCGCTTACCGATAGTTGTCACTGGTGCAAGTGTGGTCAGCTGGGCCACTTCTTAAAGCTCAAGGATGATCTTTACTGTAGTTGGGGGAATGTGACAGGATAGTAATCCTGTTACCCTTATCACAATGGGATTGTGTTTGGATCACCAGTGTATCTCATAAATTTGTAGATCACGTAGATCTCTTTTTCTCTTCTCTATCCTGCGCTAGCACTAAGTGATGATGACGTGTTTGGTGATCGTGAGATTTGAATCTGTGAGGAGCCTATTCATGATTGGCTGCATCCCTCGACTTAGAGTGGTATTCAATCATGGGTATAAAAGGGCGTGCATTTTGAAACTTGCAGTCTTTCTTCAATGTATCTCCAATTAGTGCAGACGCTCTAAGAAAACTGTCTGCAATTCTCAGTAGTTCTGGATTGCCAGAAATGCGTATCGAGAAACCGCCTTCATTTTTTTATATTCAAGCGTATTTTGCATCATCATTTAATCTTTGTATCCTTAGATTCAGCATACATAAATCTATTGAATGGCATAAAAGCACTTTTTAAATCGGTCCAGAAATAAGATAACCATGTTCGGAACTTATCCAACAAAGTGTGTTTTGGGGTGGGCCCCGCACAACTTCTCTAGAAATTTAATTAATTTGTTTTCCATTTATATAAAATAATTATGACAGGAGACCAAGGTGAACAAAAATGGAAAATGCAGCTTAATACATTCACAAAAAAGAAAAAACTAGTAAAAGAAAGCAGACCAAGTGGTAGTGGGTTGAAAGATTTGTATACGCCACACTGAGAATTATACCCAGTAATAGAAAATATACTTGAGAGAATAGCCTAACAAAATACCAGGTATGTAATGTGGTGTATACTGTATAGAAATTTTTACAAGCCATAATTGATTTTACAGCACATTAACAAATATGATTCACGACGAATTTAATGCATCACTTGATGAAAATATGTATGCTGGTAATGATTATGCAAACATGGAACAGGACAGTATGGTTTTCCATGAAAGGTGTGGTTTATGTTACATGTTGCATGTGTGTTTTTACAAAATGTTTTACATTGATAATAAATAGCCCCAAACCACGTGCTTTTCAATCACATGGGTGAACAATGGAACCAAGTCCACATCGGACATTGCAAGATTTCAGCCTGCAATTGGAGAAGTTTCATGACCAGAGTCGACACCTATACCAACGTGTTCAGGGTGACCTCCTGATCACGAATAAAGAGGGTGTCCATCACGGAAGTGTGTGGGATTGGAGTAATGATGTCATAAACATGGTGACTGAACCGATATATAAAACCGTAAGTATCTCCAAACAAGTTATCCCATTTTTGCGATCTATACATCATATGAAACATTAAAATGTCAGCTACAATTAGTGTCTGAAGGTTAATTAATGTATTCCTTGGAATAAAGTAATAGATATAAAAACACGGCACTATCATAAAAAAATGGTAATTTTTCGACATATTTATGCATTTTATGCCTAAACCAATAAAGATATGAATAAACATATTCAGATATTATTTGTACAGTAGTTTATTACCTTTGAAAAGATCCTAACAATGTTTTGATTGCTCAATTGGTTCATAAAATATTTTATTTTTAAGAACAGGAGTTATTGAGAGTTATTGGAGAACTTCAAATCTAGACTGCTTAGAAATACAGGATATAAATAGAATTGATTCTACTTTTGCCATGAAAATTAAGCTTTAATGGAGTAAAAATGAATGATTTCAAGGATTAAATAAAACAATAAGACATTTTTAATAATATTCTTTTGTTACAAGTTTCATTTAAAGAGACCATTACTTCCAGAAACTTCTTTTCGAAACATTGTTAAGACTTACCCAATCATTGTCAAAACAATTTTTAAATTTTAAAATAAGTCGATAAAACCATAACATAACTTGAAAATGAAGTGACTTTTCCTGAGTCACCAAAAATGCCATTTTAAATTTCCAAATATTCATATTCAACTCAATACAACCTTCCTTGTGAAATAATTCAAATATTAAATCTATTGTACATTTAAACGAAAGTAATGTGAGATGACAACACATCAGAATTCAAGTAGAGGAGTATACTTTGGGGGTTTTGTTGCCAATATCTGTTGTTTGCTGGTGCAGCTATCTGATAAAGTTCATTTATATGAAGTCAACTGATTTTTAATTTTTTAAATTATATTAATCCCTTATTTTAAATTTTAAAAATTGTTTTGGTAATTGTTGAATAATTTTTGACACTATTTTGATAAGAAATTTCTGGAGGTAATGGCCTCTTTAAAAAGGTATCTCCTTCTATAACCATCATTATCACTTTTTGCAAAAAAGCACCCAATCAGGTTAAGAATGTCCACCAGGTGCACATTATGGGTGTGATTTTGCTACCATCCAATAAAAAACCATAATATTTTATAACAAAATCTGTAATGTCAAGTGCTGTAACTAATGATCATTGCAACATAAAAAAATTGGAACACATGTTATATGAAAACTTCACAAAAAAAGAGGATCACTTCAAACACCAAAACCACACATCCATCAAATCACCACATCAAAAAAGTTAAACTGAAGACTTAGAAAACAACTTTAAAAGACCGGAAGATAAAGTTTTGCACCTGAAGGAGGACAATTTTTTTTGCATGAATCATTTTGGTAGCAAGAAGCAATTATTGCATCAGTCTTCAGGATTGTGTGAGCAAATACAAACTGTCAGTTGTTCCAAGGTCTACTTTCTTTACACACTTTCCTGCTCAAGTGCTCTGCAAAAAGTAATCTTAAGCATATTATCAAGGTGAAAGAACTGAAGCAACAATGACAAAAGGCTTGACTGTAGCAATTTGGATGCAATGGCTGTAATACAATCTCTAGACAAACCTGTAAACATTCAAACATGGCATCATCTTGCTAATCATTTCATTTTATGGTTGGCTATATACTTTAAAAATTACAATGAGGTGCACAGTCTTTGACAGTGTTAGAGCTTCTGGCTCATTCAAACAAAAAAACAAACAAAATTCGGACAAAAGTCCAGTGGTTGTGTTGTAAAAGAAGACTGCTTTATTTTTCTAAAAAGTTTACAATATATACAGTTTTGGTTTTGGTGGTAGTTGATATTATCTGAAAATCATCTGTGGTTATTACTTTTCAACTGGTAGGGAGTCTTCCTGTAAATTTAGTTCTGCTAAAGTAAAAAGGGTTGGTCAAGGCATATGGTCAATACTTCAGATGTTTGTTTGGTTCTTAAAACAAACACATGTAAGCAATAAAATTAAAGATTGGGCATCTGGGGTGACCATATGTGTAACAATTCTGAGAAATACAAAAATCTAACATGCACTAATACAAAAGAATTTACTAAATTCTACAAAATTGATCTTACTAGATCAAAAATAATTCAAAAATAAAACAAAACAATAAGACAGTACAAGATTATAATGTGTTAATACTTGAATACACTGGTTACAAAAATTCACATATTCATATATATCTTTCAAATACTTTGGGGCTCTCTCTTTTAATGAGTTTATGACAGGTTCTGAGTCAGTTCTTTTTTTTATTTGGTAGGGAGTTGAACTTCTTTTATTTCAGTGATGTCTGGATTTTTTCTTTTGTACCTTTGGTAAAATGTTTTAACTGTTGTGAATTTGCCTTGGTTTTTCTTCCATCATTATGATCAATGATCTCAAATAGATTATCACCAATTTGGCTAGTGATAATATAGGGTCCTATATAGAGAGGGGCTAAAGGGGAGGTGATTGTTGGATTTTCTCTCAACACTTGGTCTCCTACTTTAAAGGAAATCTCTTTTCTTTTTGAGTCATAAATTTTCTTGGATTTGTTTTGCACTTCAGTTATTCTGTTGTGAACTTCTTCTCTAGTGAACAGCAATTGATGTAACTGCTCTTGTCTTAAGATTTCTTCCTTAAAATCAATGCCTATTGGTTCTCCAATGATTCTAGGCTTGTAACCATGCATTAATTCAAAGGGACTAATGCCTGTGGTTGCCTGTTGACTGAAATTAATAGCAAAAATTACATCTGGTAACTTTTTGATCCAATTTCTATCTTCAGTACATGCCTTACGGAGAGTCTGTTTAATGGTTTGCACCATTCTTTCAATTAGTCCATTAGATTCTGGCCAGTAAGGGGGAGTAGTAGTATGTGTAATTCCTACTCTTGCATAAAATTGTTTGGCAGTCTTGGATACAAATCCTTTGGCATTATCTGACACTAATTCAGTGGGTACTCCAAATCTGTTAATCCAATTCATAGACAAAAATTTCAAAATGTATTTGGTAGAAGTAGATGGTACTAAGTCTGCAGCAATATACCTGGTCAAATGATCAATTAAAACAATTACATGGGATATTCCTCTAGTACTTGGGATTGGTCCAAAGTGATCAATGGAAACAATTTCATTTGGGACAGTGGGTACTGTTTTTGGTGATAAAATTCCTTCACTGCAAACAGTTCTTCGGTTACTCATTTGACATATTGGGCAGGCTCGAATGTAAAGGTCAATGTCTTCTCTTAAGCCTTTCCACCAATATCTGGGTCTCATCTTGTGAAAAGTCTTGTAGGTGTCTAGGTGTCCATTGTTGTCATGAAATAATTCTATAATGTTATGTCTAAATACTTTTGGAAGGACAATTGGTTGGAATTTCTCTAATTGTTTGGTCAATAATCCCTTCTTAATGAAGTAAGTGGAATTCTCTAATTCATTCATAGTCTGTTCAATTTCCTTACATTCTTCATCTGCTAATTGGGCATCTCTTAATGCAGAATTCTGTGCCAAAACAATAGAACAAACAATTGCAGCTGGTTCTACAGGGTTCAAGTTTTCCTCCTCATGGCTCAAGCGGGACAAAGCATCTGCATATTGGTTATTCTTTCCTGATCGGTGTCGAATGGTGTAGTTATAAACCATGAGATCTACAGTCCATCTTGCAAAACGACGGTGTATGTCACTTAATCTGAGTAAATGACCGGTTCCCACATTATCTGTATAAACAGTAAAATTCTTCAGTCCATATAAATAAAGATGGAACTTGTCAGTGATGGCCCAATGAACAGCCATGCATTCTAGGGTGTTTGAATGAAACTTCTGGTCAGATTCACTCACATTTCGGCTTGCACTACAGCACTACAGCACACTACAGCTCCTAGTCCTGTCTGACTTGCATCTACATAAACACTTGTTTCAGCATTTTGTCTAAAATTGGCTAATAAAGGGGGACTTCGAATTTTGTCTTTCAACAGTTGAACTATAGCTTCACAGTCTGCATTCCAAATAAATTCTTCACTCTTCAGAAGTTGTTTTAAAGGGTAAATGATCTGATTAAAATTTTCCAAAAATCTTCGATAAAAGGAACAAAATTGAATAAAAGACAGTAATTTCTTTGGATTTTGTTGAGGGTTAAACTTTTCTACTGCAATAGTTCTCTTGGGGTCAATTATTCTTCCCTTTTGGGTCAGCTCATACCCTAAAAAGGATACTTTGCATTTTATCAATTGACACTTGGGGAGTGACACTCTTAGTACATTACTAATTAAACGATACAAAATAATTTTCAACAACTCTAAACCTTCTTGTATAGTGTTAGCACCTATTCCTATGTCATCCATATAAGTAGCAGTTCTGGGAACACCTTCAAAGGTTTCTCTCATAACTACAGACATGGTATAAGGGGCATTGCAAAGGCCAAAGCACATTCTACAAAATTCTCCATGATGATCTTCAGTTATGAAAGCAGTTTTATGTTTGTCTTTATCTCTGATTCTGACAGTCATAAAAGCTGTTTTCACATCTAAAATTGAAAAGTATTCAGCTTGGTCATCAATAATAACTTCAATTACTTGATCTATGGTCCAACAAACAGCCATTTGTTTTACTGTTTTTGCATTAAGTGCTCGAAAATCTCCAACAGCTCTTATTGGTGTGGACTCATGAAATGGTTGCTCCACTAAAATTATAGGGGCACCATATTGGCTAGAGTTTTATAACAGTGCCATGTTTTATATCTGTAGTTACTTTATTCTAAGGAATACATAAATTAACCTTCAGACATTAATTGTAGCTGACATTTCAATGTTTCATATGATGTATATAGATCGGAAAAACCAAATAACGTGTTTTTGAGATACTTGCATTTTATGTATCAGTTCAGTCGCCATCTTTATGACGTCATTATTCCAATCCCACACACTTCCGGGATAGATACCCTCTTGAACACGCTGGTATAGGTGGCTTGCTTGCTTCATAAACTTTCCCCACGGGAACAACACCTGCTCCCTGACTACATTGAATGATGCACTTCGATCATTTGCATCAACATCATCAAGCCTCAGTGATGTCATTCAAAAACAATGTCCTCTTCTTGTGGATGATAGTATTAGCACATACTGTGCTTACCTGCAAACTAGACTGCGTCCTCTCACATCTGCAGATCTTCGGGAAACAAATTGATGACATCTTATATGAAAAATAGGGAAATTAAATATATTCATAAATGTACAATTGGTTCTTTTCATTTTTTATTTTTTAACATGTTTGTATGAAAATATGTTAGTAAAATACTTTGAATTATTTTGTCTACATTAATCCTCAATATACAATATTGTCCTGCCATGGAACAGACCCTTCATTACTTAGGTAAGCTGCCATTGTGTCTCGGTGGAGTTTAACATTTTGACGATATCTGTTGCCTCCTAATTGAACACCATCTTGTAGACCTGCTGGCAAACCTCCAGCTTGCCACTGTCCAGGTATGACTGAATTATGTGCATCGCCTGAATCTGCAAAGCCTGGTGGGCAATAACTTGATGGTTTCTCCAAAAGACAGTTGTAGAGCTATTGTGGCCATAACCATTTTGTTAACTGCTGTTTCAATGATGCATCTAATATTTTTTTAAAATATGGTTTTACTATGCTAGCATGAACACTGGTTTATCTAGCATATTGACCTTAGAATGGTCACCTCCACATGATAGCAGGAACATTTATTTACCTAGAGTATTAACCTTAGAACATTCACTTCTACAAAATACTAACAAACATGATTCACCTATGGTCCACATTAGCTTGAACTTATTTTCATCAAAAGTAATAAGCTAAAATCATTAACCTTTACAAATTGGAGACGTTATATGAAATGTAATATGGTTGTTTATCAGTTAAACAATAATATCCTATTTCTTTAATGTAAAACTTTTTACAAAGTTGGAAACGATCAAAATCTACTTTTACTTCTATACTATTGAGACAATCCATTCTGAAAAAATAATTTTTGTATTTCACTAGTAACACTAAAAGAAACTGAAAGTGTTACAAACTACAAATAGTATATGAATCACGTAAATTGCGTTTTCATGTTGTTATCTTCCAAAATAAACTTTTTATATATGAAAATTAAAAATATCACTGTTTGAAAACGACTCACTTTCAGTTGAGTAGACCTTGTTTCTAAAACATTTTTAATTTCCCCCCCTGAAAACAAAGTTTGAGGTGTGTATGCACATTACAACCAGCACACTAATGGTTGTATTATAAAACATGACTTAAATCAAAGTGAAACTTTTCACATAGACTTTATGGCCAAATTCCAAAACACTACATTTGAAGCTTAACTTTATTTTAAGCTACTTTTTTTAATACAGTAGTTAAACATGTTAGGTGTCAAAAAACATAAACAAGGACAAATAACATAGAAATAATAAAAAACAAAATAAAATTAAAGTAATTGCACCTTGTAAGGAAAATCTTAAGTTGAAACCCCCAGTATTGAAAATCTGGATAATAAAACATAATCCAAAGCAAGAATTTAATGTCACAGAGAAAGTAGATGAAGAAATAAAACAGAAGAACACACATTTCATAGAACAATAAGTTATGAAAAGTTACAACCACATAAGGCAAATACCTAATCTTTAATACATATTTCATAGACAAAACATGGCAGCAGAGAACACAAAAATCTCATAAGTAATAAAAAATTGACAAAATTATGATTTAAGAGTTACCAACATAGGAAAGGGAACATTCCTGTTGTGGCAACCTGGTTTGCTCAATCAAATTTTTTTGATTGAGCAGACGAACTCCCTATGGTGGTCTGCCTGACAGCATGCAGTAGGCTGTTGGGTCGGACGCCATTTTGGTGCCAGCAGACCTCTCACCATTGGAGTCAATGGGTGAGAAGTCAGAAGTGACCACAGTCCCCTCCAGGTGGAGTTGCCTGGAGGTATAAATGGTCTAGTCAGCCATTTGTTCTGGGCAGTGTGTTGTAGGCCTGAGACTGGACAACACCTTCATGCTGGAGGCCAGGGTAGCCTCCATTGTTCTTTGTGTGTTTTTGTTTGCCTGTGGGCATTTGTATTGATTCATGGGGGCTTGGCTGGTTGGATTTGACCAGCCAAGTTGTGTGAATGAATATTACCACTGCTTTTACCGTAAGTGTTGTTGAATAAACATCTTTTATTTTAACTTACAACCAGGTCGTGTTTTATTGGCGACTAACGCGGGGTGAAGGGAGTTCTGCGGGATTTCCACTGTCCGTTTCTGGCATTTATCAGCCGGTACTTCGGTAGGCTCGTGGTAGAAAGGTTTCCACCGTGATATTCTCGTTGTGGCCGCGAATCGTCCGTCGTGTCCGGCGAGAGAGACTCGGTGGGAGTTGATGCTTCCAAAGGATTTACCGTAAAGAGGTTTTCTATGGGTGCGATCCCACCCCGTAATCGGAGTCTGGTGATTGGTAAGTATGGTTTTTATTGGGTGAGTATTGTGACGGACCAGTCGGGTCCTTACAATTGGTGGAGGAACTAGGTACTAGTACCCAGCCTCTTGCACGGTTTGACATAGATTTGACTGTTTCGATGGTCAAATCACCGTGCAACGTTAGTACGCTGCTGGGCATGAACTTTGGTCTGTGGGAAGACATCTCTGTTGGAAGATGGTGACACCGATGATGAACTCATTAGGGATGGTGCTCGGCCCCGGCCGAGTGTCTAGGTTTCCACCGCCGCCTGTCCGGTCGAACATGGTGATCAACTCCTTAGGGAGATGGTGGAAATCCCACACGATACTGCACAGGAGAGACGGGCCTTTTTGGCTCCGCTCTCCGAGCAGCAACTTGTGTAAATTGCGTATGGGATCGATGTCCTTCGGTTGGAAGGACGGTTGTCCCGGTCGGTGATTGAACCGGGAAACGTTCGGGTGTTTTCACTGTTGCCCGTGCGGTAGGCAGCACAGAGAGAGGTGCCGCTGGTGCAAACCAGGCCGGGCACCTCTGCGGGAAGAAACCAGGCTGTTTCTAGCGGATATGACCGGGGATTCCTCCTGCATCCAGACAGCATCCGAGGGTTCGAATTTCGTTACCCTCGGTAGTTGATTCCGTGTCTGATACTTCGGGCCACGTCGCACTGTTAGTGCCACTGCTTGGATGCCCGCTCCAGCGGTTCCTACAGAGGTTCAGGCCTTTTGGTTTTTCAGCCCAGTCCACTCGTTTGTCCGTTACGATGGCAGAGAGGATATGGCCCCTTTCCTCCGTATGTTTGAATTAGCGGTTTGGCGGTTCATTGAACTGTCGAAATGTGTGTGTCCAGGCGAAAACGAAAGCTGTCGGCTCATTCGTTTCAAACAGAAGCTCCTGATAGCCATCACCAATCAAATGTTCAGTTTCCAGGCCGAGATGGTAGAGGCATTTTCCCATAGGGCACAGCTTGTGGAAGCTGATATGCTGACGGCAGGTAAATTACCTGCCCGTACCAGAGTGGTTCTTCAGGACCGGGCAAATGTCCAGTCCTCCAGTGCCACGGCTAGCTCTGGGAGCTCTGCCAAAGCTTCTTCATACCTGTTGGATGCGAAGGCCGCTGTACCGTCTAAGTCGGACAAAGCACTAGCCAAGACCGGGGGGGTAAAAAGGGAAGGAATTAAGCGAGCTCTGGTGGAGGACAGCCGGTGGCAATGCCTCGTGGTGCGGACTGTGGGTCAGGAGAATCACTCCGGTGAGTCGACCCGTGTTTTGGGTGTAACCAAATGGGGCACCTGAGACGGGACTGTCCTGATGCTGCAGCAAAGATACACGTTGCCAGAGTGATGCCTGGCGCAAGCCAGAAGCTCCAGCCAACACCAGGCTTAGCACCGGTGTGGCTGGAGGGTCGCAAGTACCTGGCCACCATAATCGATGGCCAGTTCTACCATAGACTCGTGGAGGATGATGGAAAAGAAGTCTTCATTAAACTGCCGCCAGTGACCACTGAACTGAGTGGTGAGCGACCAGGAATGCTTAAAAACTGTGCTGAAAGAATGTACCTTTGGATGGTTTCCAGATATGTGGATGTCCTGCGAGGAGCAGGGGTGCCTCTGGCAAGGTCTGCAGACCCGGAAGTTACCCAGTGGGTTTTTCCGATGCCATGCTCCACATTGGAGGCCGTGGTGGCCCAGTTGGATAACTGGTTTGCTCCCTCACCCTATATGCCTAGTGGTGAGGTGCTGGATCGTGCACTCATCGAGCAGGTGAAAGGAGTTGGTGTGCCCATACCTTCCGCCGGGCCTGGGAAGTCTAGTTAGTGAGGCTGGTTCCCAAACTTCTGCATGTCTGGTGTTACCGTCACGTGTGGATGGTAATGTGGACTGGTTCGATGGTGGGAACCAATGGGGTCCCATTCCTGAACTTCAGAGCCAGGCATATGCTTGGGGTGCACCAAGGGTGTATGTATCCATTGGCAATTGCCTCCTTGTGGAGATCATCGTGGACACGGGGCCGATGTTTTGGTCCTAATTATGAGGGTGGCACAAGCGATGGGGTTACCCATAGAGGTACTAGAGGTACCGTCATGCCTACTTGGCATAGATGGGTACTCCATTGTAGTAGAAGGTGTTGCATTGGTGGACTTTACCATCCACCGGAATACCATCAAGGTGTCTCTTCTCCTTGTGAAGGGGAAGAGTGAAGCGATTTTGGGCGTTAATTACGCCACACGCTTCGGCTTGATGGTAGATATCATGCACCGGAAAGTGAATTTCTAGGAGGATGTCTAGACTGCACATCCAGATGTCCTTCAAGCTGCATACACCTATCAAGCACTTGGGAAACCTGTAGAGGTGGAATCTGTTCCACCACTGATACCAGAGGCTCGGCCTCATGGTCGGCAACTCCCAGAAGTCCCGCCGGCACTTGAGAAGGTTGACGGGTGGGTGAACCTTGTTTCACAAGAGCTTCACAAGACCAGAGTTCCTATCGGGAGTGGGGAAGTTTGTTGATTGCGTATGAGGAAGAACGTCTGGCTACCAGCCCATGCACGTGTCGTATCGGTGAGGTTGGTAGAGCATGCCAGCCCTGGCCAGCTGCTTCTTGTGGAGCCTCAATGCAAAGCCTTAGGTGGATGTGGTGTGTTGGCTGTGGCAGGAATTGCCCATGCCAACAGGTTGGGCGAGTACGATATCTGGCTCAAGAACGTGAGAGATGCACATATAGCCCTGGATACAAGGGAGGGTGTGGCCATGGCTCAAGCTGTGGAGACTGCCCTTGTGGTAGGACTGGAAGAGCCATCTGAGTTGAGAGGGGGAGGCCCCACTCATGTGATGGTTCGACCAGGAAAGGCAATGTCAAAGTTGAGAGGGGCTTCCGGAAGTAGATGCCGAGTCTTCAACGTAACAACGGCTCCTACACTCAAAAAGTGTCAAGATTGGTCCCTATCTAAAGTGTGATGAGGCGAGACAACTTCGGGAGTTGCTACTGGAGCACCAGGATCATTTTGCATTCGATTACACCAAGTTGGGTGAAACCTCCTTGGTCGAACATACAATTGATACCAGTGGGCAACCTCTGGTGCGAGAAGGATTGTGTCGAACCGCTCCAGCAACCAGTGCTATCGAAAAAGAGGTGGCAAAGATGTTGCATGCAGGGGTTATCCAACCTTCGCATAGTCCCTACGCAAGCCTTATCTTGCTTGTTCACAAGAAGGATGGTGGCTTTCGTTTTTGTGTGAACTACCAGAGACTTAACTCCCAGACGAAGCTGGATCAGTATCCATTGCCTCGCATCGATGATGTGCTCAATTTGTTGGCCGGTGCGAAGTTCTTCGCAACCTTGAACCTGGGTAGTGGGTACTGGCAGGTTCGGATGGCTGAGCCAGATGTTGAGAAAACAGCATTTATTTGCTCTCAAGGTCTGTTAAGAGTTCTGAAAAATGCCTTTCTGGCTCTGTAATGCTCGAGCCACAATGCAGGAGAATACACAGGTCTATCCATATCAGTTGTTGTTTGGCCGTGAGCCTCGGATGGAAATTGACAACCTCATTCCGGATGGTCCGATCAGTGACTTGCCTGACCAGCAAGCCATGGAGGAGCCAGTGCATCAGAGATTGACCGCTGCTCAGATAAGGCAAAATAAGCAGTATGACTGCGGCCGAGTGCAGCCGCCCCTATACCTGCCTGGATCACAGGTGTAGATTGGGGACCAAGCTGGGAAGCTCGGCCAAGCAAAGAAATGGAGTTTAGCAAATAAAGCTGAACGTGGTATGGTCGTTTCGCAGTATTCCAACCTAGTCTACGAGGTAGAATTTGTAGATGGATATGGTCGGAATTTGCAAGACCAGTTTCATGTTGACAACTTGAAACCGTACGTACCCACCTGCACCGCGAGGGAGGAAGATAGACTTTGAGTCTGACACCTCCTCCGATGCAGGCAGTGACGATACAGATGCTAAACCGGAGGTTTCGGCGGGGAGTAGTGTTACTCCAGTGCCAAAACCACCGTCCATTTCTTTGAAAGTCTACTGACTCTGAGGCGGAGAACCTCCTCCACCTTGATATAATCTCCATCTGCAGAAACCGAGGGTGTTTGAGGTGAGTGGGTTTTCCCCCAGAATTGGGCATGATACACTCCAGGGAAATCTTAATGAGCCCCTGCCATGGTGGGAGAGAGCCGGTTGTCCGCTAGTTTGGGCGGATGGCTGAGAGAGGAGCTAGACTTGCCTGTGTTGGAACCGCAAGGACCACCGTGGGCGACCCACCGTGGGTTGTCTGACTGAAAGTCCTAAGAAATCAGACACTAAATGGAAGAAAACATCCAGAAAGACCTCCATCTCCATGCCTGTTAGGATTAATGTGAAGCCTCCCCAGGCCAGTCTGTTCTCACAGAGACTCACCGTGTGTCTGCTCCTAAAATGGCAGGCAATGGTGAAACCTCCATGGTGATCAAGGATGAGGCAGCTGAAGAAGATTTAGCCACCCATCCACGGTTAGATGCTGCTCCCATGGTGAATTTATGGCCAAGGGACAGGCCTTCCCACCTCGCAAACCGAGGAGCCAGGAGGATCGAGTTCGAATCCTCCAGGCGCAAGCAGCTAGTTTGCACTGTGTCATTGCTTGTGCAATGCGTGCAACTGACTGTCAGGAGTACGAGCTCCAGGCTGTGCAGCTTTCTCCCCTGCAGCAAACTCCAGCCAGGGTTCCGCTCGGTACAGGGAAACCTCCTGTCGGTCGTGGTGTCGCTCCGATGGGGAGCGCCAACATTTTTAAAATATAGTTTTGAGTAAATTCATGAATGATTTTTTTTTAACTTTTAAAATAATAGCTTTGTGTTCATTCATGAATGATTGTTTTTTAACTTTTAAAGTAATAGCTTTGTGTTCATTCATGAATGATTTTTTTTTAACTTTTAAAATAGTAGTTCTGAGTTAATTTAAAAATAATGTTTCTTACTTTTAAAATAGTAGTTCTGAGTTAATTTAAAAATAATGTTTCTAACTTTTAAAATAGTTTTTCTGAGTTAATTTAAAAATAATGTTTCTAACTTTTAAAATAGTTTTTCTGAGTTAATTTAAAAATAATGTTTCTAACTTTTAAAATAGTATGTTCAAGTTTAATTCATGAATAACTTTTGATAACTCTGTTAGAGGCTAAATTGGAGAAATTTAACCTCTAACATGAACAAACATATTGCACCACAATATGTAATAAAAATACAAAAATTGCACACGACGAAATAAGTAAAGAAGTAATTAGTGACAGGAAACAAAGAAAAAAATCAAGATTCAAAAAAAAGATTAGTTCAAGCAGGAAACTAAATGAAAGAAATATACCAGAAGCAAAAAGAGAAAGGGTGGTAAAGACAGGAAATAAAGTGTTAAACAAAAAATAAAAAATTAATTAATAAAAAATAAAACAAACCAATTTGACATAAACATTCAAAGATCAAAATTTTGACACTTCAAAATTTAATTAAAAAAATTGTAAGTCAAATAAACGAGTGATAAAAAATTCAGATAAAGAAAAGAAACTGAAAAAACCAAAAAGTAGATCCTATCAAAGAAAAATTCATAAGTCCTGATGCCTCATAGCGAAACACTAAAAAATGATAAACCAAAAAGGAGTAAACAAAGTCCGGAAGTTGAAAAAATATAAAAGGATAAACTTTTAAAATAAAAAGCAGTCGCAAAAATGTAGTCCATCAATGAGTTCACTGGGGAAGGAGGTTTTAAAGAGTCTGTGGTAAAGTGAGTTAAGAAAGTGAGTTGAGAAAGTAAATTAAGAAAGTGAGTTTACAAAGTGAGTTAAGAAAGTGAGTTTAAGAAAGTGAATTAAGAGAGTTTAAAAGTGAGTTTAGAAGAGGAAGAATATTTGAAGTTGAAAGTATAAGTGTGCCTAGAAGATAATTGAGTGTCGGTAAAAGAAGAAAAAGGGAACATAAAGAAGGAAGAGATAAAGAAGGCAACAAGGAAAAGGTAACCCTAAATTAAAAATTATTCTTAGTTGGCCAAAGGGAAGGGGTATTGCGAAAGGTTACCCTAGAGAGATAATAGAGAAAAGAGGAGTGGGAAAAAGGGTTTAGGGTCAATTCTAATACCAGTTGAGGTAGTACAGAAAGCCAGGTATAAGTTAAGTTGTACAAGAATTTGAGTTAACAAATTAATTTCATTTATAATAATTTATGTAAAGGAATGCACAAGGTACAGACGTAGCAATAAGTATTATATAATTGAAGTTTAATTAATTTGTTTGAAGAACTACCAATAAAATACTCAATATAGAAAATTATAATAGCTCTAAGTAAGGCATTTTTTATATTTAATATTGTTTAAACCAACATGTAAACCCACCTTATTTTATGTAATACCACATAATGATAAAATAAAAATTGTGTATGTTTAAACTCTATACATTTTTATTTTCGGCTTCAAATTGTACAGAAGTCTTCATTGACTTAAAGAACCTGCAATTACAAAACTGAAACCTCTCTCATTGCATCTGTTCAGTCAGAAACTCATCTTCTTCACAAGGTGAGGTAAAGATAACAAGGAGGAGAACTCAACAAGTGGTGCAGTCGACAGGATTTAAATTTAAATTTATTGGCTTAGGTAATGAGAATTGCAGGGTTTACTTATTTTGTGAATTGGTTAATGGGATTGTTTGATAAATGTTGTATTGGGTGAATTTGATTATTGGTTTAGTAGAATTGTTGGGTTTGCAAAAATTTGAGGTTTTGGGATTTGGTATCATTCTATAGAAGTTATTGAATTTAATTAATTAGTGTGTGTTGTGGTTATTGAAGTGGATTTTTGATATTGTTTTGTGAACCCAGGTAGAAAATCCCGGGGTAAATTTAAAAGGGCCAACTTAAGTGCATGATAGTTTAAGTTGAATTTTTGTTTATTTCATTGGTTTTAATTTGGAGAAGGGAAAGTGTTTTAATTTGGTGGAAGTGTTTTGCTGTTCGCTCCCACAAATACACGCACGTGTTAGGTGTTGAAAAAATAAGTAAAGCAACACCTAACAATAATTTGAGAGAGGGGCAGAAATTAGTAAAAGAAAAATTTTTAAATAAAGTTAAAAAGAGAAAGAGGCGGAGCTAGAAAGAGAAACACTGAAAAAGAAGTAAAAAAGAGAAGAAAAAATGAGGAAGTAAAAAAGAGAAGAAAAAATGAGGAAGTAAAAAATGGCGGGAAAGTAGTAGTAAAAGAGGGGGTGGATAAAGTATGAATGAATCACACCCACACACACACACACACACTCATAGTAAACAGAGGCAAAAAGGTTAGAGGCTGAAAAAAGTAAAAGAAACCTACCCACCCATAAGAGAATGATGAAGCAAGAAGAAAGTCAAAGAAGGGGGAAAACGAAAAAGAAACCCACCCACTTATGTAAAAAGTAATAAAAAGTTTTAAAGAAAACAAGAGAGGGGGGAAATAGAAAGACAAAACCCACCCACACACACTTTAGAAGGGTGAGCCCAACTAAGTGTACCCTGTTAAATAAAAACTTTTTACAAGATTAAATGTAATTAAAAAATGAAAACAGTGGGAAACATACTATTGTAACGAATTCAGCGATTGAATTCGTTCGTTATTTTGAAACACCCTGTAAAATAAGAAATATTAACGGAGGTTCTCACCTCATGCTTGGGGGTGGCTGGGAGGCCATCGCGACGATGACTCCCTGTCCTCCAAGATGAGAACAATAGCCAAGAGGGTTGTATCGTTGATTTAATAGGACGCATCCTAGAGAAATCAACGATGCAAAACTCTTGGACGTGAGTCTTTTACAAAGTTATTATTAGAAGGATCAACGAAGATCCTTCTTGATTGTTATATTTTATACATCTTATAGATGTTTTCGTTTTGCAATTAATGTAATTAATTAAAGGTCCTGGTGGTGTTCAAGGATCTTGGACACACCTGGTGCCTTTGTGTTAGCAATCACATGTTTCATTGTAATATTTTGTATAAATATTGGACCGTGTGGATTGAGAGATCAGACTGGTTACATCTTACGAACTAGACACACCACTGATGCTCTCAATCCACAGCGAGTCGCTGTTTTTGAATAAAGTATCTTGTTGTAAATATACATTCGATGTGTGGACTTAGTTATTTTCTTGGGAGTGGGACTCTGCATTACAGTCGCCACAACGCCGATGATTCGACCAGCTAGGAAGGAAGCCTCCAGCAGCCACGTGTAAGAAGACATCTCTACAATATTCTCTACCACAGGTCTCCTGAGGTACCGACCCTTGTGTCCCTGGTGGTTAAGTAGCAACACAGGAGCCAATAGACCGAAAGACTTAATCATCAACATCCATTCGACACTTCTAGATGGCTAGCAGAGACCTCTCTACTAACCCTACGGAAACGGGGATGTTACACTATGAAGTGTAATAGATAGATAAATGATGTGGTTAATTAACCTGAGACAACCTGATTACCTAGTGGAGTGTAAAGAGAAAAGTAAGTTGAACAATGAAAAGGTTTGAAATGTGACTCTTAAAGGAGAAAAACATATGGTTTATACTTCATACTCACACGGTAGAAGACCACCTGTTTTACAAATAATTATGACGTCATTATAGGAAAAAATAAAAAGAAGAAATGGATGAAAAAAGTGTAACAAGATACTTTTTCCATGCACTCTCTTCAATATGAAAAATAGCAAAGTAATAAAAAGTTTAAAGAAAAAGTAAAGCACATAACAGGTTCTCAACACATTGAGAAAAGGGCCGTTAATAAAATATAGAGTATATTGAAGACTATAAAGAGGAAACTTATGAATGAGTATAATGAAATGAATGAAACAATATATGAAGTCAAACATAACCCAAAAGAGGTACCGACGAAGTAGCGAAAGAGTTGTATGATGTTAGGGTTCTCAACAGAGTAGGGGTAAAAGGGCCAAAATCGTATTTTAATAGAAATACATTTCAGAGGGCCTAGAAAACCAAATAAAGGAATATTGGGAATGTTAGTCATTCAAATGAAATGTTATGAGTTGCCGAAAACTAAAACTTTCAATGAAAAGTTAAAAGGTTTACTATACTAATTCATAGAAAATGACGGTTAGTGGAAATAACAGTATGTATCGACGATCGTAAAAAATTTATAAAAAAGCCAAATTGTAATTTTACGACCGGATGCATACTAGGCAGATGTTCGTAGAAGAAGATCAAAAGCCGGTTGACCGATTGGTTATTTTAATTTTAGAAAATTAATTCTAACCAATCAGAGTACTTAAAATTCATTTCTGACTAAACAAGATGCGATGAACATCGTATTCTGCAGAGAGTCTTAAATTGGAGGTCAGAGAAAAAGGACGTGTTGTATGAAATCATAGTTTGAAAGGAAAAGAAATTTTTTTTGTTACTTGGAAAAGTTTTGATTTTTAACTTAGAAAAGTTTTGATTTTCAACTTAGAAAAGTTTTGATTGTGAATTAAGATTGTGGTTTTAGATTGTGATTTAGATTTTTGATTGTGAACTTAAAACTTTTTTTTTATATTGATCTTGGAAAATTTGGATTTCTTGGAGTTTGGAAGTGTTTTTGGATAAATTAAATAGTGTTTGTAACTACTTGGGGTTTTGGTCAAATTAAATAGTATTTGTAACTAGTTGGGTTGTGAAATCTCATAATGAACGGAACCGGAAATTGATGATATACGGACCACCAGTTATAGGACAAAGAAATCAAGTAAAGGTAAGACAGGGGTACTTTAATAATTAGAGGCCATATCACTTAAAAAAATAAAACATTAAAATCCACTGCCCATAATTTGAAGATAACCCACAACTGATTTATAACTCGAAACCCCATTCCGTAAATAAGTCTTTAGTGACTGGGAGGGTCGGACCCTAAGACCCAATAGAAATTACACGACTGGAAAGGGGAATCACAGTACACCACTGTGATAGCCGTGAAAACGGAAACTTACACACGCACCCATATACAAGAAGTCCTTTAGAAGTGGACAAAAACATTTGGGTTGTGGGCCTCAATTTTCAAAAGAATTGCAGGGTTTGTTTTACAGGAACTATCAAATCAACAAGATGGCAACAGGTGGTCAATCAGGGTGAAGAGAAGGACAATCATCACAGATGTATAATCACAATCTGATTAAATACTTTTCTAGAGATGGTAAAGGACCTTCAGCAAGAGAAGTATTTGAACAATTGGAAGGTTAGCGAATTGGTCGAAGCATTTCCAAATTGTTTTGTTTAAATCTAAATGCAGAGGTCCGGCAGCAGAATTCTTCCGAGATCATCCTGCAGTTAGACAGATAACAGAGATTAAATAGTTAAAAGATTTGATCATACAAAGATTTGAACCAATAGAACCAAAACTTGTATCCATGCAAAAATTCTTGGAGGAGAAACAAAGCAATTCGGAATCAGCCATCGAATACATTTTTAGGGTAAAGACTAGAGGTAAAGCTTTTACCAGTGAGAATCCTACTGAGGATGAAATAGTTATGAGGGATGGGATGGTACAAAATCAGATAATTAAAAGACTACAACCTAAGATTAAAAGATTCGTATTGTCCAGGAATCCTAAAGATTTAGATGAGACAATCAAAGTCATATTAGCAGAGGAAGAAAACGAGAAACTTATCAATGCAAAATATGGTTTGAATGTCGTAAATGAGGAATATGGAGCAAATTGGATAGAGATAATTGAGCAGAGAATGTCTAGGTTAGAAGAGCAGCAGAAAGCAAGACTTGCAAGAAAGTAATTGTAGAGAAAGGTGAAGAGTTGAGAATCAAAGAATTAGAATCAAAGAATTATAGTAAATGGGTGGGATGCCCTGTAAGGAAAATTTAAGGTAAGAGTATGGAGGTTCTAGAAGGGAAAGAATTAAGAGGTTTAGGAAAAGGGTTTTTTTTATTAAAAGAAATGAGTGATAAATGTATTTCTAAGGTACACAAATTGACACATCAAAGGTGGTCAAAATCAAAAAACAATTTCATACTAAATGTAGAAAATTTGAGACCAAAGGGACTAAAATGGCAAATGAATTACCATTCCCACAACCATTGATAAGTCAATTAAAAGAGAAAAGGTGTACTAGAGAAATTTGAATACTAAAGAAATTAGCTGTTGTGAAAAGGGAAAGGGTTTAGTGGACATTGGTGAAATTGGAAATTAAGTAGTAATTGGAAATTTAGTGGGAATTGGTAGATTTGATGATGTGTGTCAGACAACATGCCACAAAATCAATATTCAAAAGGGAATTTTGAAGAGGAACCAAGGAGAGTTCAAGGGAATTTTGAAGAGGAACCAAGGAGAGTTCAAGGGAATTTTGAAGAGAAACCAAGGAGAGTTCAAGGGAATTTTGAAGAGGAACCAAGGAGAGTTCAAGGGAATTTTGAAGAGGAACCAAGGAGAGTTCAAGGGAATTTTGAAGAGGAACCAAGAAGAGTTCAAGGGAATTTTGAAGAGGAACCAAGGAGAGTTCAAGGGAATTTTGAAGAGGAACCAAGGAAAGTTCCAGGGAGTATTGAAGAGGAACCAAGGAAGGTTCAAGGGGATTTTGAAGAGGAACCAAACAGAGTTCAAGGAAATTTTGTGGATAAAATTCTTGATACATTTGATCGAGGACTAAATGTCCTAACGCTAGAAAGGATGCATCAGTCTCTAAATAAGAAGTAAATAAGATGATGGACTGTCTTAGGTAGTAAGGTTTGTGATTTAGAGTAAATTAAGAATTAGGAAAAGAGAATTAGAAATTTGAAAAATTGTGAGATTGGGGTTTCTCAAAAATGTTGATGGGGTCAGAAGTATTCCATTTCATTTGTAGCAGAGGTAAATGGAAGGTGAACATGGTTAAGAGATTAAGGTTTATGTTTGAGAGATTTTATGTAAGGATAATAAGTACAGTAAGGAGGTTTTAAAGTGATTAGGTTGGATATGGATAATAAAGAAGTTTGGGAAATGGAGACGTGATTAGTTTGTCACGTGGTAATAGAATCTACGAAATATTAAAAAAGTGAGTTATGGGACTGTGAGAATCAAAAGTAAAATGTAGAATTTGCATACAAAGTAAAAGAATTCTTAGGGAGTAGGTACCTGAGAATTTTTATGAAATTCAGAAAACAAGACTGAATATGGCAATTAAAAATCAATAAGGAGAATATTTGGAATCTAGAGCCCATACCCAAAACAGTCATTAGAGGTCTAAGAGGTAATAAAAAAATCGCGAAGAACTGTAGCAAAAGTGGGCAAAATTTTGGGAAAGGATGTGTTTCAAAATTTTGGGAAAGAAAATTAAATGAAGTGGTTCACAAAGAATCCTGAAAATGAAAATACAGGTGGGAATTGCACCTGAAATTGAAATGAAATCTGGTACCTTTGACATTGTTTTGCACAAAGAAAAATAATGTCTTTGAGGAAACATTCCCTCTCGATAAATTACATATTCAGTAGAATAGTAAATTTTGTTTACAATCAATTTATAAAATTTTGCTGACGTATCAAATCTTGCTTTGTTAATTATGTATTCACATGTGTGTTAAGTTAAGAGTGTGAATTAAGTAATAATATTGTTTAAAAAAGATCTAATTAGTTTTCATTATATGTGTGTAATAATAAGGTTTATTAAGATGGTTTACATTGTGTTTAAGATTTGTCAAGTGTTTGTTTTATAGGATTGTTTAGAATTGTCAAGTGTTTGTTAGGATGTTTTATAAGTTGCTTAAAATTTACATGTGTCATGTCATTCCCAAGGAAGTTAAGAGGTTAGGACAATATAGGTACAAGTTAGGGAAATTGACAAACAGGGTTAATGATTAGTATGCAAAGAATAGAGGACAAAGAAAAAACTAAGATACGGATTAAGATTGCCATAAGATGTTAGAATATGTTGATTATGTAAAATGATAACAGGTTGTGTTCAACAAAGACAACAACAATGGATAAAAAGGATGGAATGAGATCAACGAAGACAATATCAACAACAGATGAAGAGGATGGAATGACAGAATAATGAAGACAATAACGACAATGAATGAAGATGAAGTTAGACTTCAATAAATACCAAGGATGAATAAAGACATCAACGGCAGATATTTTCATCTGAAGAAAAGAGCAGCAAGATAAAGGAAGATGGGACCTCTACCAATAACCAAAATTGAGATTGGAAATATCTTTATTTTCAAAATGTAAAATGTTTAAAGAACAATTCAGGGAATAGTTCTTAAAACGTGGCAAGGATGCAGAAAATAAAATAACTGCAGATGTGTCATAGTAATCTTCAAAGTGCTGGAGTCATTCGGATACCATGGTATATCCAATATACTGTTTGGAGGATGGAATTGTGATTTCATCAAAAAACCATAATGTTCATCAGTCAATCATGAGGTTCATGCTACTTGACCTGATGAATGTATCGTCAGACATGATGTCCGAAAGGTTCATCATGATCATCATCATACAGACTGTTCGTGAAATCGAATGTGTGTTCAAAAAAGGAACAGTGATGTCAGTGTCATCAATTGTGATGTTTGTGTTGTGTTTGTGTTGTGCAAGAGGAACATTTTCATCTAAAAGAAGTCTTCAAGCTGTCTATGGTGAATTGTGTGCAAACTTAAACAGTGAATGTTTTCAACAAAACTAGCCATGAAAATGGAATAACTCATCGAGATTAACAGTGAAAGTGTTTAATCGGTATTTTAAAAAAAGAATATCCATTGCAATACTAATGTCTTATGTGTTTAAAATCATTGTCAAGTCGTGGTTCAGTCTTTAAATGTCACCTAAACATAGATCATGGCATTCAAGGATCAAGCTACAGAAAAGGAATTCAAATGTTATGAGTATTATTATGTTTAATATTGCATTTATTTGGGGTAATGTTGAGTGTTTGAGATTTGTTTAATATTTGGTTGTTGATTATGTTAATAATAATGGGAATAATTAATGTGTCCAAAATTGTGTTCAATGATTTGGTTAATTATTGTATTAATGATGGGGATAATTAATATGTTTAAGATTGGGTTTAATATTGGAATTATTTATTGTGTTAGTAATTAAGGTATTCATTAAGGTACTTATGATTGTGTTTATGATTATGTTTATTATGGTTTAGTATGTACTAAGTTAGTTCATATTGTTTAAGTTTATTCAAGAAAGGTAATTAGGAAAGTACACCACTCACAAACTCAAAACTATAGTTACAAAAGGTAGCTTATGTGAAAAGGTGGGAAAAACTAAGTGAAAAGATGATAATCGATAATAATAATAATGGATTAGAGTAATAATCATGGTAACAATAGATAAGAAAATGATGATACGTATTGAGATTACAAAGAATAATCAGGGAGGGTAAAGCGATCTTGAAAATTACCGGGGAAATGAAATTTAGGGGGTAGGAATGTTAGAGGCTAAATTGGAGAAATTTAACCTCTAACATGAAGAAACATATTGCACCACAATATGTAATAAAAATACAAAAATTGCACCATACGATGAAATAAGTAAAAATAAAACGAAAAATAAAAAATTAATTAATAAAAAATAAAACAAACCAATTTGACATAAACGGTCAAAGATCAGAATTTTGACAAGGGTGATCTCACTCATAGTTCACAGGTTCTGCATCATCATCATATTAGCTCCAGAATTACCAGTTATCCGTGTAACTGTTTCAAGTCGTGACCAGCGACTATATTGAGACTGAGTTAGTGAGCCATTCACGGTAGACCCCGACATTCAAGGACATGCATGGCTTAATCTTTGAGACGAGCATATGACTACTAGCAGGATCAACCAGTATAGTATATTTTTCTCTCGATGCATGCACGCAGCTTTAGTTCGAAGTGAAGCCGCTGCGAGAGACCATCTAAACACTCTCCCTATTTTCTCCGATACGCCATGCCGCATTATTGGTCTTGGGCAAATCTGTTTTAATCCCAACCACAGATGTCGGAGATAAATCTCTCCTGCTGTGAAGGGAACAAATGTACCACGCGACTGCAAAGGACAGTAGAAGCAAGCGGTTCCAATGTATTATCGAGAGTAAGCATTTCTCGTTCCGCAACGGCCTTCAGAGCCAATCCTTTTCCCGCAGTTACGGATCTGACTTATCGACCAGAGAGGCTGTTCGTTTTTGAGACCTGCAGCAAGTATAGAGGTTGGTACAACTCCACGGTGCGAGAATCATACTAGCTACCTCGGATTTTCATGGGACGACAGGAGATGGACCTGACACCGCAACAAGTGTGATGCTTTTTGCTGACTCTTGGACCCCATCTCCGGTTAAACTGATTCAGGGGAGATTCAGTCAGACTTACAAACAAAAGAGTCAACTCTTCCAGGCACTCCCATCGACAGTCTCCGAGTTCGTTTGCGTTACCGCCTCGGCCCGATGTCCTCTTCATTTTTTTCCCCCAAAACCCAACCACAGATGTCGGAGATAAATCTCCTGCTGTGAAGGAAGGGCACACAAACATACCACGCGACAACTGGCGGGCAGCGGTATGGTATTAAGAGAATAAGCATTTCTCGTTCCGCAACAGCACCCTCAGTCAAAGCAACGCTGCAATGCAGTGGGTCAGAGGAGATACCCCGTTAAAATGACTCGCATATGCTATCGTTGTGAACACTTTTCGGGACAACGAGGATGGAAGAAAGAATATCGACCGAATCCTGGTGAGTTGTACGATTCTCATCGAAGTTTGTTTTCAAGGGGAGATCTTATGTCCGCAAAAGCATCAAACAGGCGTGCTTTTTTTCCATCATGGGAAAGAGTCAGACACATCAGTGTGTGTTGAAGAGAAACCAAAGTTCTCGGTTCCTACCAGAGCACCACAGAACGAAGGTAGAATAATACTCTATTGTGCCCATCTAGCGAACGTCTTTCGAGAAAGCGTGCCTGCGCTCACGATTCTCATTTGAAATTGGTTCATGGACCAAGAGTATAAAGTACCAAATCGAACTGCTATGTGTTAAGGCAGCAAGACGAGAAACTTCAGTCGAAGCCACTGAATGCAATGCAGTGGGTCAGAGGAGATACCCCACGTTAAAATGACTCGCATATGCTATCATAGTGAACGGTTATCGAGACAACGAAAGGGTGGAAGAAAGAATATCGACCAAATTCCTGTGAGTTGTACGATTCTCATCGAAGTTTGTTCTGATGCACGAGTCAAGGGGAGATCTTCTGTCCGCAAAAGCATTAAACAGGCGGGCTTTAAATTCATAAGTCTCGATCGACTTTTTCCAGAGCAATTATTACACACAAGTAGACGGTAAAGTACTCATTATGCCAATCAATCCATACAAATCCATTAGAGGGCAGTGCTGAGTGAACGGTCCCAATTGAATGAGTGCCTAAACAGGCAACGTAGCAAACGAGAGCAATGCCGAGTGAACGGTCCCTCGTTTGACTACATCAGAATATCGCATGGCTAGAGTTAGATACCATATCTACTGTGTTATGGCAAAGGCAAGACGAGAAATTTTAACCTAAGCCACAGAATGACAATAGACAAAATAGACAACGACAACAACAAAGAAATAACCAATGACGAACCAACAACAGACACTCACAATGACAACTTACCACATGATACTGATTACCAACACCCAAATGACAATGAGACTTACAACGCCAACACCAACTAGATACCTAACATTGACAACCAAACTGACCACACTGATGAGGATGATGTTGATGATTATGACGATGACTTCATTGACAAAGACTACTTACCAGAAAATGAACTTGACACAAACAATGAACTTGACAATGACAACGATGATGTTGACAATGAACTTGACGATGACAACGATGATGATGACAATGAACTTGACAATGACAACGTTGATGATGACAATGAACTTGACGATGACAACGATGATGATGACAATGAACTTGACAATGACAACGTTGATGATGACAATGAACTTGACGATGACAACGATGATGATGACAATGAACTTGACAATGACAACGTTGATGATGACAATGAACTTGACGATGACAACGATGATGATGACAATGAACTTGACAATGACAACGATGATGATGACAATGAACTTGACAATGACAACGATGATGATGACAATAAACTTGACAATGACAACGATGATGATGACAATGAACTTGACAATGACAACGATGATGATGACAATGAACTTGACAATGACAACGATGATGATGACAATGAACTTGACAATGACAACGATGATGATGACAATGAACTTGACAATGACAACGATGATGATGACAATGAACTTGACAATGACAACGATGATGATGACAATGAACTTGACAATGACAACGATGATGATGACAATGAACTTGACAATGACAACGATGATGATGACAATGAACTTGACAATGACAATGATGATGATGACAATGAACTTGACAATGACAACGATGATGTTGACAATGAACTTGACGATGACAACGATGATGTTGACAATGAACTTGACGATGACAACGATGATGATGACAATGAACTTGACGATGACAACGTTGATGATGACAATGAACTTGACGATGACAACGATGATGATGACAATGAACTTGACAATGACAACGATGATGATGACAATGAACTTGACAATGACAACGATGATGATGACAATGAACTTGACAATGACAACGATGATGATGACAATGAACTTGACAATGACAACGATGATGATGACAATGAACTTGACAATGACAACGATGATAATGACAATGAACTTGACAATGACAACGATGATGATGACAATGAACTTGACAATGACAACGATGATGACAATGAACTTGACAATGACAACGAAATTGACACGAACAACATACCAGAAAATGAACTAGACATTAACCATGACGCACCGAAAACCACCAACCAGACATACCAAAACAAACAAACAAAAAACGCTTAAACATTTTCTGCAACATTTGCATACCCCCAAAAGCAACACACAGACGACTTTCCCAACACTTACAAAAAGTACATAAACTGACAGACAAAAAGGAGCGCATACAGAAAAAGAAATCAGGGACGCCTTTGCAGAAAGTCTGAAAGCTACTAATACTACTACTACTACCTCGAACCCCAGTACATCCAAAAAGACTCTAGAAACTGCTACAATAAAGAAATTCATAGGTGACCTGTACGTGGAAGAAACATGCAGAAGAAGAGGTACTTAATTTTTTACCTTTGACATGTATTTAGTCATCACTAAACTTTTTCATCTATTCCCTTAAGTTGAAAACCTCCTGGACCATCTAGGATTCGAGATCCTTGGACCAAAACAACAAGTTGAAGAAAAAGAGGACGTTACTGTAGACAGCGACAGCGAAAATGAAAGAATCTACAACAAAGACTCAGCCAAAGGGAGACTGCAACAACAGGGGCTTTACGTCAAGTTTGATGACGACTTTTTTGTACAGTTCGATGAGTATTTAAGATCTGACAAAGGCATCCAGGACCACCGTAAGTTTCTAATCTTCAAAACTTAAGTAAGTAGTACATTGACTTAACCATTTATTTTTGTTATTCTTTTATAGGACACCGGACAACCAAGGTCCATCATGTATCCCAATTACTGAAATGTATAAACAACCAGAAAAATATTCCACTGAAGACACCTTCCACAAGCCTCCTCACAGACATCGAGGGAATTCGTTCTTACACAAAAGCCATGGAAGAATTTGTCACACCTGATGCAATGAAGACCTTTTTTACTTCCATCACTACATACTGTGACTTCCTTTCTGTGAGAACCAACTTGAGGACTGAAGATAACACAGAGAAAATATTCATTTTATAATTTATAATTCATTTAAATGTTTTTATATAGATCGTCAACTGTTTGACGACATTCAGCACGTCAAGACAGCCATCAAAACAATGAGGGAACGAGCCCAAAAAGATGGGAATAAGCAGTGCAGGAAAAGAAAGTTTCAGGTTGCTGTTCTAGAAGAGAATGTCCCAAACCCAGTGACTGCGACAAAACTTCTCACAGACGAAAAGGGCCAACAGGAGTTCAGGGAGGCTATGGAGTACTTTAAGGCAGGACAAAAAATGCATGTTAATAAATACATGCTAATAACCAGGTTTGATGAATTTAAATTAATAAAACTTACTCGTAAATGATTACTTGTATTAATACTCGATACTTTCTAGGATGCTCATCGCAAGGATTTGCTTGATGGCTCAAAGGCCAGGTGTAACGGACAACTTGAAGGTTGTGGAGTTTGCATGCAGCAAACGAGACAACACAACTCAGACGTGGGGTGTTCAAGTGGAGGAGCATAAGACGCCCGGGACGTGCTCTGCAGGATTTTCCTTAAACGACCAAGAGTTTAAAGACATGCAAGAGGACCTTTCTTTTGTTAGGTCAAAGGTGGATCCAGATGGGAAAAATGAGTATTTTTTCATAAATACAAGAGGAAACAAATCTCCTGAATCCCAACAAGTTCATGGGTAAGTTCTACAACTGATACATTTTTATCAACATATATGGAACGTTTCTGTGGTTTTGTAGGATCACTTCATAGTTCAAATGCCCTGCAAATGCAACCTTCGCCCCCCACGCTCTAAAAACAAAGGCACAGGACTTGCCCCTGACTTTGAGGGAAGAAGTCAGTAAGGGCATTTCTCACCAGGAGTCGATGGCGGTCAGAAGATAACGCACAGGAACAACAAGCACCGTATGCAGGCATGGGAAGTTGATATCTTCTTTAATGGTTAAGTCTTAAAATTTATAAAAAAAAATTGAATCGTAGTTTAATTTGTAATTTTATGTTATAACAGGAGTAAATGAAAAAACCCACCTGCATGCAATGAAAAACAGGATGACGACGACGATGCCGACTTCGAGCCTGACACAAAAAAAAGAAAATGTGTAAGTACTTCTAATAAAAAAATTTCATTTGCAGAACAAACGAAACCAGTGGAGTTGTTACCACTGCAGGAGGTTTTAAAACCTCACACGTTTTTAGGGGTAACTTCACAATAAATTGTGCAAGTAATATTTGCTTAATAAAGATTTGTTTTACAGGTCTTACCTTGTGGGCCTGATGGTTCGTTTCCATACGACGCTGCCCAACTAATGGAAGTGAAGTTTGGCCATCAAATGGACACGTCACTTATTCGGTGTGTGCAGAATAAGTGGTACTACCAGCAGGATGTTCAACGGGCCATGCTGCTGAACTCTACCATGTAAATGAATAGTCTTTTTTGTCCTTTTCTTGAAATAGTGTTTCTAATTATATTTGATTCTCAGTTTTCGAAGGCGCACAACTAATCCAACAATGGAGGAAATAAAAAAGGAAATTTCAAAGAGAGCATGGCCGAGGGGTGATAACATTGTTGCCCCTTCGGATGATGAACGATCAAGTGAAGATGTTGAAGAAAAGGTGAGAAGAAACACATGGCCTGGTTTAGTCATTGGAAATTCACATGGCCGTGGAGTTTTTTCTACAAAGTTGTTTAAAAAAGGTACACTCTGTTAAAATATAATAATAATATTTGTTCATTTTTATTTATTTTTGTTTAGGAGACATAGTAACTACATATAATGGGGTTCTAAAAAAAAAGAATTGATGGAGACCGTCAGCTAAACGAAGAAAACAAGATGTGCTACGTCCACTTTTTTAGACATGGAGAAAAACATCTAGCCATAGACGCCATAGAGGATTATCATGCAGTTGTTCAAATAATAATACATGTTCTGGGACTACTCAGTATTGCGAGCAAACTCAAAAATGCGCGACAATAAAAAAGGATTGTCATTGCGAATTAGTTAATGCGGACACTAAACTAGTGCATGTGAATAAAGAAGGACTTGAAACAGACCAATTTGAGATAATATCATATCGAGAATGTTATTTCAATGTGTCTGAATCAGCCACAAAAAGAAACAGTCGGCATGGGCGAAATTTACTGGGAATGGATGCATTCAAAATTGAGGATGGGGTGAACTTTATTAAATTTAATGATCCCGTCATAACGGTTAGTGCAGAAGGCACTGTAATAATCAGAAAAGACGGAATAGAAAGAAGTTCACATGTGGGGAAAACAAAACAGGTGATAATAAATCCTGAATTTGCAATGGAATCTGGCACACTTCATATTATCTTCATATCTAAAAAAGGTAATATGATGGAAGGCAAATTCCATGTGGAAGGTAAAAATATTTGCCAAAGAATAAAATGTATATGTTATGAGTTTTTATATAATTTACAATGTATGCCATCATATTTAACCTATGCAATTGTTATAATATTGATAATATTAACCAGTATTGTAATTTTATATGTTAAAGCAGTAGTTAAAACTATCTGGAACTTCTTATGTACTTTTGTAATGTGTGTTGTATTTTTATATCATTGTGCAAAAAAGTGTTTGAAGATTTCGATAGTTATCGGTGTTGCTAGTGGACGAAATATAAAAGGTCAAGTAGAAAAGGTACAAAACCATTATAATGAATTAGAAGCAGGTACATTACATCCACAAAGTAATGTGAAACCATTAATGTTAACCATTATTATTTTGGTGGGAATAATATTGAGTCTTGTTTCTGGAATGGAAGCAAGATGTACAGAATTCAAAATAATAAAATCACAAATAACTGAATGTCAAGAAACCAAAGAAGGTAAAACATGTGCCCTAGCAACTTCAATGCAGATAACTTTGACAAATCTTGAATACACAGCATGTTTGTGGCTTACAGACCAACAAGAACATTATATTGCTAGTTTAGAAATAACATTTGAAAGTGATTGTGAATGGAGAACTGAAAGATTATATTACAACTTTCCAACAAAATTGTTCACTTTGAATCAAGTAGCTTGTCCACAAAACAAATATTGTGGATGGGGAGATCATTGTCATCCCGATTACAAATTTGAAATGTTAACACCAGAAGCATTAGATTGGCCTGGAATAACTGATTGCTTCTCAGGAGATTCTGGTAGCTCTTGTTTTATAGCAGACAGTCAGCCTTGTCATCACTATAGATGGTACCTAAAACCAGTGTATAAAGAGGTGTATGAAGTGAGGAAAATTGTCAGCAGTAAATGTCAACCAAAAATACTAGCAACTTTCAAAAATAATGACTCAGAAACCAAATATTCTATAAAAGTATCTAAAAATGTACCAGACCAGTTTTATATTGAAGTTGTAGGAACATTTGATCAAGCTACAGACATTATATCAAAACATTTAATAGTAAAAGTGGGAAATCGAGAAGAAGCTTACTTAGACACTGCAGCTGAATTTTCAAGGCCTATGAGAGGACAAATTGGTGATGTACAAGCTGGAGAAGCTGTTGCACAAGATTTTATATTTGATAAACGAATGGTAGAGTGCAGTTTTTATGAGACTAAAATGACATGCACAAAACAGCAATCATATTTAGAAATAATGATTGAAAGTAAAAGAAATTTAGTGCCTTTAGCACTAACAAATAATGATGAAAGCAGATTGAAATCCACATTAATAGTTTGAAGTCCTGCAGTAGTTTTTCTTACAATTGAAAGATACAATGTAATCATAAACACACATCGTGTTTGCCCTCGTATTGTGAAAATTATCTCACACCAGGGTTGTTATTCTTGTTCCATGTTAGCCTTACTAGAAATTGAAGCATTAAGTACATGTTTATCAGGGGAAGCCATGATAACCTTTGAAAATATCCCGATGAACACCCGATCTCTCACCCTTACAACGAGTGCAAAAGTATTTGAAATATAAATACAAATTAATCAAAAATGTATAACAGACAAATTGTGTCTTCATTCCAAAATTGGAACATCATGTGAAGCCTTCAATGGTTGCTTCGAGGATCCACAAGTGACCCTTCAAAAGAACACTGACATTCGTGTTGCATCAAATGCGATATTTACATCTGGAGATGACATCAATATTTCATCACTTCTTCCGAACTTTATGAGAAAACTGGAATCATTACTCTACGGACCTGCCATTATTGGACTGTGCCTAATTGGATCGTGTTTTATGTTCTCATGTGTGATGAGCATCATGCGTCTAAGATGATTGAACTGATCATCAACTCCTAAAAACCAATCCACAGATGACAAGCCTACAAACACTAACTGAAATCTTCAAAAAATGAACTTATTATCAAACTTTAAAGTGTGATATGTGTTGTTTGTGTTTAATTAATGTAAAAGGGTGAGAAGAAATGGGGGACATAGGGAAAACATGTAAACAAGAAAAAAAAAAGAAATGGAATAAAATAACACCTGAAACAAACTGATAAGGAAATACATACAACATCACAACATTTAGAACAAACATAAATAGGTTCTTAGAAGCAATATATATTAGTAGAAATTAACAAACAAAAAATCCAACAATGATGATAAAACAACCCAGAGAGATAAGTCGATGACCTGGGAATAAGTTTCAAATTGCATAAATCATAAATGAATCGATTGGTAAACAATCAATATGAAAGTGATTTAAAAATGCAATAAACTGAGTTGGAAAAATATAACAGTACACTCTTAGGGATAGTGAAAGGAATAACTATTATTTAGGGGGTAGGGATGTTAGGTGTTACAATATACACAAACACCTAACATAAACTTACATATATTTACAAAAAATTTAAATTAAATAAAAACAATTATAAATAAAATATAAAGTATCCATAACAGGTGTATGACTAAAAAGGTGTAATATAACACCTGAAAATGAAGGGAAGAAAAAAAAAGAGAAAGTTTAAAATGTAAACAAGTGTCATAACAGGTGTGTCATATGTAAAAGCTAAAAGGTGTAATATAACACCTTAAGTGAATAGAAAGAAAAAGAAAAGTTAAAAGGTGTAATATAACACCTTAAGTGAAACAATGATGATAGAAAGAAGAAATAATTAACTACAATAGGCATACACATCACATTAACAAAATATTATATGGTGACTAGGCTGGGGGGTGTGGAAATAATAAGATCCCAAAAATAATTTATGAGATTTGCTGTCACCATAAGAGGAAATGTTAAAATGGCCTGTCAATCATAATAAGATATAAAATTATTCTATTGTTACCTGTCAAGCAAACTAACACCTAAAATCAACCTTTTATAATAAAGGTCACAGCCCTATTCACAATTCAATGTAGCTTCTATCCAAATAAGAGATAATGTTACGCTGCCCTGTTAATCGTAATATTAACACCTGGCAGTTACACTAATGCCTAAATTAACCTTTTATAACAAAGGTCACATCTGTATTTACAATGTATTAACCATTGTTAAAATAGGATATCACATTAGTCTACCCTGTCAATCAAAATACTTTCATGTGTCAATCATAAGGTTGACCAATTAAATGATCAGATAATCATTCCGAGTTAGCCAATTAGAGACTGGAACAGAGCTAAAATCTTCAATTTTAATCAGTGCATTTTGGATTTTGGAGCAGAGTGTCTACAGCTACTGAAGGTGAAACTTAGAGGTTTGAGGGTATAGTGGGAAGGAGGGGAAATCAGGTTAGGAACTAAATTTACATCAAATATACTAGATTCCAATGGGAACCTAGTATATTAGTTGTTTCACTCAACACTTAGAAAATTTGTGTAGTATAATTTTGGTTTTGTACTTTAAAATATTTTGGAGTCTACACAATTTAATATACTCTAATTTTGGTTTTGTACTTTAAAATATTTTGGAGTCTACACAATTTAACATACTCTAATTTTGGTTTTGTACTTTAAAATATTTTGGAGACTACACAATCTAATATACTCTAATTTTGGTTTTGTACTTTAAAATATTTCTGGAGTCTACACAATTTAACACATACTCTAATTTTGGTTCTGTACTTTAAAATTTTATATAGTCTAAACTGTTCAACACAAAATTAATTTTGGTTTGGTACTTCAAAATTATTTCTTGGTTCATTGGGTAATTCATAATAAATTGTGAGCAAACTTCATTTGTGTGTAGTGATCTTCAATTAAGTGTGCGTTCGTGTGTGAAAAAAGCAAAAACAACAAATCAACTAATCAACCCCAAATCAACTGGACATCTATCGCCTCTACAAGGAAGGTAGGAAAAACTTTATTTATATATATATAAGGCCAATAAAATACTAGTCCACTGGGTCACGTAAGGGGGCACAATTCAAATCCAGAACAAGACAAGGATAGTTGTTCCCTTTATGGGCAAATTGCCTGGGAACAGAACCAATCTGTTAGCCAAACTCATTCCCTTTTCTTTGAATTTCACATGATTAACACAGGGCCATAGGGTGGGGCTAAAAATTACACGTAAATAGTGATTTGGAAATTTCTGATTCCTTCAGTGAAGACTGATGATTTTGAATTAAAAACTGTTCCATTAATTCAATCTTTGAAACAATGGAGCATTGCACATAATATTACTCATGCTGCCATGAATGACCTCTTGGCTGTTCTTCGTGAACAAGGGGCTTGCTTACCAAAAGATGCTAGAACATTATTAAAAACGAAAAATGAAAGAAGTAAAATTCTTGAAAATGGTGAATATCATCATTTTGACATCGAAAATGGGATAATGCAAATAATGATGAGTGAACAGTTATATGCTAATGATGTTTTCACAGTAGCCATAAATATAGATGGGTTACCAATATTTTGATCTAGTGCAACACAGTATTGGCCAATCTTGGGGCTTATTAAAGAGTCAAATCAAAAAACACCATTTGTGATAGGTTGCTTTTGTGGCTCTGGAAAACCTAAATCAGTGGAACAGTTTCTTGAAGATTTTATAGAGGAATGTAAGATTCTCATTCAGAATGGGTTTCTTTATGACACCAAAAAGTACACGGTCAAAATTGGCCCTTTTATATGCGATGCTCCTGCCAGAGCATACATCAAAAGCATAAAATCACATAATGGTTACTTTTGCTGTGTTAGGTGCATGCAAGAAGGGAATTGGTACGAGAATCGAATGACTTTCCCAGGGACAAATTCACATTTACGAACTGATGAAAACTTTAGAAGCCAAGATAATGCTGAACATCACACAAATACCTCTCCTCTCGTTTCTCTTCCTATTAATATGGTCACTGACTTCCCACTCGATTACATGCACCTAGTTTGTCTTGGTGTAATGCGGAAATTAGTTTGTTTTTGGTTAAAAGGTCCACTAACTGTAAGAATAAAGAGTAAAAATGTAAGAATTCGCTTATCTGCTGCAGAAGTTTCAAATCTTTCAAAAAGGTTATGCAATCTAGCTTATCATGTACCCAACGAATTTCAAAGAAAACCACGATCTCTTTCAGAGATAGACCGTTGAAAGGCCTCTGAATGGAGACAATTCCTTCTTTACACTGGGCCGATCGTATTAAAAGGCATTTTGCAGCAGCATCTTTATGACAATTTTATTTTATTACATGTTGCTATAAGAGTTCTTATGGGAGATATGATACAATGAAATGAAATGATTGATTATGCCAATGAGTTGCTGAAGTTATTTGTAAACAATGCTGCTGAGTGCTATGGAAAGCAATTTTTAGTTTATAATGTTCACTCATTGATTCACCTAGTTAATGATCTTAAGTATTATGGTCAATTAGACAACTTTAGTGCTTTTCCATTTGAGAATTTTCTTGGTAAAATAAAAAAAAACATTAAGGACACCAAACAATCCTCTTCAGCAGCTAATTTGCCGAATGTCAGAAGGACCAGTAACATTTTACAAACAACCAAAAACAAATAAGCAGATTGAACTTAAAAATCCATATTGTGGTGGCATTACCATGGGATTTAATGGCCAAGAGTTTAAAAAAATTGTTTTCCAATGTGGTACAATAATAATCAATTCGAGAAATAACACATGTCTTTTAAAAGATGGTACTGTTATTAAAGTAAAGAACATTGTTCAGTCAAGATTAAACACTAATATAACATATAGAAAGTACAGTAGCCTAAATGATGTGTACACATATCTATGCTTGTCCTCACTTATGAAAATTTACGCTGTATCTGACCTGAGTTCGGAATTATTTTCAACTTCAACAAATAATGTTTTGGCCAAATGTGTATTGCTGCCTTGTGAGAAGGTATTTGCTGCTATTTCAATGATACACAACTAAAGTCATCTATTTAACTTATCCCCCATGGTAAGTAAATTGCTGTATTGATATTCTTACTAAAATGTCAGCATTGATTTCAAAAACATCTGCAAAAATTATGCTGAATTATTATGATTTAGTAATAAGAACACACCAATTGTCTGGTTTTGTTCCTTCCAAATTAGATGTATGCAGTTGTGGAGTTTATGCCAGAACTTTCTGTGGAAGTGGTGCCCATTTCATGGCTCCTTGAAGGAAAAATGTCTGTGTGGTGGCCACCAACTAATTACAATGTGAACCATTTGATTAGGAAACAAGTTAAACCATCAATGGAGTGGAGAATTTATAATGTTGTTGTGCTAGCAGAAACTGGTATTTTATTAATTTCTTCAAAACTGAGTATACTACTTAGGCTTATGAGTAAAACAATTCATCTTCATTTAGCTATGCTTCTTTTTCATTCAATTTATACTAGAAACCTACGAACATGCTATTCGTAAAAGAAAAAAGGCAGAGCATTCTAGACAACTGATTTGGACGATCCAGATACTAGAAAAAGAACATCTGTAAAAAAAACAGGCGCCCATTTCATGCTTTTCATGAGGCACTTGAGTCTTCAAGTGATGAAAGTATCGACTCAACGGTGCAACATGAAAGTCAGTCTGTGCCACAACTGCCACCATTCCCTAAAAGTATTATGCCGAGGGGTGTCAATCAAATGGAAAACTTGCAGAGAATTGGTGAGAATGTAGTTAATAACTACATAGTCTTTCAATAAAGGTTCTTTTGTTTCTTTCTACCTGTAGACAGTGTCAACATGGCTAGCACATCTAGGCCTATACTTAGCCCAAACATTTCCAGAGACAGTAGTGGTTGGAATGAAAGTAATTCTAATTAAAGTTGGCAGTAAATAACTAATTTGGATGCTTTATACAAATTTTGTTTTTTTAACAGACATCACAACCAATTTGACACAAAGTATTTGGCATGAAGAAAGTAGGCATATCAGTGATAGCAACACTGTTTTCACACTATGTCACTAATATTTTATACATTTCTACTCTTAGATAGTTACATAGTTAATTCGGGAATTTCTGATCGTCACGAAAAAAATGAAAGTATGATTAACGTGCTGTTTTCTGGTATGATTGTTGAAGTGAATTTAATTAATTAGGGATAGCTGCGTTATGCTGTAGAAGTAAAAAAAAAAGATCACAGATAGTGAACTTTACTATCTGCAGATAAACAATAACCTGAACTATCGTAGCATCCCTATATTAAACACATTCCTACAAAATTATTTCTTGTGTAATTGACCCAAATTATGATATTGCATTTTATATAAATGTTTGCTACTTAAAAATTAGGTAGTGGACGCCAAGGATTCAGACAAGACAATACAAACACTCAATCCTCTTTTAGGTCAGGAAGTGCATCCATTCCAGACATGCAGCAGACAAACAGTAAACCAATTAACATAAATCAAGTTTTCAACGATCAGTAATAAATTTATAGCTTAATTATTTTAGGTTTTGAACGAAAAATTCTAAGTGAGCTGCAAAACATTCGGCATCAAGTGTTTTTGAACACCTCAATTCTAAATCAAATGTTGACATCTACTGATTCAAGAAAACAACCGCACGAAATACCTGATAATATGCCAGAAATTCCCATTGGAGATATGGCATCTATAAGAAAGATGGAGGAATATATTGATAATGAAGATGGCTACAATGCACTGGTATTTTACTATTATAAATTAGAAATGAATTACATGTTACAAATTATTTACGTAATTTATTTAAAAAAATATTTAAGAAAAACATTCTAGGTACAACTGGCGGAATGACAGCTTCTGAAACTGTACGACGCATATTAAGTCGTCTGCTAAAAAACGATCTTGCCAAGCAGTTCAATTGGGCTGGTCGAGGAAAAGCATCATTTAAAGACTTGCGGCTTCGCAACCTCGTGATTGGTAACATACTTCTTTCAATTTATGATTCTAGTCATTTCAAGATAGCGTGATTTGTCTCATGGACCATCATAGTAGTCTTAATTCAATTTCATAATGATTGAAGTTAACTTGAAAGACAGTCCATAGCAAGTTCATATTCAATTCTCAACATACAAATATATGCATGTTTTCAGATTCTGTTCGAATGAAGCCAAGAACAAGAAAAATCCAAGATAAGGACATTGAAATCATAATGAAAAACTGGTTAAAAAGTGCATCCGATAGAGATGGTGGGCGAAAGAGACTTGCATTACCAATTCCAACTCAGGAAGGGTAGCTTACTAAAACGTTATTTGAAATTATGTATAACCAGTTATTTAATAATTACTAATTTCATAATTTAAAACAAACATGTCAAAATCTTCGTGGCCCAGCCAATATAACGTTATGTAACAAACATTGACATGAAAATATCGTAGTTTAATTTTTAAAATTTCTAATTATACATAATTATTAGAAACAAACCACAACATTTGCCAATGACTGATTACTAGTCGTGTTGCATCCATGTAATAAACTTGCACCCCGTTTTTACGGTTGTCCTTTTTTATACTGTACTTTTCGAAAAAAATTAGAGAAATTGAAGTTTTTTTGCTGCCCACATATACTTCGTCCTTCTTTATTTGACTCGTGTTAGTTTTTGAATTTGACATGCTTGATTAATATATTACATAACAATCTAATTTTTTAGTTTTAAATTACAACTTAATTGGACAACAAATTTGTTGCATTTTTGTTAAAAAAAAGTTCAAGTCTAGTGTTTCTTTTGTTTGTACTTTTAATAAAAATTAATGATTTAAGAATGTTTCAATTTATTTCATTCAAAAAAGTGGGAGAGAACAGAAGGGGTGCAAGGCAAAACAATTGGCAGAAGCAATATTTTTTGTGGACCTGGACGTTACTTTAATGTGAAATTAGCCTTACTTTACTACAAGTGGTAACAGCAATGACATATTTCACTTGTTACCCCCATGTCAGTGCAGTCCATTTCAGATAATTCTGTATCGGTAATCTAATTTTAACACTACACAGATTCAAGTTAATACATGGTGGACGATGTTAAATTAGTTACTGGTATGTAATACTGGTATACTTGGAACACACACTTAAATTAAATCGCATTGAGTAGCCTAATTAATCTAGTTGAAAGATTTTTAAAGGACTAGTTGACATGGTGGGTGAAATGACAATTAAGTTATTGTCACCCCATCTCGTTAGGCAAACTGAGGCTAATGTAACGGCAGAGATACCATCATTGATTACCACCCAAATCATGACATAAAGTATGGTTGCAAAGTGATCATGCCCCAACCATCAAACAGGTATGAAAATGGACCATTATTGAGGTGAGTACAATTAATTCACTGCCTGACATGAAGTCAAAATATGGTTGTGAGCGGATTACAAAATGGTTGGATTCAACAAGTCTCCCCTGTTTAAAAGAGGTTGGGTAGCTGGTCAAAAATGGTTGGCAACAGGTACTATCCCATAGTTTAAAAGAGGTTGGGTAGCTGGTCAAAAAACGGTTGGCAACAACCTTTTACCAACCGACTTATACAGGTTGGCCACCGAGACATAACGAAGGTGGGCCATCGCTGGTTGCCGACCATAAACCGCTGAAAACAACAACCGAATAAAAACGTTGGCCCAACCACAATTTGCTGCTTGGGAGGTGCCCTTAAAGCTTCACCATATATATCATATATCCATTCATATATTACAACAACCGTGTTCATTCACAATCATTTTCATTCGTATCATCATAGCAATAAGTATATTTTAGACTAAGCATTAAGAGCAAAGACAAAAGGCATCTACATCGACTAACACCAACAACCAGGACACATATCATCTGGATCACGGTAAACTACAGTAATAAATATTACCATTTATTATAAAACTATAATGACATTGACATTTTTTAAAATATTTCCACGAAAGAACTTGTATGATAATTTCTGCCATTCTAGTTTTGAAAACAAATTAATTTTAATTGAATTTTAAATTTTAAATTTAAATTTTAACAAAAAAAACCGGGTTATTTTGTTTTTTTCTTCTTCAAACTAAACAAGAACAGCCACCCTGCTAAAACTTTGGCTATGCTGTCTTTCAGAAAAAAATAAGAGAAATTTTGAAAGTGTTTCAAATTCAAATTCAATCATTGAAGGGTATTAACAAGTTGATATTTTTAAAAATAAATAAAAAAATAAATAAAAACAAGAGAAATTTTGAAAGTACTTTTAAAATTTCTCTTATTTTTACTTTGCAAGACAAAATAACCAGAGTTTGAGCCGGGTGCCTGGTTTTTTTTTTAGTTAAAGAAGAAAAAAAAATTAACGCCTTTTTTGGGTTTAAAACTTTTTTGTTTGTTTGAACCATAATATATGTTTTTTTTTAAAAGAAAAAAATTACTATACTGACTATAAGACACCGCCACACTGGGATCCCAGTGTGGCGGTGTCTTATAGTCAATATAGTAATTTTTTTTCTCGAGTTTAGTTGTCTTTGGTTAAAACCAAAGGTTTATTTAAAAAACCAAGTGATTAAAAACACGCCACCCTGATTTTGAGTACTCCAATACTCAAACTCAGGGTGGCGTACGTGGTTTTAACCTAAACACCCAGTGTGGTGGTGTCTTATAGTCAATGTAGTAATTTTTTTTATAATATAAATTATAAATATATATATATACATATAATATATAGTGAGACGTTTGGGCCCGCCGCTATTTTCGCTTTGTAGCGTTTTTCGTTTTTGGGGGTTTTTTGCGTCACCCTGTACTTTGTTTGGCTTCTGGGCCACTCGGTACTTTTGGTACCGAGTGACCCAGATATCATATGTTGAGATTATGATCTTGAACTTTCAATTCCCCCTCATTTTTACTTCCACATGAGTGGAGTTGTTCATTTTTAATTTGATTTTGTTTTCGTTTCTCCTGTTATCATCTATGTGTGATAACAGGGGATGAGTCATGATTTTGGACAAATAGATCAATCTCTTGATTGGTCTATTTGGGCCAAAATTTCAAAGTAACCAATTGTGAAGTTGTGCCCTGAGAATCCGACTTCTGGATTCTCAGGGTATATAAAGGGTCATTTTTAAATGTTCAAAAGCTTCTTTTTTATATACCGAACCTATGCCCGATTTCGGCCAGGTTCTTTTCTTTTAATATTTTCAAAGTTATATTTTTATGTGTGCAAAACCAGTTCGCCAATTTTATGTTTATCTACGAAATAAACAGATTTTATATTTAACTAAACCAGTGGTGTTTATTCTTCAAGACTTAAAAATTCCGCGATTGTGAATTCATCATTTGCAGGTCTTCACCTACTTTGGATACATCAAGGTCCCAACAGGTGCAAACCTGCAACGTACAAGTGAGTATATTTTACACGATTCTTAGGGCAGATTTATGGACGAAAGTCCGAGAGATACAGAGATTAAATATCCTCAAGACTGTGAAGTCTTTTGTCAGAGACTAGTGAGGACACAAAATAGACGTTATATTGGTCTAGTCCTCCCGGGCCAGTAGAATTAGTGACCTAGCCAATCACTATCAATACGAGTGCAAACTCGCTCGTATTAACTAAAAAGAGCAGATTCTACTAACGGAAAAAGGTCCGTCACAATATATGGTGGAGGTGCGGGGTAGTTTATAAAAGTTGCTACCTCGTTTTGCCCTAAGAAAAGTGTTGAAGAACACAAAAATTATCGTAATTCAATTGTGCAAACAATTTTGAAACCAAACAAAATTTTTTCGAAACATTTTTACGTTGTTATTGACACAAATTACGATAAACAATGATGAATACCAATGGAATAACCGCAAGGTTCTCCCAGCAACTCCAATTCAGACGCCGACGTGAACAGCTCGTAAAGGAACGAGCGAAAGCTCGGGAAACACGCCGTGTTGCCCGCGAAACACGGAAGCAGGAGAAAGAGGACAAGCTGAGGGCCCTTGCAGCAGAGAAGCGACTCCAGGAGGAAGAACAGCGTGCTGAAGACGAAGAACGACAAGCCGACGCCCGACTCAAGACTGAAGCATCTTCTGAGGCCTCTCGACGAAGCAACGAACAGAAGATGGTCAACCGGTTTGCCAAAAAGATGAAAGACGCTACTCCTGAAAGTCGAGAAGAATTCGTAAGACGGTTATGTGGAGAATCGACTCCACACCGCCTCGAACACACACATGAGAGAAATCTCAGAAACAGAAGCAAATCACCGACAGAATCCGGGCGAAAGCTCAGGCCTGAAGCTCCTGAATGGACCCCAAACCTGGGACCCACGCCGTATTCTGAAAAGAATTCGCTTCATCCACTCCAGGGTTTTCCGAAGTATACTGGATCTGAAAACATACTTCTATATATCGAAGAGATCGAAGAGTTAGAAGATATTGCGATTGCGCACCAGTGGAACTCCCTGCAGCGATGCAGCCACTTTACTGGTCTCCTTCGAAAACGAGCGATCAAATGGCTTGCTCGTTTCCGCTTGGAATATGGCGAGATCAATTGGATCATGATGCAAAATGGAATAATTAACGAATTCCTATTGCCAGACCAGAAAGTACGAATGAAAAATGAGCTGTCCGCAAGGACTCAGAAGGATAGCGAAACCTTCAAAGTCTACGCGGAAGAGTACGCAGAGATGTATCGAAGGATACATCCCAATGATGACGACTCTTTGCTGATCTCGAGTCTGAGGGAGAGCCTGCTACCATCTCTCAAACAGTATCTATTTGGGGCACCTAAAGACAATTTATATGACTTTGTTAAATTTGCAGCCCAAACAGAAGGAGAACTGATCGAGGAGAAGATGCTAGTCTACAGGGCGTCTACTGGTAACCAACCGGCCCAGCAGCAGAAGCTTCAACAGTCGAAGCAGCAACAGCAACAACAGAAGAAGCAGACGTGGACTGCCAAGAATCCGGCAACGTCTGAAAAGACGTAGGATTCACGACCAAATCAAGATGGTAAATCGAGACCCCAGCAGAGAAGGAAGTCTACTGGACCACTCATCTGCTACCAATGTCAGGAGCCTGGACATCGAGCGTTCCAGTGCCCCAATGAACCGAAACCGAAGAAGGAGGAGAACAAGACGACTCCACCAACTCCAGTCAATAGAGTTGATGAACCGTCGGAAACGACGACGCCGAAAGTTATCTGTGCCGACGAAATCCACGTTCTACCCAATGGAATGAAGATGGTACCTGTCCTAATAAATAATCGAATGCATTATTTCCATTTTGACAACCATCAGACAGCTTTAAACTACTAAGGGCGCCACTCGCACCCAATGTAGTGACGCCCGAAAAAGATGTCAAAGAGAGCCCGAAAGAAGAGGAGTCAACGAAACCTGCAAAGGTTGATGTCACGGTCCGACAGGACCAGATAACGAGAAGATCTATTGGTTTGGCTGCGGTCAACCATGCTGGGATGCCTCCAGGTCTGGGTAGCCTGTGCCAAAACGACAACAAAGAAGAGGAATCAACGACTCCTAAGCAGAGCTGTGCTGCGGTGCAGCTAGAGGACTCTCCAAGACATAAAGCAGACTTTGGAGATGGGATCCACATCCGTACCATTCACAAAGATGGGAGCCGGCGGAACCCACTGCAAAGTGGGGCCTCTACGTCGTTTGTAAATACGAACGACGCCAAGATGTCCAACAAAGCAGAACAGATAGTAGTCTCAAAAGGAGCTACTTCTGTTAACAACAAAGCAGAGCAAGTAGTAGTCTCGCAAAAGGCTACGCTTGTTAAAAATAAAGCAGAACAGTGTGTGGCGAAAAAGAAAGTAACCACACCTGTTAAAAATTAAGCAGAACAGGTTGTGGCGAAAAAGAAAGTAACCACACCTGTTAAAAATTAAGCAGAACAGGTTGTGGCGAAAAAGAAAGTAGCCACACCTGTTAAGAATTCGACTGCAGAGTCTAGTCTTCTCTGTCGGTTGAAAAATCAGTGTTGTTCGAAGACAATACAAGATGTTTGGACAAAGTTGACTGAGACAGTCACGCCTCGTGAACTTCAAGTCCAACAAGATGAGCAGACGGCTCCCAAAGTTCGTGTGAACTTCGGAGGTCGTGAGTTAGTGATGACTACCAACAGTGGTGCCGAAGCTTCTGTCATAAGTGAATCACTAGTCAAAGAGATGAAGTTGGTAATGGATCCGCTACCTTTTCCGCCAAACTTGATTGGCGCCGGAGGAAATCCATTAAACACCATGGGACAAGTCATCGTGCCGATTTGAGTCGCCGAGAAACTTGTCAGAGGAAAGCAGATTGTCATCAAAGGACGACGTGAGGCTTTATTGAGAAACAATCTCGGTAAAGACCTCAACCTTCGCCTAGACATGAACCAAAAGAAAGTCTACTTTGGAGAGGAACTGTTGCCTGACACTCTCCAAAAGAACCAAAAAGCAGAAGATTTTATTGAAAATCTTAAAACTAAAGAAGAGGAAGATCTGCAAGAGAAACTCCTGAATAAGGGGCCAACTAAGCTACCTCTGGTCCAGAATCTCGTGCTGGACACGAAAAAAATTGCAATCGTCGAGGTCAATGCTCCTGATGATCTACAAGAAGGTAGTCTTCAATTCATTGACTCGTGCGAAAGCACGTTCCAGCAGCGAGGAGTCAAAGTTTCTCCTGGGATCATTGAAGGAAGAGGAAAATCTATCCTTCAAATTCAAATCTCCAATCTCCAATTTTCAATCTTCATTCCTCGGAGCCAGAGAAACGATCGCAGAGATCGAGGACGCCGTTACAGCCCTTGATGTGCCTGTGGGCCCCTTGATGTGCCTGTGGGCCCCTCGATTTACAAAATTGAAGCACAGAGTGACGAAGTGACAGTACAAGACTATGTCAAATTTCAAGACAGTCTGAATGTCAATCCGAATCGTTCAAGAGAAGAACAAATGGCGATTCGGAAGCTTCTCGGAGAATTTAGAGACATTTTTGCCTTCAAGACCTCCGACTTGAAAAAAACAAATTTGGCAAAACACGTGATTGACACGGGTGAAAACCCGCCGGTTCGACAACCGCTCCGGCGTACTTCACCTGCTCAAAGAGAGATCATCAAGTCGACACTACGTGATATGTTGGACGCCGGCATTGTTAGCCCATCCAAAAGTCCGTACGCAAGTCCGGTGGTGATTGTCAAGAAGAAGAATGGTCAGCATCGATTTTGCGTCGATTATCGCAAACTAAATGCTCAAACTAAACCCGACCAATATCCGTTACCACGGATCGATGACGCTTTCAATTCTCTTTCTGGAGCCACGATCTTTGCAACCTTGGATTTAATATCAGGTTATTGGCAATTTCCGGTGGAAGAAAGATCGAGAAAAAACGGCTTTCGTATGCACCAATGGCCTCTACGAATTTAACAGAATGCCGTTTGGTCTAATGAATGCACCTGCAACGATGCAGCGAGCTTTGGATTTACTACTGGCAGGCCACAAATGGGAGACCTGCCTGGTCTACTTAGATGACATTGTCATCTTCGCGAAGAACTTCGAAGAATTCATGAAGAGATTGAAAGATATCTTGGTGCTCATCAGGAACGCCAATTTAAGCCTTCAACCAAGCAAATGTTTCTTCGGAGAAGACGAGATCAACTACCTTGGACACAAGATCAGTGCTCTTGGTATTCGACCTGATGAAGAAAAGGTGCAGACGATTCAAGAATTTCCTGCACCGAAAAACGTGACTGACGTCAGAAGCTTCCTTGGAATGACCGTCTACTACAACCGTTTCATCGAGAACTACTCCAAGATCGCCAAACCAATGCAAGCCCTAGTCAAGAAGGACCTGGACTTCAAGTGGGATGACGACTGCGAGGTCGCTTTTGATAGTCTGAAGAAGGCTCTTTGCTCCGCTCTGATTCTAACTTTGTATGATCCGGAGGCAGAAATTGCCTTGCACACTGATGCTTGTGACTACCAGATTGGTGTCATCATTTATCAGTATGCGAAAAATGAGAAAACCGGGAGTTCTAGGTTACTATAGCCGAAAACTCCAAGGAGCAGAACGAAACTACGGAACGACTGAAAAAGAATGTCTTGCAATCGTTTATGGCATTGAAAAAGCCAGACCATTCGTTTTCAACCGAAAATTCAAGATATTTACCGATCATAAGGCCCTGTGTTATCTGAAAACAGCACAGAATCTTGATGGCCGATTAGGTAAATGGCAAATGAAACTACAACCATATGATTATGAGGTAGTTTACAAGAAAGGTAAAATGCACGTGGACGCCGATTGTCTCACGTTATGAGAGCAACGTTCCTGCTAGTTGGAAGCAGAAGAATGGAGAGATGGAAGCTCTCGAAGACCTTCACATCTTTACTGTCTATAACGATTTCCAGTGGGAACGGGAGCAATCCCTTGATGAAGAACTTCTCATCAAAGAATCACTCCAGCAAGATCGACTGCATCCCTATCACAAGAAGTTTGCGATAGTGGATGGCGTTTTGTACCACCTTAAGTACGAAGACACCGTGCCAGTACTAACGTGTATTGTGCCCCGACAATTGAGGATTGGGATTCTCGAGATGCTCCATGATGTGCCTGAGGCCGGACATTTCGGATTCACCAAAATGATGAAGAGAATCCAGAAGCGATTCTATTGGAAAACAATGAAAGCAGACGTCGCCGACTATGTCAGGTCGTGCCACATCTGTCAGAGAAACAAACTGTCGCATCAAAAAGTACCTGGATTGCTTCAGCCCATCATTGTGGGAAAACCGACAGAGTGTTGGGGGATGGATTATGTTGGTCCTCTTCCGAAGTCAACCGGAGGAGTTCAACATATTTTGATTGCAGTGGATTACGCGACGAAGTATTGTATCGCCAAAGCAGTGGCAAGAGCAACCGCTCAGGCAGCAATTGCCTCCGTAAACGATAAAATTGTAAACGAGTTTGGAGTTCCTCAGAAGATCATCACTGATCGAGGAAACCAATTTTTGAGTAACGAAACTCAAGCGTTTTTCAAGACCTACGCAATCCAGCATGCTGCCACGACAGCCTATCACCCTCAAGCTGATGGGTTGGCAGAGAGAACGAACCATACAGTCATGGAAGTGGTGAAACGTCAATTGGATGTCCTTCAGCAGCAGGCTGACTGGAAGAAGAAGTTGGGTGACGCAGTTATGGCCTACAATTTGGTAGAGCATAACTCAACGAAATTTTCGCCATATCGATTGATGTTCGGGCGCGAGCCCAGGACCACATTGGACAACCTGATGCCACGCGCTCCTATCGTGCCACCGCCCGTAACAGACGAAGCAGAGCAGTCTGATCCAGCCTTGGATGCTGCTAGAAAGAATATCGAAGCTGCCCAGGAGGTGCAGAAACGAAATTACAACGAAAAGCATCGTACGATTCCGGACTACAAGCCGGGACAGAAAGTACTGATAAGAGATCGTGTGCCAAAGCCAGGAATGGCTCAGTTGTTCACCAAAAAAAGAACCGACTTAGTCTACGAGATCGAGTACGTCACTCGATCTGGTCTGACTATGAGAGACACCATCAATGTTCAGCAAATGAGACCCTATTTCGACGCCAATGACCTGAGGGCTCCTCAAACAAACTTACCTGATGACATTGAAGAAACTACCAGCGCCAAGGAAGAATCCGACGCTGATGAAGAAATTATTGATGAAGCAGACGACAACTTACCTGTTGAGAGTACTCCAGAAGTTCATCGTAAAGAGGAAGAAGAAGTTATCCCCGATGCCAGTCAAGAAACTCATCCGGAAACTTCTGAAAAAGAAGAAGAGGAAGTTCCAGAAATTTTTCTGGAACCACCAAAAAGGAAACGCGGGAGACCAAAGAAAACTGCTCCAAAAGAACCAGTCCAATTGGATTCTCGTGTGCAAACACGTGGTGGAGAAAAGAAAAATTACGCAAAAGCTAATTTGCCGCCAAGATGGGCGAAATTTGGCGTTAAAATAACCAAATTAGACCCAGAGAGTCAAAAAGAAGCATCAAAGGATGCAGAAATTCGAATTTGCCGCCTTGCGCAGCGCCGCCTGGTGGGAGAAATCGAGGAGAGGAAAAGAAGAGAAACCGGAAGTAGTTAATAGCTCCGCCTCTTCTGACCCGGAAATTAGACTTGGCAACCCCTTAGAACCACGTGGGGACGCCGCCGCCATTTTGGACGCCACTTTTGAATTTGTTTCAACAAGAGAAGGACGCGAAAGAAAAGTTTCGCGATTTTCGAGTGTCACGCGACGAAGATGCCACGTTCTTTCAGAAAGGAGTCAGCCAGCAGCGAGGATTCCTTTAATTTTGCCGCCTTATTTGGAAGTGATCATGAAGATAACGTGATGGAAATCGAGGATGCCGCCCTAGAGACCGGAGCAGCCATCGCGGCTGAAAAGCCTTTAGGCAGCAATGCCTCGACTTCCAGCAAGAATAAGAATGATTCGGGCAACTCTTTGAAGAAACGGAAGAGCCCCGAATCCGAAGATGACTTGGTAAATCGTTTCGTTCCATTAATGAGATCTCCGCCTCCTCAGTTAGGTGATCCAGAACCGGACATCTACATGGGACCAGCCCGGGACCCAAGACAACAGTTCCCACGACCCCCAGAGAAAATGGACACGCCGCCCGGCAGTGATGCTGAAGGGGGAGTACCAGCCGAGTTGTACTCCTCAAATCGCCGGGGCCACACCCGAGGAGAGAGGAACGCCGACAAAAGAGCTATGAAAGAGTGGATAGCCCGCCAAAACGAAGAGTGTATCAGGAGGGGCCAGAAGCCCATAGAAATCCCTGAAGTCGGCACCGTGCTACCGACCACCAGGAAACCAGTTCACACTACATCTCCGACCAACCCGTTGTCCGGAGATATCGACCGGAACACACCAAGAAGCTGGTGCTGCCAGGACCAATTTCGGTCCCGGCACCACCAAGAGAAGTATCGTCTCAATCTCTACTGCCCATTGTTCCATTTAAGCCAAGATCGACAGTAACTGTCGTCCGGGAGGGGAACAAGAGGAGGGAACAGGATACATATACATATATATATGTATACATATACATATATATGTATACGTATACATATATATATATATGTATACGTATACATATATATATGTATACATATACACATGTATACATATACATACATATATACATTTAATTTGTCAGTTATTCGGAAAATTTGTATGGTGCTGAGTTTTCAGTTTACAATGTACATATGCTTATTCATTTAAGTTCAGATGTTGAAAAATATGGAACACTGGACAACTTTTCTGCATTTGTTTTCGAAAACTACTTGGGGAAGTTAAAGCAAATGGTAAAATCTTCTTTTAAGCCATTGCAGCCGGTTCACCGTCGTTTGTGTGAAAGCAGTGTGTTAAGTGATGTTAGCATCACAGAACATAACATGTGTGAATTTACCAAAGATGGTTATGAGTGCTTACTGGAACATGCGACTGGTCCGATTGCTACAAATAATGCAACTAGACAGTATAAAAAAGTGAAATGTGAAGATTACACTCTTTGCACAGCCCAATATTCATGCAGGGACAGTTATTGCATTCTTAAAAACAAAAGTGTCGTCAATGTTTCTAACATAATTTGCTTTGATAACAAAATACAAATTGTTGGATACAATTATAAAACTAAGTGACTTTTACACATATCCATATAAGTCTTCAAAACTAAACATATATAAAGCAAGTTGTTTATCTAAAAATCTCAAAACATGGGATATAACTGATGAAATCTCAAAATGTTTCTTAATCCCTTATCATAATGTTTCAGTTGTTTTTCCACTGGTTCACATTCAAAAATGAAAGTTTTTTTTATTGTTAATAATATTGAATAGAATTGTATAATGATTTTCGTGCTATATACATTTTGTAAAAATAAAAGTTAATAGGCCAAGTATAAGTCTCATTTATTTCATGAAATAAATAATTTAACAATTTACTCACTTCTTAGTTTTCGGTTTTTTTGTAAAACAATGGCCAAAAGTGTAGGTTAGTTTATTATTGGAGTGTGCCTCACTTAATGTTATCTTCATCTCTTATTACAACCAGAGTTGCTGATTTTTTTTTAAAAAATCAAATAAATCAATTTTTTTATTTAAATCAAGATTTTTTGATTTTTTTTTTCATTTATATGAAATATTAATTTTTTATGATGATGCTTGCATAAATGAGTAATAATAACATTGATATTTATTAAGTTGTTAGTAAAATAATTGCAAAATAAGAAAAAAATGTTAATAAACATTCAAGTTTGAAAATAATAAGTTTCAAGCACTTTAAATTTAACATTCTGAACATATAAACACAAGCTTTTTGCAGCCTTTTCCGTCCTCAAAGCAAAACAGTGACTCAAGAGGTAAACTGGGTTGTCACTTTTTTAAAAAAAAACACAATTTTTACATCTTTATAAAATGTAAAATTTGTTTTTTAAACAGCTTTTCAAGTTCTATCAGCAGTAACAGTGTTAAGTACAAAGTTTTACACATCCAAGTGCTAGATTGTGGTATACCATGTTAAGTCCTATTCTATCAATGAAGAGAAAAACTTTCAAACGACTCCACTGTAAAATTTAGGTTTGGTGACAACACAGTTTACCTCTGAGGCTCTTAAATAGATTACTATTACTATTTATATGTATCGCTTTAATGATTTTCCACCAGTCAGTTGGAGATACTTCCTCAAGTATATCTCCAAAAAAAATGCATTAATGAAAAGACTACCACCGGCCTTTATTTTATAAACATAGAGAAAAATGCCTAGAACTGTTTTGTTTTTATTGTATAATTTTAATGTTTAAATAAATATGAATATTTTTTTAAAAATCATTTGATTTATTTAAAAAAATCATTTGATTTAAATCATAATTTAAATCATGACTTAAATCATAATTTAAATCATGATTTAAATCAATGTGATTTAAATCAATGCCACTCTGATCATAACAGACAAATCATGTTAAAAAAAGTAACTTGTTGACGTGTTGCAGACGTGTAATATTGACGTCTATAAAACGTTATACAAGTGACGTTATTATAACGTTACTTGTCCACAGGTAAAAGACGTGCCACATTGACGTGTATAAAACGCCATTCAAGCGACGTTATAAAAACGTCCATTGAATAACGTTTATTAGACGACAATATTGTCGTCTATAAAACGTCTTTCAAATGACGTTATTATAACGTAATTTTATGACGTGGTAATGACGTGCAATATTGTCGTCTATTAAACGTCATTCAATTGACGTAGAAACCTGACATAATCACGTGTCTATGACGCCTGTAATTGACGTGATTAAGTCGTAAAGCCTGACCAATTTCTGACGTAATAATGACGTCATTTTGCTACTTGGGTGGTGATGCATTTTTTCAGCCCAATGCTAGAATTTGGCTAGATTAACCACTGGTGATGCATTTCCAGCCCAATGCTGGAATTTGGCCAAATGTCAACCACTGGTGACGCATTACCAGCCAAATGGTGAAAATTTGGCCAAATGGCCACTGGTGACGCATTTTCCAGTCAAATGCTGGAATTTGGCTAAATAAACCACTGGTGACGCATTTTCTAGCCAAATGTTGGAATTTGGCCAATTATCAACCACTGGTGATGCATTTTCCAGTCAAATGCTGGAATATGTCCAAATATAAACCACTGGTGGTGCATTTTCCAGCCAAATGCTAGAATTTGGCTAAATAAAGCACTGGTGATGCATTTTCTAGCCAAATGCTGGAGTTTGGCTAAATATCAACCACTGGTAACGCATTTTCCAGCCAAAATTTAGAAATGCTCATTTTACATTTAGTAAATAAAAGTTATTTACATAAAGTAATTAAATGAACTACTATTGGTTGTAGATGTCAATTTGATGTTCTTGGTCTTGTTTTAAGCACAAAAGTTTGGATTGAAAAAGATGATTTGTAACATTATATAATTTTTTTCTTTCCATAACCGTTCACCGCTTCCATAAGCACACTTTAACGCACTTAAGGTCTGTGATATTTTATGTTTTTATCCTGTTTTTCTAAATTTTTCTAAAATTTTTTCTAAACAGATAAACGAAATTAATATTTCAAAGATGTCTTCTATGTCCTCTAAGAAGGTATACAACTTTGTCCTTGCTTACTTAGGTCTTTCCTGGTCACTCATCTTTGATGATACTCTTGCAAAGTTCATAACATTATGCATTTTTTTTATACCTTTAACCTTGTTCGCATTTATCCTTCCTGGTCACGCATCTTTGATGATACTCTGGAAGGCTCTATTGCATCAAGTGTTTACACTGTTTCTAATTATTCGAAATGTGCTTATGTGTATATATTTCATTAATATTACTCGTTTTTGTGTTCAAAGTTGAGAGCTACTCTTCAGTTGTTGAATGATCCATTGATCGTGAACGCAACTACTAGTGGATATGGACAGACAGTGGAAGTGAGCAAGAAACGTTCTGTAAGTGTTACCCTGATTTTTTGCACAATGAATGTATAATTAATCGTTTTACATTAATTTCAGAAAGCGAAAAATATGAAAGAAAAAAAGTTGACGGATTTTTTTGGAACGAAGACCAAGAAAGCTGACGAAGAATTGACAAGATCGGCCAGAAGGAAGAGGCGCTCCGAGAAGAGGAAGCGCTCTTCTAGCAAAGTTACAAACATTAATCCAGACCTTTTTTTCCTATTGACAATTTAGAAGAAGACAACACCAAACATGACAAAATTATGGAACATACCGAAAACCTACCCAACTGCCAGTGCACAACCTACTGAAACTGACGACTTTGAACCTTACGATAATGACTTAATTGACAAAGACTATCAACCTATGACAATGACACAAACACAGACGATGAACCTCACACTGACAATGCTCAAAACAAACACTCAAATGAAACAAACATACATGCCACTACAGAAGACACACAAGGCACCTTAAACAAAATTGACATGGCAAACACCAAACAGAAACAGAACAAAAAACAAAAAAGAAACATATTGAATTTATATGCGACTACTGTGACAAACCGACAAAAGGACGACTACATGAACATCTAGAACGAACACACAAACTTAAAAGACTGAAGCTCGAAAGTGAAAACAATCGAATGCGAGACGAGCAATTAAAAAAAGCTGGCAAGAACTAGTGCAACGAAGACTGTTCAATCCTCCACAATCAAAAGATTCCTAGGGGATCTTTACACTGAATCTACATACATATATATGTGAATGATTTCTAAGTTTATAATATTGTATTTGCATATTTAAAATGTTGCCTTATTTCACAGCTGAAAGCCTATTGGATCATCTTAGATTTCATGTAGAGAGAATAGAACAGTTGGAGAAGCAGGACAAGGAGGAGGAAGATAGAAAAACGACCTGGGACAGTGACACGGACAACGAAAACATCACATACGACCCAAACACGGCAAAAGGAAAAACTACAACGTCAAGGTTTGTATGAAAAATTTTCAGATGACAACTTTATGGACTTCAACTCTTACTTGGAACGCGACAAATCTATTGCTGACCATCGTAAGTTTGCCTGCATTGTAAATTAATGCATCGTAATATAATTATTTTTTATTTTGTATAGGACATAGAACGACAAAGATCCACCACGTCTCCAGAATGATGAAGTTCGTGGCGAAATCTAAAGACAATCCACCAAAGAACCCGGACTTGTGCCTGCTCACGGACATTGAGGGACTACGGAACTACTCAAAGGCTATGGTGGAACATGTGATGCCACGTGCCATGAAAACTTCCTACACGTCCATCATGGTCTATTGCGACTACCTCACTCTAGGAACTAATCTTCGAAATAATGGTAATGATACAAAATTATTTTATTATGTAGATAAACTCATAACATTTTTTTAAAAGATCAGAAAATGTTCAAAGATGTCCTTTACGTCAAGGACATAGCAAAGGTGATGAGAGAGAGGGCACAAAAGGATGGAGCGAAGGAGTGCCGCCACCGGAAGTTTAGGATTGGAGTTCTCGAGGACAACATCCCAACACCAGAGGTGGGGCAACAAAACTTTTGACGAATGTTTCTCTGGAAGAAGATTTCAACAACTGCATGGAATATTTCAAAAATGGTGGAAAAATGCATACGAACAAGTTTATGCTCATCACCAGGTAAACAGTTAATAGTAAAAACATTTTAAATTGCCATAATTAAATTATATTTTGTTTTTCAAGAACACTGATTGCATGCATATGCCTTATGGCTCAGCGTCCTGGTGTTGCCGACAACTTGAAGGTTGTAGAATTTTCAGTGTCGAAGTACGGCGACCAGACCAAGACTTGGGGGACCCAGGTTGAAGAACATAAGACTTCAGGAACATGTTCAGCTGGATTCACCATGAAGAACTCTGAATATCAAGACATGAAAAACTACTTGGTGCATGTAAGAGCCAAGGTGGACAAGGAAGGATCCAATGAATACTTATTTTTAAACACTAAGGGCAACTGCTGCCCAGGCTCCCAGCAGGTTCATTGGTATGAAATTAGATTCATGCACATTTCACCATTTCAAACCTTAATCATTTGTTTGATTTTTTTAGGATCACATCACTCTACAATTGCAAGTCAAATGCAACATTGGCAAGACGGGCTCTTCAAACAAAAGCCCAGGATTTGCCATTGACATTAAGGGAGGAAGTGAGCAAGGGGATCGCCTACCAAGAGGCCATGGCAGCACGCCGTTATTGGACTGACACAACAGACACTGTTTGCAGGCGTGGGCAACTCATAAGATCGTTGATAAGTAAAACAAATGTTGAACACTTGAACAGTTAACTTAATATTGTTTTTTATTGTAGCAACGGAAAAGCCTGAAGCAAAATCAGCATACTCCAAGGTGTACTCCACCGATGACTACGACGACGATGACGAGGAGGACAAGGAAGAGTCTAATAAACGAACTAAACAATTTATTTTCAGATATCGATAAACCAAGCTGCTCGAAGACACTGCCGGTAGAAGCGTTAATGGTGTCAGAAAAGTTCATGAAGGTAATTAATTCTACTTACATTATAGCATAAAAAGTAACAATTTGGCTCAAATGATTTTTTTATATTACAGGTTTTACCTTGTGAACCGGATAGTATATTTCCGTGCCACGCTGCCTTCTTAATTTAGGAAGAATTCCGGCAGAAATTCACAAATGACAACATCCGAATGATAAGAAATAAATGGTATCAGCAGGACATACAGCGAGCAAAATTGCTAATAACAAACATTGAAGTTGTTTATCTTGAGACAAACGTTTATGATACACATGTATAGATTTTACTAATTTTTTTTGCAGTTTTCACAGGACATCTCCCAGTTCAGAGGAATATCTGGGAGAAATCAAAGCGTGGCACTGGACCCGGGAAACCGGAATAATTAAACGGTGCAAGTCTCTGGAGACCTAAAAAAGATGGTTCTCGTAATGACAAGAATGTTGTACAGAAGGTGAGAACAAATGATTGGCCAGGTCTTGTGATAGGCAAATCACATGGATTTGGCGTTTTTGCTACAAAGCATTTTGAAAAAGGTACTTTTATTTTAACAAATTGAACAATAATATTTACTCATTTTTTGGTTTTTTTTTCTATACAGGAGAAGCAGTAACACATTACACAGGCAAGCTTCAGTCAAAAGAAGATGGCCAGCGATGCTTGGACAAGTCAGCTGACATATGCTACGTGTACTTTTTTAAGTACAGAGAAAAACACATCAATTGATGCTACAAAGAATGACGGCTCCTTTGGGCACTTGCTTGATCAATCACTCGAAAGAATATTTTAACCTCAAAGGTAAATTGTATTAATAGATGATCATCCAAATATTGTTTTTTTTTTGTAACTAGGGACATTGAACCTGGTGAGGAAGACAAGTTTGACTACTTGCTAGGTTCTACACCGACGAAGCAAGAAATTGCTGACTGTCCCTGGATAATGTAATTTTTTCATTTTTTTATCTTTGTTATTTTTAATCATAATATCAATGTTTTTTCCAGACAATTAATCTTTTTATGCTTTTTTAATGTTTCATTTTTTTGTTTTTAGATAAAATAATTTTTTTTAATTTCCAGTTAGGTTGACCAGTGGAGAGAAGAGGGCTATCAGAAGCCTCTGATAGTGCTGGGGTGGTCCAGGCTGGTCAACCATAATCATTAAATTTGTATAATTTGTACTTTTGATGCTTTTATTCTTTTTGTAAATAAATTTAACTTGTTTATCAAATATGTATTTTTGTCGATTTTTTTTTATTATTGGTATGTTATTTTAGTTATCCTTGGAAACGATTATGTAATTTTTGATTCTGAGCACAATGGTGTAATTGGTTTCAAACATACTTTAGTTTTTTAGTTATCAATTATTTTTTGTTGATTTCTTTGTTGATTAAAGACAAAATGTGTTGGTTTTTGTTTGTTACCATTAGGTTTTCTTTAGACAACAAACGTCTTCCTTAGATATTCTTATAGTTTTTCATTCGGAACACAATGGTGTAGTCAATTTCAAAAATGCTCGAGTAGTTTGAGTTATGATACATTTTGTAAAAACGCCGTTTTTTGCTTTGTTTGTTAATTAAAGACAAAATGTGTCGGTTTTTGATTGTTACTGTTTGGTTTTCTTAAGACAACAAACTTCTTCCTTAGACATTCTTATATAGTTTTTCATTCTGAACACAATGGTGTAATCAGTTTCAAAATTGCTCGAGTAGTTTTTGAGTTATAATTTGTGAAAACCACGTTTTTTGCTTTGTTTGTTAATTAAAGAACAAAATGTGTCGGTTTTTGATTGTTACTGTTTGGTTTTCTTAAGACAACAAACTTCTTCCTTAGACATTCTTATAGTTTTTCATTCTGAACACAATGGTGTATTCAGTTTCTAAATTGCTCGAGTAGTTTTTGAGTTATGATAATTTTTGTGAAACCACGTTTTTTGCTTTGTTAATTAAAGAACAAAATGTGCCAGTTTTTGATTGTTACTGTCTAGTTTTCTTATGACAACAAACTTCTTGCTTAGACAATCTTATAGTTTTTGATTCTGAACACAATGGTGTTAGGTGTTCAAATAATGCACCCAATACACTAAAACACCTAACATTAATATATACACATATACACAAAAATGAAATCATAAATAGGAACCCAAAAAAGAAAAGAAAATAATAAGAGAAATAAGAAAAATAATTGAATAGTTATAATAATAATAATAATAGTAATAATAATAATAGTAATAATAATAATAGTAATAATAATAATAATGATAATAATAATAGTAATAATAATAGTAATAATAATAGTAATAATAATAATAATAATAATAATAATAATAAATATGAATGAAAACAGGTGTTCAAAAGAGAAAAAGTATAGTTAAAGAAATTTGAAGCCAAGTTACGTGGACAAGGAAGTTAAATTAAAAAAGTTGTAAGTGTAATGTGAGACATTAGTGAAACCAAAAAACAATCACACACAATAGAGACAGAGACAACATATTAAAAATATCATATGGTAACTATGATAGGATGGGAAAAAAATAATAAAACACTTAAAAACTTAACCTTTAATAACAAAGATCAAAATAATATTTATAATTTATTACATGTTTACTGTCACAATAAGAGGTAATGTTAAAGTGGCCTGTCAATCAAAAGACTTAATCACCTGGCCATTACACTAACACTACTTTTACAAAAAAAGTGACACCTGTTTTTACAATGTTACTCTGCTCTGTCAATCACAATACTTTCACTTGTCAATCATAAGACTGACCAATGAGACAATGAAATAAACACATCATATTGACCAATTAGACTAGAATTGACTAAAAATCTGAATTATATTCAGTTCATTTTTGGGTTTCAGAGTGTGGCAGACTCGCCATGGTGAGATGTAGACTGTCAGGAGGGGAGTAAGGTTGTTAGGGTTTCTTAGTAGAAGTTGGGGACTTAGTTTATTTACAAATAACTATTATAGATTCCAATGGGAATCTATAAGGTTTATTGGAATTTAGAAATAATTTGGGTTGTACACATTTTGCACTTTAAATATTTTGTTTGGTTTATACAGTTAACTTGAATTTGTACTTTGATTTTGTCCCTTACAAATATTTTTAACTTTGAATAGTTTGTACTTGCATATTTTGAAACAACATTAGTTATTAGAAATAAACAGTGCCAAATTAATCTAGTGTATCAAGTGAACAAGTTGACTTTTAAGTGATCAGTGCTACAATCATCGAAGCAATCAACCCGAAATACCCGAAAACCAATACTTTATTCTTAAATACGGCCAATATAGGAATACAGTGGGTAACATAATGGAAGGGACACAATTTAAACAGAAAACAAGACAAGGATAGTAGTTCCCTTTAAGGGCAAATTGCCTGGGAACAGGACCAATCTGTTAGCCCTTAACTTACTTCCCTTCAAATTATGCAAATTTACTAACTCAGGGCCGCAGAGTGGGACTAAACATAACAGTGTAATCAGTTTCAAAATTGCTCGAGTAGTTTTTGAGTTATAATACATTATGTAAAAACGCCGTTTTTTCTTTGTTTATGAAAGGTGAAATATGTCCATTTTTGTTTATTGTTAGGTTTTCTTCAGACAACAAATTTCATTTTTATACATAGGTATATCTTTATTGATTTTGGACACACCAAATGCTGGAATTTGGCCCAATCAGAGCCACTGGTGATGTATTTTCTAGCAAAATGCTGGAAGTTTGCATGGCTGGAAAGTTGCAATGTTGCTCACAATAACACTTAACACTATAAAACTTTGAAAACGTTTCTAAGTTTTTTAGGCCTTTTTTAAACTTAAAGTCTTAAAGCCGACCCTTGTTCGTCGTCATTACGGCAAAAGAAAAATATAATTGGCGGCGTGAACAAAAAATAATTATTTAAATTATTACTTTAAAATTCAATATTTATTCAAAAATATAAATAAACATGCCAATAACGATAATATACATAATAAACATGAACAATAAATAGATATTGAGTCACCAGTGACGCACTACCCCAAATGTTGCATCCCGAGTGATGCAGCATTTGCGTCCCATGTGACGCTTTTCCATGGTAAATTACACAAAATCGTCCCTGGTGACACAAATTTCTATTGGAGCATCCCTGGTGACGCACCGTTCCAAGAAACTCCAGCCATGCAAGACCAAAAAGTCGGTAAAATGCGTCACCGGTGACGCTTGGAAGTAACGCAACTTTTAAAATTTTTCATGAAAAAAATCGTACTATGTAAATAAAAGAAATAAAGATTGTGTGTCTATTGCTTTATATTTTTTTTAATTTAATTTTAAATACCAGCAATGTCCATTGTACTCAATTGAGTACATACCTCTAATTTCTTTGAAATTAATAATTTTTTAATAAAAAATTTTTTCTCAACACTTATGTATAAGAACATATCTGACATTCAAAAAAAATTTGGAAAATTAAAAAATTGGGCATTAATGGGTTAAGGTAATATCCCCAGCCCAGGGCAATGATTGCGGCCCAGTTGGTCAATCATTGAGCCCTGGGGTGACAGTCGCCCCTCCCAAGAGACCGAACAAGTGTGCCGTGGAACTTATGTGTGAGGGCAGTTAGAATGGGAGAGATCTCAAGAACAGTCAAGTTCTGACTTAAGAAGAGATCATTTTCTATTATGTAAAGAGTTATACAAAAAGATGCAAAGATAATCAATTAAAAAGTATATTTTTATCTACCTCAACAAAGAGTGAGTTTTGTGTATCTAAGTGATTGAGTTACCAAATCCGGAATAACAGAGTGCCAAACAGGTACTCAAGACACTCTTGAGTTCCTCTGCTTGGGGACCTCCAAGTGGCTTAAGGAAGGCAAGAAGTATCGTCGGTATCGTCACGCCCTGTACGAGAAAAATTCCCCGAGAAAAACAAAGGCCTTTTTGTGGGCCTCATAAGGCCGGAATAGGACAAAATACGAACTGCACTTAGTGCCCGAACTATGTAAATGTCTCGACCGGCTAAGACAAACAGAGCAGAGGTTGGCCCGCAGCCCGATCCACCCATAATGGACGGATCAAGAGGGCCAGCCCCGTCACAGAATTACCATTGGTACCGATGGCATATAGAACATTCAAGTAACAATGAGACTTGATAGTATCTACTTTTTGGTTATGACATGAATGAACCTTCCCGTTGATCTGACCAAAGCTTGTGTATAATGTGGAAGAATATGCAGATATTTTGGCACATACAATGCAAAAAATTAGTTGGCCAAAAAACTGGAAATTGCAGCTGACAAACAAATCAGATATCATGGTGCAAAACAAAAAAGTAAACGCATTCAGGTCGGGAATAACTCAAGAGCACAGAACCCATACCCACTACAAGTCAATATGGAATAAGCAGCTCAGGTCCAGTTCAATTTTCCCCATCACTAGAGTGAAAAACAACAGTATCAGGAGTGGGAGATGGTTAGTTTCCCAGATCTTCCAAAATGTCAACCAGGAGAATCTGAAGACAAAATGAATGAGTCTTGGAAATGGCAGCACATAGTGCAAGATGTAAATGATTATGAGTTTTAAGTCCCCCTATTGGCCCTCTGAAGCAAGACAGCTTCACCTGTATTCCTTACAAAGGACAAGCTCCCCAGGTGTGACCAGACATTTCCCAACTACGGAAGTGAAGAGGGCTGTATTTGTCTCTGAATAAGACGTTTTTGTGAACAATAGAAACCAAAGTTTATGCTTGGATGCTTAATGTGAGTGAGTCAGATACCAAACATGTTAGAAGGTGCAGGGCATGACCCAATGTCATAAAATGGTGTCAGATCAGGGTATGACCCACGCATGTTGCATTTTGCACAAAAACCTTTTTGTAGAAGCATCTTGCACAGAAGTGACACCTACAGCTACCATGTGACCAGTTTCTCCTTCCTTATTTGGGAAAAGTTGAGATGAAACAAACTGCCACAATACATTATTACATTTTATACATTTCACTGTCTCGACAAATGTATGAAACATCCCAATCTTTCTGCTTTCTGTTTGTTTGCAAACCTTTTAACGGCAATTTCATTTACTCAAATTTTTTTACTAAACATTTTCTATGGCTATGCAAATAGCCTTTGCAACTTTCAATAGCAACAATTTAAAATGATGAACAGATAGTTCAGTTTTATGTATTAAATATAACATTAGAAGTAACCTGAATCCACAGTGCATCAAGCTATTTCTACAGAAAGGCGTCTAAAAATAAAGAGGCTGATAAAGTAGAAACCACGAGAATGACAAGAAAACTGCAACCAACCTGAGTATGATCAAATTAAAGACCAACAGAATAAGAAGAATGCTGAGCCAAATAACGTGAAGGCAATCAGCAGACCCATGATTCTGCTAGCAAAAGTTATAAAAGAAACATTTTAATAAGAACGAGTTTGATTAAAATCTACCATAGCCATGTCAGGTTCTTGATTAATTTTTTTAATGTAGTACACAGAAGGCAATTTATCATGAAGTGGCAATGGCTGACATTTCAACTGAAAGAAAAATGACTAAATTGACAGCGATTGCCAATGTTTGAAACTTCTTTGAAAAAAAATCTTTGGACAAAACCTGACCACCGATGAAAAAGCTTTACACAAACTACAGAGATCTTATCGGGAATCGTTTCATTTCTTTCAAAAGATCATAAAGAATCAAATTAAGAAAATGCCCTAGTATCACCGTAAAACAATCCATATGCGAGGCCCGTAGTAATCATCAGGAAAAAAGCTGTTTGCCATCATTTTTGCATTCATTACAGAAACCTAAATGCGAACATGAAAACAAATACAACCACTGCCCATTATAGAAAATGCACTTCAATTCAACAGTAGATACTTTGTAACATTGGACTTTACCAGTGGTTACAAGCAAATCAAAAGTATATAAAGATCAAGAAACCTCTGTAGAAACCTAAACGATTCCTAAGGTCAATTTTATGAAGATGCCAGTTAACAAATGGAGACTTGAGTTTATCAAAGAATCCCTCCATTGCTCAGCACAAACAAAAATAACAAACAGAAAGAAACAAGCACTTGGTGAGTACAAGGTAGGAGAATAAGTATTAATCATAAAATGTACACCTGGAACGGGCATAACCATTCAAAACATTGGGTATTAAAAACTAGAAAATTAAGAGATCTCTCGCATACAAAGACAAGATCAAAGATGCGAGTCATGTCAAATTTTATGAATACTAACCTGTCATTTTAAATATTTTTTCATGCTTTTTTGTTTATGCTTTAGAACTAAAGGCACATGGCTGAAGCTCCCAATGCATTTTCTGAGTCACATGTGAGCCATGGAGATGTGCCACCGTCAAAAGGTGGGGTGTGACAATAAAGGCATCATAAAAACTTGGCAATGGACTTCCCTGTTCTCTTGCACTGTTAACTGCTCTTTTCCTCCAAATATGCAGCAAGTCTGGAAACGAGAGGCCCATATAAAAAGTAGAGTTCAGTGAGGGCCATCTTCAGCTACATGAATAACAAAACTTGTGATTTGCTTTCAACTTTTTGTTTAGTTATATCACATTCTCCCAGGATTAGTCAAAAGTAAATTATACCACAGCAGAAACATAAAAACATAGTGAGACGTTAATTAATAAGCCAAATGACATGCAATCTTGAGAGCATGCCTACTTTTGGTATGTCACATTTCATAATCACATGATAATTATTAATAAACATAAGTTATGTATAACATGTACTGAAATCTATTACATTATTTTCACACCAATGTAATACACAACAATGTTCATTTCTTTCATCTGACTATACCATTTGAATTTTTGACCCAAAATTAATCACAATTTGGAGTGTGGCTGCCCCGACCAAATTAATCAGTCAACTGTGAATAGTGCTGACAGATAAAACTGGTTTCATCACTGCCAAGTGAATTATCAAGAAGCTTTTAGATTAACTAAAAATCACTAATGTAATGAATTGTGGTATTTGTATGCTAGATCACTCTGTACAAATGAAGATGTTTTAATAGACAGGTTTCACCTCATGCTTGGGGTGGCCGAGAGGTGGTCAAGATGACACTCCTGCCCTCCAAGATGAACAAAGAAAGGCAAGAGGCTTGTAACGTCGATTCTAATAGGATAGATCCTAGAAGAATCGATGATCCAGAACTCTTGGCCAGTGAAACTCCTGTCAGGTGTGACGAAAAGGAAGTCCTTTTCGTTTCTGTTTTTAGTCAATCATTTATTACCTGTTATTGTTATGTTTTCGTTATTTATTTTACATGTAGGTCCTGGTTGTGTCCAAGAAACTTGGACACACTTGGCACCAGGGTTGGCTGTTTTAAAACATTTTGTTTAAAACAGGTTGTTTAAAACATGTTTTAAACAGCATGTTTTTTTTTAAAAAACATTGTTTTAAATCAACCAATTTTTAAAGAAATGTGCTAGTTAAATATTCATGAACTAAAATCATACAATCATGGTGATTTCTCTGTACAGACTGAAATTAGATAAGATTTATAGAATAAAAATGCCATTCACACCCACAACCAAAATGCTGGTCACTTTTGAAATTGGCATGAGTCATATCAGTAGAATGAGATTATCAGTAAAATGCTTTATAATACAAAAAAAAACCTGAATAGCTAGAGGAAGTGATCAGATTACACTGTGAAACTTCCTGTAGATAGCTTGTGAAATTTATCTTTTATTTCACAATGAGTGGATGCAAGAAAGACCCAATTTCAGTTCATTTTGAAGAAATTACTGAGCTGGGGAAAATTAAAAGAACAAGGTGTAAATGTTGCAAACAAGAAATTGTCGCTCTTGTTGCAAGATTAAAAGCACACAAATACTAAATGTAATGCAAGAGTTGAGCAATCTGATGATATCAGTGTTGATGAACCTGATGATGAAGTGGATGCCGGCCCAAGTGGGCTCAATACTGGTATGTAGCAATTCTCTAATAGTTCGCTTTCATAATATAAAACTGATTTTTAACTTTTATTTAATTTTAAATTTAAAGTTCCTGAACACACTTCACAAGCTGCAGCAAAGAAGACAAAACTAACCGATTACCTTGTCAGAACAAAAGCGAATGTAAAAGAAAAACTTGATGAACAGTGTGTACGTTATGTATTTGTCACAAATACACCTTTTAGAGCAGTTGAACATCCTGAGTTTGTCAAGTTTTGTCAGTTGCTGCGCCCAGGGTATAATCCTCCGAATAGAAAAATCATTTCCAGTCCACTACTGGACAAAGTTTTTGACAAAGAACAAAAAATGTGCACGACTATTTTGAAAAACAATTTGTCTTAGTATGGATGGATGGTCCAATGTTCGAAATAACAATATAATTTGTTCTTGTGTTATTGATGATGGTGAAGCTTATTTAGTGGATACAATCGATATGTCAGGGCATACACATACCAGTGGCAATTTAAATGAAGTTGTTAAACTATTGAGAATACTAAGAGGATTTATAACTGTCGTGTTGGAAGTATTGTTACTAATAATGCTGCTAACATGGCAAAAATGAAAAAGGAATTGCAAATGTCAAAAATGAGTATTAGAGAAGAAAGCAACATAAATGTTCTAACATATAGGTGCTCTGCACACTTGCTGAACTTATTAGCAAAAGACTTAAATATCGAGTCTGTAATGAATCACTTATTGCCAGTTTTGAAATATTTTCGTAATAACCATGCAGCAAAGGCTTTGCTAACTGCTGAGAATGGATCATCACTAGTCATCCCACTAGAAATCCGGTGAAGTACAATATGCGATGCTTTGAAGTCATATCTTAAAAACTGGTCCATATTAACGAAAATTTGTGAAGAAAATCGAAATGTAATCGAGTCACATGTTTCAGAAGTAGTTCATAACATTGCTATGAAACGAAATGCTGAGGATTTGTATGAAATGTTGTATCCAATTGCAATTGCTTTGGATTCTGTGCAGTCAAATCGCTGCACTATTGCAAAAGCCTATATAATTTGGAATAATTTACTGAGCAAATTAGATGAACAGGATATGCACATTTCATTAAAAAGGAAGATTAAAGATAGGTATGAACAGGCAGTCACCCCATTGCATGTTATTGCTCACTTGATTAGCCCAACCAACTTGAATGAAAATATTGCTGTAACTGAAGAAAAAGAGGATGCACTGAAATACAGTGAAGAAAATGTTCCTGTACTGCTTCCAATCCTGTTGAAGTTCATGAGCAAAGGTAAAGCCATTTGATGGCCCATTAATGAATAATGTGGTAATTGAAAGCATGACTGACATATAATGGTGGATATCAGTATTTGAGTTTACAAACATATCTGAAGAATGCAAAAGTTTGATAAAAATGTTCATGACAAGTATAGCATCATCTGCCCCAATTGAAAGAATATTTTCAACATTTGGACTTGTCCATTCAGATTTACGGAATCGCTTAGGTGTTGAAAAAGCAGCAAAACTGACATTTTTAATGAAAGCATTCAACAAAAATTTCAAGAAATGAGTGAAGTTTGTTCAACTTTGCTTTTGTTTTATACGTTTGCTTTCTTGACTTATGTTCATGCACAACAATTTCTTATTTTCATTTTTTTTTATTGCAAATTAGCAAAATACTATAAATATTGTAATCTGACTAACATGAATACTTTGTGTGTAATTCGCAACGAATACTAAACGAATCACCATATTATGTAATCATTCATTCACTGGCGTAGCGAGGGGGCAGATGTGGCATTTGTCCTGGGTGCCGAAATGTGGGGCTGTGATAAAAATAAGGGCTTATACTTATAGTATGATTATAAATATAACACTGTCCCAAATCCCACTGACTGTGTTGTCAACTTGGCATAATTAGGCACAGTATAATAGTATTACTGTATAAGACCCGAAACCCTAGGAACGTTCCTAGCTATGCCACTAATTCCATTTGCTCTTCTAATAAATTCACCACACTGTACACAAGTCACCAACTAGTATCCCAATTTCAATTCGAAAAATTAAACGTACAAATTTTAACACAAAAAGCATTATTTTAATAAAAAACATTTTTTTTAAAACATGTTTTTTTCCAACCCTGCTTGGCACATTTGTTTTATAAATCACCTGTTGTATTACCATTGGATATATAAGCAGGACCGTATGGATTGAGACTGGTTTTAGACTGATTCAGAGATTGATATTGAATTGTCTACCTAAAGCTCTTCTCAATCCACAGCGAGTCGCTGTCCTTGTGAATAAAGAGATTATCGAATATCAATCAATGTGTGGACTATTTATTTGCGGGCCGTGGGACTATGGATTTGAGCCGCCACCAGACCGAATGATCCAGCCAAGAAACAGTCACCAGTAGCCACTTGTAAGCAGATTCGACAAGCATCATTTTCTACCTCTGGTCTCCTGAGGTACCACCGGCTCTTGTGTCCCTGGTGTTCGAGTATACAATAGAGCGAAAGACTAATATCAACGTTCAACTGACACTTCTAAATGGCTACCAGAGATCTCTGTGGGCCGTGAAGAAACAGGACCGTTGCAAAATAGTGGAGGTTCGGGGTACCTCACTGAAGATCAGGTAGAAAAAGACAGCTGTTGAAGCTATACAAAGTGGGAAAGGGAAGAAGCGTGAAAAAAAGCAGAAGTCAAAGAGTCAGACACCAAGGAGGAATGATGCAGATGCGTGGAAGATGACCCACTCGAAGACATTTTGACAAACCTGATCGAACTGGTTCCAGACAACCATCAGGATCAATGCAACTCCGGAGCGGATGAGATTTGAACACACTCCAGTGTCATACGGTAGCTCAGAGCCGAATTGGCCCGTCAGTTGCAAATGCCGCACATAGTGAAGAAGAGTGGAGGAACCAAGCGGGGCCGCCTAGCTGAAACTCTACTAAGGAGAGAAGACACGGAACCACGTGGTTGAAGCAGTGGAGGTCATCCCAACGAGGAATTATCATCGGACCGTGGAGGAGTTGGAAAAGAAGTATCGCAGCTTGCATCCACTCCAGAATCTTGTGATGTTCAAAGGGAACATGTCTGTCTTTGCCTTTCTGGAAGAGTACGAAGGCATCGCAAGCCTTGAAGATTGGCGCATTTTTTGAGAATGACAGTCCAAGGGGACGCAGTGCGTTGGCTCTCCAACTTATACGAGGAAATAGAGAAAAAACTACATGGTAGTTTTTACGGGAAACTAGTTGACCGAACAATTTGGACATCGAGGTGAGATCCTGAGACTGAAATTGAAGCTTGAAAACATGATCCAAAAGAAAGGAGAGGACACCAGTCAATTTCTGGGTCGCTATGTGGAGTTGAGCAAACGAGTATTGCCAGGCGTAACGTATAAGTACCGAATTTCAGAAGTCTTCATCGGATAGTTCGTAATGCTGTGCATGCGGCACCAGGCTCAGACCTGAAGCAGTATATAACGTACGTGAAGGATATGGAAGTAGTCTCGGTTGCCACAGGCGCATGGTCGGTTGAAAGTCACTATACTACCAATGGCTGCCCAAAACACCAGAGCACCACAACGATACAACCAACGACAGAATGCCAAACCAACACAAGCAGCATTGGATGGAGGACGCACTTACGCAGTAAGTGCTCAACAAAACCCACCGGAGAATCAGACTCCAAGAACATCAACAAGTCAAGCACAAGCTGACATCAATCCGAATCAGAATCAGAGTCAGTACCAGAACCAACGAAATTCGCAACCAAGATGAAACTTTAATGGTCGGCGATCGCAGCAGAATAATCAACCTGGAAACAGACCTCCAAGAGACCTGAGCACAGTTGAATATTATTTGTCGCAAAAAAGGTCATTCTTGCAACTGCCCAAAGAAAGTAGTGGATGGAACCGTAGCACTCGTGCACCATGGAATGAACACTGGGAAGAATGGTCAGAAGTATTTTGTTATCAGTGAGAATGGAAGAAATTCCTTCGAGAAGAAAACCCGGCTGATTTTAACTAAAAAGGGTGGCAGTAAAGAGGGGCCTAACACCCTTGCATGACGAAAAACCCTCTGGATAACAACGATTCTGCAACGAAACAGTGACCGGTCAATCTAAGAACCATCGAATACGGATACTCGACTCCTTGAGCAGACATCCGAGTTGATAGTCATCATTACGAATGAAAAACGACGATGAAATTCAAGATAATCTGTGAAGAAGCTGAGAAAAAACACTGGTAGAGTGAAACCATCGAAGAAAGGTTTCCGAATCCTATCAATCTGGTCGACTCAAAAGGCTATGAAGGTTTATGCGAATAGTTTGGAGGAAGCACAAAGAATAGTAACGTCCATGGAAACAGGAGTTCATCAAGACAGAACTGAGAATGCAGTCCAACAGGATTCTGCCGAATGTTTACTGGGGGAAAGCGACACAGTTTGTGAGTCCACTCAAGATGTAACTGCCAATGTGAGTGCATTGAGGAATTCCGAGTCCGGAAAAACTATCGGAACCGCAGCAAAGAGGACGAGAAATGATACCAGCACGATTCCTGCGAACAGCGAGATTGAATCTGTTGGAGTGAGCAATTTGTTGAGTAGAACGTGTTGTCGTAAAGTGCCGAAAACACCTTGGATAATTTCCTCACCTCATGTGAACTCATCGAGGTTAGTGATACCAGACCTGATGTGTGGCCAAGATAACCATTCGGGTTGTTGGCACACCTGTTCGATTTTTGGCGGATAGTGGTACTGGATACACTATTTTGTCAGGCACAATGGAATAAAGTACGGATTCCGTTAGGAAACCATTCTATCACCTCCTGTACTCGGTGCAGTTGGAGGGGTACCAATTAAAGTACTTGGTCAGATGTGGCCCATGTTCGAGTTAAGAGGAAAGCAAGTAACTGTGAGGATGCTCACCATCGGAAAAAAGCAAGTAACTGCGAGGATGCTCATCATCGGAAAAAAGCAAGTAACTGCGAGGATGCTCATCATCGAAAAAGCAAGTAACTGCGAGGATGCTCATCATCGAAAAAGCAAGTAACTGCGAGGATACCCCTGCTAGAAATAATCTGCAGAAATTCTATAAAAAAATGTGCAGAATGTCTGCAGACACATCTGCAAGAATTTGGCACCTCTATTCTGCAGTTTTTTTGTGGAATACTTCTGCAGTTTATCTGTGGAGTACATCTAGTTTTTCTGTGGAGTACATCTAGTTTTTCTGTGGAATAGTTTTGCAGTTTATCTGTGGAATACATATATGGTATTTTCGTATGAATGTATGTTTCTAGGTATTCCATTTGTTTGAAATAAACATTCATAAAGTTCAAAGCTAATTTTAATAAAAAAAAGTTTAATCAAAAACTGAAATCATACAAATGAACACATTAAAATGACTTAAATTTAATGTAATTCTAAATCAAAACAATCAATCATATTGATATTTTTGCATCATTATACACTTTTCAAGGCCAGCTTACTTTCAGTATTCAGTTTGGAACGAATGGCTGCTCTTACAATTTGTGGGGTAATATGAAACTTTTGACTGACATGGCTTTCAATATCTTCAATCATTTGTGGATTCAACACTTTTTTCGCTTGACTTTCCTTTGATACCTTTAATCAATCCTGTCGCTAACTGTTCCCTTCCAAATACAACTACTAACAGATCCCCAACATATTTGGAGTAGTCACTGGTACGGCATAAACTCAAGTTTATTTTGGGAAACTTTAACAAGATTACCAATGGCGATGCTCTGTTCTTCATTAGCATTGTCACTGCATTCTTCTGTAACTTTGAGCTTTTTCTTCATTTCGAATTGTTTATTTTTTTCTTTACGATATTTTTCTTTGATGTTCATCAATTTCATTTCAAATTCATGAAGTTGTTTTTGTAAATCTTCAATTTCAATCTTTTGTACTATAATCTTCTTGCGAACTGCTCGACAATCATCACATGGAATCGAACTTCTAGCAGCTTGACCGTTTGTAATTTCTGCCAAAAGCCCCGTTAGATCCTTTTTAGGAACTGTATTGGATTTCTTCATTGCTTTTTCTACACCGGAATTTTCACCTGTAAACCTTGCAGGCAGTTGTTTCAAAATAAATGTTTATCAGTTTTTAAACTTCATTAGATGTAATGAAGTTAAGTTTTGTAAAATGTACCTAGCTCTTGAACCATCCTTCTTTCGTTTCATAGAACTGTCAGCAGACAAAACAATAGGAATGTTATTATTCACTTCTTTTTCATTATCTGTGATATCAGTAAGGGTCTTGTTGACACCCTTCTTGCTGTCTGTAAATAACAAAAAGTATATATGTATTTTATTAATATGTCACATTGTACATTCCCTAATATTTGTCCATCTCTTCGTAGATGTTACATTATATATAGCATTTTATTATAGGATCATAGAAATTAATCAAAGTATAAGAATTAATATATATATATATATATATATATATATATATATATATATATATATATATATACACACACACACACCTCCGAATTGTATTATTTTCCCAGGATAAGTGCTCTTATCCCAGTTTATTTCTACTTCTTCTCTGTTCCAGTTTTCAAAACCAACTGCTTTCACACTCTTTAGTGAATTGGCCACTAAATTAGTTGACTGTACTAATGAAAACTTGTTTTCACAAAAACAATGAACTAAAAGGTAGAAGTTTCCTGCCATTTTTATCAAAAATAAAACAAAAGACTGAAGAAAGAAAAATGGCCAGATGGTACGTATGATACAAAGAAGAAGCAGTGTGACCAAATAATAATCAACTAAAACTTTCCATGCTTTCATAAAAATATATATTGTACTCTAGGTATGGTTGTTTGTTTATTAGAAGCTGGCAGCACTGTATGATAATTGAAAAGGGAAAACCCCTACTCTCCTTGTATTTACAAATGGCCTCACTTGTTGCTCTTATAGAAAGTTATATGCTAGTATCCAAAAAATGGCTGAACAAAGGAATAGTGGCAAATACAACAGATTTTTGGTACAAAATGAACCTGTTCCAAAAAGGACTCAAATAAGAACTAAGAGTAAAAAAACAGAAAAATTGTATGTAATTTATATTGAGATGTTTATTGCTATTTTTTTAAAGCAAGCATGTAATATTTATTTATATTATTAAGTTTTACATATTTATAAATTAATTAAATAAATATTTAATTATGAATATTTAATATATATATATATATATATATATATATATATATATATATATATATATATATATATATATATATATATATATATATATATATATATATATATATATATATATATATATATATATATATATATATATATATATATATATATATATATATATATATATATATATATATATATATATATATATATATATATATATATATATATATATATATATATATATATATATATATATATATATATATATATATATATATATATATATATATATATATATATATATATTATTATATTATATTATTTATTTATATATTTAACATATAACATATTTACATATAACATATTTACATATAACATATATATTTATATAACATATTTATATTATTATTAAAGACCTTTATTGGTATAAAAAGTAATACAAATCAACAAGACAGAAAATATTCAACAATTATAAATATGTATAATATACATTATATTTAAAAAATAACGTCAATCAAACCTTGATCCAAATCCAAAATTACACTTGATATAAACAAATTCTTAGATACAATTGATCTGGATGAACAAGATAAAGCAGCCCAAATTTTTGGTATACGAATCATTAAGGCATTCTCTAATAGCTTTGTTTTAGGATTTAACAAATCAATCATATAACCATGTCTGAATGTTTTCCTTACATTAAAATAACTACTCAAATAAGGTGTGCATTGACCCAACACAATAAGTCTAAGAAAATCTGCTATTTTAACCACAATTCTATGCCTAATAGATTGAAGTGATGAATTCCCCAAATGGGTAATATAACTACACTTGTTAGGAT